>CAKNXH010000245.1:947201-1161036 GCA_932178445.1 Andricus quercusramuli
ATTGTACAGTACAATAATGAGGCCATTATTGTACTGCTCCCACCACTGACCCATAAAGGGCTACTTAAGTTCCTGAAAACAGGCACGTAATACGCCCGAATCATGCCTGCGGCGTATACAATTATTTAAAGATATAAAGCTTCTTATTAAAAGATTTTTTCTTCTTCTCTACATGTTTAATGTTTCCCCTATTTTTCTCTATTTTTTTAGCCACTTTTGCGCTGTGATCCCTATTATTTATTTGATTCAGTGACCTATTTATCACTGATTCAGATTCATCGAACAGATTATAAATTAATTTGTCCATAATTTTCTTTTTAAAAAAATCTATTTTATTTGCCCGCTTTTTCTGATTTGTTTAAAATTAGTTTTAGGTTCTCATTTTTTAATGATCGTGACTCCGGAATGATCTCCTTTAGAAATGCCTGCATGTTTTGAGCCTGGACCGTGTGTCTACCGCAGCGCAGTGCCGAACATATATTTAGATAGGGATAACCCCTAGGATTTTACGTGCACGCATACTTACTAGGTACTTACGACTTTACTCGGATGTAAAATACACGCGATCGCCTATATTGGATAGTGGCTCTGCTCTCTCGATAAATCCAGTTCCCCTCCGATGCGAAAGAAAAACGTGAAGGCACGAGACAAACTAAAAATAATCCCATCTCCCCTCCTCACTGCAAGTTACAACGAGGGTTTCGGAAGAAAAACAGCCGAGAGGGGACTTTAACCTTATTGCGTCACCAAGCAAACGTCCTTGTTTTTTGGAAAAAAATCTTTAAAATATTTGGGCATGCTCTCTGTCAAAACTCATCTCGACTCTTCCTTCTTAATACCTTTTTTATGCCTTAAGCTTCTTCACGGCTTTCAGTTCCACTCATCTTTCGTTTTTTTTTTCATAATTCTTTTATTTAAAATATAAAAGTTGTAACGTGGCACATGATGCACGTTACATAGCTTCCCCCTTTACACCCCAAAAAATGATCGGATGACTGTATCTAACTCATCAACGACTCCTTGGTTAGCGCACTGGTAGTGCATCGCGCATCGAGCCGGCGCGTCCAAGGGTTCGATTCCCCTGGCCGGAGTCAATTTTTACTGACACTCACTCGTTACGCTTCGAATACTCGAAAGTCTCCCTTCCTTTTCCCTTCCCCCTGCATAGTTTCAAGGTATAAAATATAAAAGAATTATTTAAAGTTTTAATTAATTGTGTCTAAAATTTAAACCGCTAAATTTCAAAAGGTCCATTATATGAGTCATTCTCCGTCAAAGTATAAATTTCATACGTGTAAACCCCCTAGTTGCCAAAAATCGTGTAACCTCAATAATTGACCAATAGGAATGCTTCCTGTACCCGTGTGAAAAAATTTCGTGGCGCTGTACTGTTTCTGTCTAGTCCGCCTTGATTCGACACTGGCGTCCAGTGGCTAAACTTGGATCTAACGCTCGGATCGACTAGTTTTTAGACAGATCGGCTATTTTGATAAAAAATATATAATAATTAAATAATATAATTTTTTTGTTGCCATAGAAGCCCAATCTATAGATATTGCAGTTAATCAAGAATATAAAAAAAGTTTTTGTACACAAAAAATAAAGAAATGAGTTTCCAGAAATCTCTTGTACAAACGCCGAGTGTCGAACTTCTGATGTAACTTTCTATTATATTGTTGTAACTTTGTCCCGTCGCCTTAACACCTCGACCATCTAAAAGTTAAATTCTTTTTCATTTTTGTCGGATATGAATTTCAATTCATTACATCCTAATATTTATTTCAATATAACATGAACAATTTGTAAACGTTAAAAGATTTTACTTGCGATTAGGATACGAAATAATTATTGTTTATTATTTCAACTAATTAATACGTTAGGCCTAATTATCATTCACGCAATCTATGAATAATTAAAATAAATTATATAAATCATTTATAATGATATTTGATTTTCTTGCATATCATCAATATTAAATATAGCATTATACATATTCTAATTATTATAAATTCCATATAAATTTATGGCCGTGGCTACGTGTAACGTAATTTCGGTACAAATAGCTGTATTTTTCCGTTACGAATACGGGGGAGCTGGAAAAGGGGTTATTGGTACCGAAATTTCGGTACACGTAGCTGAATTTTTTCGGTACATTAAGACAATACCATAAATTTATAATAACTTCACTATATAATTCAATTGAAAGAGAATGTTTTTAAATATTCTTGAGGAAAATAGTTCTTAAGAATACAGTTCTTGTATTAAGATTTCGATCACCTTCAACAATTATTTTTTCTATCTCAAATATGTAATAGTGTACAAAATTATTATTGCTTGAGCATTTGTGCAATTGTGTATTGTAATTTCCTAAATCTTCTATTCAAAAATGATTATCTTCTGAATTAACCTCTGTAATTTCTGTTTAAGCCTAAACCGTGATTCTATCTAGAGACTAGCTAAAATCTGGACAATATTTATATATTCAAATTCGTAACGAACTCCTAAATAGCGCCAAGACTGGGACTAGACAACAGAAAGGTTAGAATCAAACACGTAGCCAAACTAGACAGCGCCAGTGTAGCGCCAGGCTAGTATTGCGTGAACAGACAGGCTTGAGAAAAACTGTACTGGCTTTAGCATGACTCAAGACTGCCACGAAATTTTTCCACATGGGTATTGATACTTTATCAAAGCATTTCTAGTAATGCATTTCTATTGGTCAGTTATTGAGAACACTCGATTTTTGGAAACCAGGCGGCTTACACGTATACAATTTACACTTTGACGTAGAATGACCCATATAAAGATAATAAGGAGTCTTTAATCATTCACGGAAACGACACTCTGCTGGCGTTGCAGTTTCTTTTTAGAAAAATTGCGGAATGTGAGTAAGTAAGGTTGCCTTACGACTGAAAGATAGCATAGAAGCATTAAATACAAGTACACGTGTTTTCACCACCAATAAGAAGATGAGAAAAAGGAAAGAATACGAAGCCGTCTTTGAAAGGATGAAAAAGGGAGGATGCAGTGCTTTGAAGTGTACTTTGCAATGCGAGAATCTCAAGTAACCTCAACCTTGAAGCAGGCAACGTAAAATAACTTTTCATACAAATTATTACCCTCGCTTTACAACAGCAGTTTAATCATTTTTATACATAGAAAAAACTAGAAAACAAAAATATAGAACATATGTAATCAAACATAACATCTCCCATTTTCGGTTTATAAGTGACGCAGAAACCATTAACAAGATTTCAAAAGTTACGGAATCAATAATTTCGAAATTCTAAATATAGGGGAAACCTGCCTCCAGTGGATAACGCAACCTACAGTGAATAATCGTTAATTGAGAGCACAAATAAAAGAAAAATAATTAATTTTAGTTTCAATTTATTGAAACCCATAGTGTCTTGACTATTCATGAGATTAAATAAATTATTTTGGATAAACTATTAGTTTTAAATAATGGTTATCCACTGTAGGTTGCACTATCCACTGTAGAGAGTTTACCCTCATATCATTATAACAGTCTCACTTTACCTCAAAATCTTGATGAACTTTGTGGTTTTTATGTATGTTGGTTTCTCATATTATCACTATTCATATAGATTATTATAAAGTTGGATTTGTCATAAAGAATATAAATAAATAGAATATAAGAATGTAAGAAATCTATGATTACGAGTTTAGATAGTGCGCTTGCACGTAGCAGTAATTATTAATTGAGTTAGTGTTTTTTTCTTCCTATTTTACTACTCACATGTACATCCTTTTTGGAAATTTACATATGGAGAAACCAACCGTACTAAGTGTACCTAAAATCTGCCTACCACAGGATATCGATAGACATTGATCCTTTAACTTAACCACAAGTTCCCCGAAGTACCCCAACTCTCAACAAGCCTCCTGGTAATGCCTGGCGTGTACTCAGTCCTCTGGCGTTCCTAAATCCCATATCGTCGACAGCCAGATTTTTATTAGAAGCACTCGTATTCGCCTGAAAATTAGGTTTGAGAAGTGGAAAACTGCAGAACTCTAAAACTCCTGAGTACAGACGTTTATTGGCAGACGAGTGGGAATGTAGACATTTGATCCCGTTTGAAAAAACGCAGTGAAAAACACTACTTAGCGAGAATCCCGAATGGTCACCCATCCGGAAGATTAAGCGCGCCCGTCCGTGCTTAACATAAGAGATATCTACGAGTCGAGAATCACCTTGCAGCTACTGCCGTCGGTTTAATTGAGTCAGTACATTTTTACTAATTGTCAGTAACTGAATTCTAGCTGCAGCAATTAATAGAATTTCACTGAAAACTGATATAGTAGTTTACCAATTCAAATTTAGAGAGTGAACTTCATGCGAAATACATGAAGTTTTTCACACTACTTTCTTAAATCCTGATAAAAGGCTCGAGAACATTGTGGATTTTATAATTTTTCTCTAAAGTAAGCATACACGTGTAAAGTTCCTGTTCTTTAATCTCACAAAGCTTAGAGTAACAAGCGTTACAAAAACGAAAAACGTGACTGCGAAACATGAAGGGACCTCGAAAACTCTGCCCGAGGCGATCGGGTGGAGCACGTAAGATTATTAGCTGATACATCCTCACATCTTCCACTCGTACATGACGCTTTTAAATCACTTTTGGGCGAAGAAAAAGTATAACGAATGCGATCGAGAGTCCAACCATAAAAAACCGTAAACCAATGCGTTTGAGCTTCTAATGTGAGTCCTCAGCTGGAGACGATCCTTTTGACGTAAACTATATAAAAGAGATTAATTTTTATGGGCCACTAAAATCTCCCACTAAAATAAAATTTGTTTTCAAAAGTGTTATGCCGAAAATCATTCGTTTTCATCTGGGACCTTTCAAATATTAGGTAATCCGAAATGTTCTCTTGAACTGCACCCGTGAACTTTTCACTAGGTGAATCAGTATGTTGAATTATCACTGGTAAACCAGTGCTTTTCCGACTTTGACTGGGTAAACCCGTACGCACGTGTCCGACGGTCAGGTCTTTGCACTTCTCGAGTGTAAACGAACTTTATTGTGTACTAGAGTTTGTGTTAGAAATATTTAGGGTCTGGCTTCAATAAGCAGGGAATATAATATCTTTCACTTGTTGTGTTGAGGTGCCACCGGCCACTTGGGTTTGAGTTTGAGCGACGCGACACGTTGACGTAATGACGGGCCTTCCCACAGTTAGGCGCAATATATTTTATGCTATTGTCAGTGGCACACATCTGGCTGTTTAACCAGTGAGATTTTACTGGAAATCAGTAAGATTTCACCGGTTGAATTTAAGAGAGTGGGATTACACGAATTTTTCGACTATCAAAAATTTAGTCTTAAAAAATATTGACTTTTTTCTCATAAGATCCTTACTGAGTTGATTCGATGAGGAGTGCAATTTCAATAAGAAAGACTTTAGGTATTATAAACACGAAAAACCATGTAGTATTATTAAACAAATTTTTAAAAATGTCCCGACTTTCATGAATCATTAAATTATTTTAAATTATTTTCGAGCAAAAACTGATTTTCTGCAACTTGACCTCATTCAACTTTTAAAAATTCTTATAAACAATAAATATATTTGATAATAATTAGTTTATTATTAAAAATAGAATGATGTCAAGTTGCAGATAATCTTGTTCTTGAAACCGTATGTATCATTGTTAAAAATTTGGTGAGAAGCGCTAAGAAAAAAATTTCCTCAAAAGTACAAAATTTGTAGATAAAGAATTATTTCAAGATTTTGATTTTTTTCAGGATAAATAATGATTCTCAATTATATGAGACCATCAGCAAGAATATTAATAAAATTTTAATATAATTAGACATTTTTTCCTGAGAACTATTTTTTCGTGCCTATCATATCTTAATTCTTAAAATATTAAAAATTGAAAACAGGAATGAATGAAACTATTCCAGATTAACAGTCAAATATTGCCGATTGTCAATGATATCTTCACTAAAGTTTATCAATGAATTCTGGGTTTTACTGATTATCTTCAGTGAAAATTTCACGGTCAGTCAGTGAGATTAGACTGTTAATCAATAGGAATCCTTAATAATTTTATTAAGTGATTCATTTCTCAGATTTGAATTTTAAATAAAATTGAATAGTCTCTGCCTCAACCTTAAAAGTTAGACAATTTCAAATAAAGAATGCTCATAGAAATTGAACAATTTTGAAATAATAAAAGTTGCAGTTTCAAATAGAAAACTTAAAAGTGAAAGTTTTCGAATTTATAAGCATTTCAGTTTACGAAAATTGAAACTTAAAAAATATCCCAACTTTAAGACCTTTAAATTAATCAAATTTCAAAATTCTAGCAACTGATGTTGAAAATAATAATATTGGATAACTAACTATTACTACTTTATTTTTCAATGTAATGCAATCACTCACGTCGTTTGGAGGCTTGAGTGATTTTTACTGAATAATTTTATAATATCTGTAAATTTAATTGTAATTAAATTTTGGCAAGATAGAATTTGTATTCACATAAACTTAATTCTTTTCGTTGAACACTTTCGTATTTTGTTCATTCAGTTAATAAATTTGTTGCATTTTTAAATTCTGCCAGGCAGGTTGGAGTCTTTCAAAAGAATTTTTTTCAGTAAGTGAGGTTTTATTCTTGGGTAAAAAATTATTCGTATTTCGTGCCTTGCGTCATTATATCGGTTTGGTTACGTGTAACGATGACATTCAAACTGAAAAACAAAAAAAGTGGACAGGCACCGCTAAGGAAGAATTGAAACGTGGCGGATGGTTTTTTACTTTTGTCTCATGGCATGGTTGATTCGTCCAATGGTGCTTTCGGAATTCGGTTTACAATAGAATCAAACCGGCTTTCCTGACACCGACTTCAAGAATACTTATACATACTTATATGGTACTTCTGGTTCTTGCACAATCAAGCTGTCTCTTCATACGCGTTAAAAGTACTTTTCTTTCGCATTGCACGGTCATGTAGGTGGATCGACTTGTCTAATAAGAAGAAAAGAAGAATCGATAAGACTTTCGATATACAATTCTCTGGAACGGTAATGGCCTCTTCTTGTCAGCAAAGCATCTAGTCAATTAATAGAAGCATTGCTCTCATCCAATCATCTGTCGTATTCCTATATCTTACGATCGAGTGATGTTTCTATTATATGAAATATCACTGATGAAATAGTATTGATCAGATCGAAATTGATCTAAAAATTTAGAAGATAAGATCTAGATCTTATATGTAGTAACTATGTGTTCATATTTATTTTGAGCCATAAGAAATATATTTGCTGCGATATCAGACACATATCTTGGGATTGAGTAGCTAGTAACGAGTTGGTGGAGATGATTTATTACAGATCGATGAGCTAGTCAATTGTATCTATATACTCTCTATTATCACTCTGATCTAAAAACTGATACCATCAAATAATCGAAAAAACTGGTTCTAGTATGAATCCCTTTGAAATCTAATTTTCAATTTTAATAATAATTTTCTACACTGAGAATTGTTGTCAACTCTTGCATTCATCGCACACGCACGTACACGTGACATTCGCCTATGTGATTCTTCTTTTTTCGTCCTGAAGACGGGGAGGAGCCAAGACGAAGACGCTACCATAAGAGGACATCTCTGACCATCCTTGCGATCCGTTCTCCTCGCACACGTTCTCTGGCTTTTCCCTTCGGCTTCTTGGTCTACAGGGACCCTGAAATATATATGTACATACAAATGCACAAGTGGTCTTGATCCTTAAGTACAGGAGAGAATATTGCTTCCGAACTTGCACGTACTTTATGGCTTCTCTCTACCGAGACAACCTTTTGCGATACGAAAATTGCAAAATGTACCTCAGATTTTATGATCCACTCAACTTCCTGCGGTATTTAAAATATCTTCTCTACAAAGGAATGCAAGTGCACAGAAGGCGAGAGTGTGCCCTCAGATGAAAGTAAAAGTGGATTGACAACTGCAAGGAAAAAAAATCAAAAGAAATATTTGAACTTTAGTAAATGTGTGCAAAAACCAACTATGTAGATGTTCCGACAAACAAAACACACCTGTAAATGGGTAATTCTCTATTGTTAGGTCACTTTTCCTTCCTCTTAACGCTTCAGGGTAACGTCACAAATGCCAACTACCAACCCTAAGTCAAAAATGCTCTCAAAACAGGGGAAATACTGTGAATTTGCACAAAAATAGGGGAATAAATTCTTTTAATCAGAATTAATATATGGGTACAATATTAAAATCAATATGATATGCTTCAGACTTTAATTCGAAATATATTTAACTCTAAACAAAATAGTTCAATTTTCAAACGAATAGATTAATTTCCTACCAAATGGTTGAATTTTTAAACAAAAAAGAATTAACTTCAACCAGAAACAATTGCATTTACAACCAAATAATCGAATATCTAAGCCAAAAAGACGAATTTTTTAGAAGACCGTTGAATTTTCAACTAATTTAACAACTAATTTGAAAACTTCCAAGCAAAAGGGACGAATTTTCAAACAAATGGTCGAAACAAAAGTGTCAAATTTTTAACCGGGGAAGATTTTTCAGTCATGATGGAAAAAAGTTTTCACCAAGTTGTTGAAGTTTCAAACCAAAGAAGAAATTAAGAAATCTAGAAATTAGTTGAATTTTCAACCAAATAGTTGAGTTTCCTACAAAAATAAGATAGAATTCTCAACCCAAAAGATGGACTTTTCAGCAAGGCAAAAGAATTTTCAACAGGGAAGTTGAATTTTCAAGCCAAATATTTGAATTTCAAGCTAAACACGAATAATGTTCAACTAAAAATAGGATAGTTGAATTTGCTGTTGAAAAAACTGATTCTCTACACACAAAAGAACAACGAATTTCCAACAAAATAGCTAAATTTTCAACCCAAGAGATGGATCGTTGAATAATGATATGAATTCAAAAAAACTTCAATAATCTTAATCTTAAATCAATAAATCTTCAATAAAGAAAATCAATGCTTAACAATGTAGTTTAACTTTAAACAAAAAAAAAAAAAAAAATTTATTGAAAAATTTATTAGTTGAATTTTCAACTCAAAAGGAATAAAGTTTCACCCAAAAATATGTTATTTAAATCGTATCGTATTTATATCGTAGTTTTTGATCGGCATTTAAACGCCAGAATTTTTTAGTTTGGAGAGTTCCTAACTTTCTTCATGGAACGTGTATTGACAATTTGATAAGTTTCGAAGAAATTAAATAAGCTTAAGTATTGCATATGTATATGAAACGACTTTAAAAAATGAGAAGCTTAAGTTTATCTTTAAATTATATAAAACATAAAGTTTTCCATGTCATGCGTTAACACACGTTTCAGGAAATTAGACACTTTTTTAGCAAATATTTCAATTTGAAGCTGACAGTGAACAATCCTTTTGAAGAACTTTGTAATTCAATATTTTTTACAAGTTTAGTTAGTGTTTTTTCATTGTTCACCAACACACGTTCCGTCCCCACACATCCCGGAATATAAAGTCAAGTGGAAGATGAGAGAGGATTCCCAAATAATATAATCAAGGAGCAAAGGAAGTAGTAAAAGGAACACTTGAAGAGGAAACGGCACGCGGAGAAAAAGATCATCGCCCTTTTATAGAGACCTACAATCCGTGGAACTCGCGAAGGCATTTCAGGAATGTTTCACTGCAATTAATGTATGCTTGTAGGGAACGAGTGCATTGGAAAGAACAGGCATAATTATGCGAGTGGTGTACCACTCTTACAGTACCGAGAGCTGCTAATTATCAAAGGCCTATTGAATTTTGAATGGATGTAGAAAACAATGTTGCAATGTTGTACCTTTAGTTAAAAAACGTCACTTTTACGATCGTGTAATATTTCTCTAGCCAAATTTATGTTTTCGTTACTCTTTTCCTTTGTTTCTTCATAGATTTTAATGTCAGATAAATAGAAGGCGAAGCGTGCTGAATAACTGTATGATTTCGCAGTAACCCATGTATCGTTTTTGCTTCAGCGGTATTCAATTGATACTGAAATCTGTATCTATATAAAGAAATAAAAGAATGTTATTTTCTTGGAATCTGTTGCAGATCAAATTGATAAGTTTAGTTTGTTTGTTATGGAAGAATTGATTGAATCTTGAACGTTCTAAATATCTGAATATGAAGTTCGCAAGATTTATATATAAAATTCGAGTAAACAGTAAACTTTATGTGGAACCCACTCTTCCATTCAACCCCTTAGATTTGAAAAAATGTGTAAAATAAACTAATTAAAAAACTCGACATATATTGTATAACAAACATATAACAAAAAAAAAATTTTCTACCAAAAAAGACACCTCTTTAACAAAATACATAAATATTCTGCCAAATAATTGAATTTCAAACTCAAAAAGAAAAATTTTCAACAAAACTGTTGAATTTCACACCCGAAAATATGAACTTAAAAAAAAAGTTTATATTCAACCAAATGGTTAAATTTTCGACTAAAATGATGAATCTTCTAATAAAAAATGAATTTATCACAAAGTAGTCCAACTTTCAACGAAGCAGTTGAATTTTCTACCAAAAAATATTAATTACATATTAACGAAAAATGTGATAGTTGATACTTAAACCAAGAAAGATTTTAGTTTAAATAGAAAACAGTTGAATTCGACTAAACAATACGAATTTTTAACAAAATAGTGTAATTGTTAACCAAAAAAGATTCACTTTTAACCAAACAGTTGTTTTTTTAACAATTAAATATTAAATTTGTACTAAAATAGTTAAATTTTGAATCCAAAAGTCGAATTTTCAACATAATAGTTAAATTTTCAACCAAATTGTAGAATGTTTTAACAAAAAGGTAAATTCGGAAAGAAAAATATAATAGTAGACTTTTCAATTAAAAAGAATTAAGTTCCAAGTAAAATTATTTGGATGTTTGTATTGGGTTCTATTAATTGAGTTCGCATTCAAAGGTAACAACGAAAAAAAGGGGAAGCTTCTTAGAAGAGGAAGAAAAATAATTCTTTAAAAAATGCGAATAGGAAGAAGAGGGTGAAACTGGAAATATGAAAGTTATTTTCAATCTTATTGAGTTATTGTTGAGCTGTAACATTTCAGGGTCATCTTTCCCAATATTCACAAACTTTGTTAAAATTTGTCATTAGGAAACGTATCGAACGTTAACGAAGTTCGTAAAGTTACACTACTTTTTGTCGTGAACGCCCCCCCCCCCTCCTCAAGTTTGAAACGCAGTTCATGGAACCTACAGTATTTGTTAGGGGTTGAAAGTAGATGCGTTCAACGTGAATTAGACTATTAGAGAGATTAAACGTTTTCGGTTGTCTTTTATGGCATTATATTTCTCTATTATTAGTGCAGCATTATAAGTCGCCATTATAAATGTCTTGCGTTTAAAAGAAAATATATTACTTTTTGACTTTCGTTTTTCGTAAACGTTACAACTCATCTGAATATTGAGATAATTAGTTCGTCAAGAGATGCGGATGCATTTGTAAATGAATTTGGTATTAAAATCCTAATGATACCTCCCTGTAAGAAATACATTCGCAATGATAAAATTTCATCCCCCGTTGCAATGTTTCATCACGATGAAAAAATAAACACTCATCAGATTGATCTCGACCCATTTTCGTGGAATCAGAAATCACAACAATCACTTCTGGGTACAAAGCGTATTTTTTAGAGAAATTGCACCCTTCTCGTGGTAATGGTGGTTTACCTACGAAAGCACTCGTTCACGTGGGCTGGCAGGAATTGTCGGATGAGTCATCATCGAGTTTCTCACCACTCCGTGCACCGTTTGTTTTCTGGTTAGCTGATGAGAGAAAGAGAACGAGAAGTATTTCAGAGATTGAGAGAGAGAGAGAGAAAATAACTAAGAGAGAAAGAGAGATGCACTCACTGGAGAACAATGGAAACAAAAGAAGCAATGTACGCGTGCTTGGAAGGTGGGCAGAGTCACGGCGGTTACGTTTCGCAGAAAGTACACCTCAGATACATACAAACGCAATTAAATGTACCTTCAGCAATGCACGTACACGGAAATACTATCATAGGCTTCCAGTGAGAACCATATATCGATGTGCATTGATGACGGGAGCCAGCCGCTCATTATCAGTCATCACACATGGCACGGGCCATGATTTGTTATTAGCCAGGACAAATTTTTCATCGTCTTCCTTCTTAGTCCACAAAACTTTTCGGTTGCGACACGGTAGTCATTGTTAGGATGAACATGGTGTCAACTTCCGGTTCATATATTTTCAATCAACAGTTGTATCGAAATCCAAGTCACTTTTAATCGTGATTAAGATATAAGAGAGAAAATCATATCAAAATTTGTGTTTCAAGAGCTACTTTTCTGACGAAAAATTGACACCCTGGTAGAAATTTGTGATAGAACTTTACGAAGCTATACAATCGTTTCCAATGCTTTCCGAAATTTGCATTCGATTTTATCCGAAAAGTTCTGATAGAAGATAAATACTGCTGCGAAGTATCTTGGGTGTATTCATTAAGCTGCCGCACAAGTTAAAAAGACACTTATAGTTACATTTTCGACGGAAATGAGATTTTCACATCAATCGATTTGTAAAAAAAAGAACTACATAAATCTACCGAAACGAGAATTCTGACGAATCAATAGATTTTATTAAATACCAAGTTTTTTGCGACTGAAATTTATAATTCGCTGCAGGATTAAACCGTAAGTCACTGAAAACTTGTATTTGGCCTCTAACGCCAGGTATGACGATACAACTTCGAAAGACCGCGTGTCGACTCGCGGTCTTTTTAACTTGCATAAGGTTCGAAGATCCGTCTTCAATACAATACGATCTAATGCTATTTTACAGGTAATCGACTCGCGGCTTTCTTCTGCTGTAGTTTTTTCTGAAAAAACCGCATGTCGATTTTTTTATAAAAAATAATGAAAAATGTGAATCTCTGGTACAGAATGAGAAAAATATTCATTAATTTGTATGAATGATGTGAAATATTTATAAGAAATTAATTCCGTAATACTTTTACGACACAGAAAAAACTGAGGGTTCAGTCATGTTGCGGCTCAAGTGAAACTTGGGATCATTTAGAACTTAGGCTCAAAAAGAACTCTTATTGAGGGTTCCTTTTTAGTTTGTATAAATCCGATAGATGGCCATAGGCGGTTGCCGACGTTTTCAACTGCGCATGTGCCGAGAAGCGCGGGCCTATTTGAAATCAATAACTACTATGAATAGTCACACAGATAAATGTTAACAAAAGTTTGGTATTCTTATCCAAAACAAACTAAATTGAATTATAGAAATACCTAGATTCTTGAAAAAATGTTATATTAACCTAATTTTGCAAGTGTTTATTATATCATTTTGAATAGTCCCGCGCTTCTTGTGCATGCGCAGTAGAAAACTTCGGATTTGCAACCTAACCTTCAAAACTGTCACATTTCGTGTGCGATATCTTCCTTTCAAGAATGACTAATGTCTATGATTTTAGTTTCTTCATTCAATTTATTCCAGATTAATTTTATTCAATTCAAATTATAAAGCAAAATGTGCATCATTAACTTGTGCAATCTTTGAAGTGAGTCAAGGCAGAAGTGAGAAAAAGGCTCTATTAGAAACATTCGAACACACATTTGGGTTCATTCAGAAACCATTTATCATTTTGGGTTCCTTTTCAGCAAGAGAGGTTCCTTTTTGTTGCAGCTCCTTTGGAACCAAAAATTGGTTCTAATAGAAACCCCAGTTTTTTCTGTGGAGATAAAATCTTTCTCGTTGATTTTCTCTGTTCGAAGCTGAACAGGCATAAGTGCCTTTTTAACTTGTACGGCAGTATGGGTGCATTTATTTATGCTCATATCATGAGCACTTTACTTCCGCACAGGTATCCAATCATTTTGCTTGCTTATAGAGGGAAGTTTTTCTCAAACAAAAGAAAAAATTGAAAGTTTCAATATTTTCAAGCTTATGTTTCTGTCTTGCCGAAAATCTTATTTCCAGAAAATCGCAGAGACCATGAAAAGGTCAATCAATGTTTTCTGTTATAATTAACAATTTTTTGATTTACGGCGATGTTGTATTCCAAATATAAAAAAAGTTTTCCTTATTTAAATAATGTAACCTTTTTTTTAAACTTTACAAGTCGCTATTTATTGATCAAGCTAGGTTATAAGATGACATGGAAAGTTTTTCAATATGTCATTCAACACGTCTCGGGGATGCGAACAAATTTACCATATAATAGTACTGTAGTGTGCTTAATATCAAGACAATTTTTCTCATATAAACAGAATAAACAATTTTATGCGACTCCGGTGCATTAACGCGTTTTTATGCGACAGCGTAGAGTATCGTAATGTTGTACATTACGATACAGCGGAAGATCACTCTTCACATCACACTCCGCTGTATCGTAATGTACAACATTACGATACTGTACGCTTTCGCAACAAAACTTGTAAATGCACCGTCGACATATAAAATAATATATGCGCCAATGAGCACAATTCGGGACTTCACGCGACTCGCTTACAATGCTCGCAGAACTTATCTCGCCTCGGCTTTGCCTCGGCTTCGATCGTCCTGCGAGTATTGCCGCTTGTCGCGTAAAGACCCTCATTATGCACCTCGGCGCATAATATACTATTACGTAACACAGGTATGCTTTCCTCGCTTTCTGGGCGTGGTTAGGAGTAGCAAAGTAGGTAATTCTTGGTGGTAGGGTACTTTACTGACCGCGGGAAATTCGAGCGCATACGCGTTCGTTACTTCGACCCACGCGCACTGTTCTGTGCGATGCTTGTCCCTTTAAATTAACCTCAAACCTGAGACGTAATATCGTGAGAAATCTCGGAAACCATACTTTTATTACATAAAATATCGCGTGTACCGAGGCAGCGAAGTCTTTTTACTGCCTCGCGTGTTTCAAAAAACTCACGCTCGGCCTCAAAAATATTATTTCGCTGCCTTTGTGCGTAATATACTATTTTTGAAACTTCATAAATCGGTACTGGTAGGTCCTAAAAGTTTCCACAATCGGTTGATCGATGCGTCTCGAAGACGCAAACAGTTTTTCTCATGTAAACCTGGTAAAATTCTTATTCTAATTTTTTACCGCAAACAAACTCATCAGAATAGAATAATGTTCTCAAACCAATCCGAAATTTCCTCTCCGAAATTTTTATATTTGACAGGTTCAATTAATATAGCTCACGGCGATACTACGCTGAAAACACCAGTTCTCGTAAGATCACTGAAGTTAAGCAGTGTTGGGCGCGGTTAGTACTTGGATGGGTGATCATTCGGGAATATTGCGTGCTGTTGGCCCGTTGTGGGTGTGGTGAGCCCACACTTCGATGGGTCCTAAAAGAAACTACACGGAGAAAATTTGTGTGTTAAATTTTGCATAACTTAGTTCGGTAAACGGAGGACATTACGGCATTATATTAAAATTTCACTTTCAGTCATGTAAAATGAAATAGGGCAATATTTGATGTGAAAATATGAATTATTAATATAAATTCATTAAAATTTAATTCGCGATTCAGTAAGAAATAATACAACAAGATATCAGAGATTACCTGACAGTTGGGTAAAATGAGATCTCGATTACCTATCAGTTAGGTAAAATGAGTCGAACTGTTAGGTACAGTTTCAATCATAGAAAACAAAGTCTACCTCTCTAAATATGTGAATTCTACATCCCAGTCATGTAAAATTTCGTGCTCCAGCAAAAAAAAAAAATATTCTTGCTACAAACTGATTCGGTGGAGGACATCCACTACTAACAAACACATGCTCACAAATATCGTACAATTCATAAGTATACCATATTGTTGGTACATATACACAATTTAGCTTAAACAATTACATTAAATTACGATACATTACATACGATATAGTCGCACGCTTTTAACGATATTAACGCTATTAAAAATCGAAAACGCTGTGACGGGTTTCGAACCACCTAAGCTACGTTTAACGCATTGTATCCCTAACAACTGAACCTCACGGCTAACCTAACAGTTAGAATATCGGGAAAAAATCTCGGCTATAAAGTTAAAGTACAAGTACGTCAGGGCCGTACAAAAAAATATCTGATCCCCGTTTCATCGAAATTTTTTATTGTAACATTCTATCAATTAGCGGGCTTAGAAATTTGTTGGAAGTAAATAAAAATATTAAATAATTTTTTTTTTAATTTTCTAACCTTGAAACTTTAAATTATTTGATTTTCAATACTTGAAACATTTGCATGGTCTACGTTTTAAAAATAATAGAACAATATGAGTGCTAAGCGCGCACTAATGACCCTTTCTTTAGAAAAAGAACTCGGTTAATTTTCCAACATTTTTTTATAGATTTTACAGAAAATCTTATATTATTCGAGAACGTTGTACATGATTTACAGAAGTTTCCGTATAATAGCGAGGAAATTCCTCCAGTGAATTCAATATGAATTCCAACTTTTTCCACTTACTCAAAATTCTTTCTTTTGCTGGAAATATACTTTTTTTTATTGATAAAATTTTTTTTTCAAATAAAAGTCAACTCGATTTTGTTTTGAAATTTTTCTATAGACATTTGATCTTTTTGAAGAGAATTTATTTGTTTTCTTGAAAATTTAAATACTTCTACGGAGATTAAAGTTATTTGCTCAAAAACTTATTTCTCTATCTGAAAATTTAACTAATATATTTTTTGTTGAAAATTTAGCTTTTTCAGTTAAAGATTTATCTATTTTGTTGGAAGTTTATCTTTTTTTTGCATAGAATAACCTTTTTAGTTAAAATGCATGTATTTTATTTAATTTATTTGGTTAAAAAATAGTTTTTCTTATTGAAAATTAATTTTTTAAACTAAAAATTTAACTCAATTTCTTATCGAGATTCTTTTACATTCAAATTTAATCTTTTTGGTAAAAAATTCAGTTGTTCAGTTGAAAATTCATCTTATTTGCTTAAAAACTTATTTCTCTAACTAAAAATTAAACTATTCTATACTTTGTTAAAAATTTATGTTTTTTAGTTGAAAATTCATCCATTTGGTTGAAATTTTTTTTCTGGAAATTTTCAACCTTTTTGGTTGAAGAGGCAACTATTGGATTGAAAATTCCATTAAAAATGAAAAATGTTGATGGAAAATTCACGTATTTTCTTAAAAATTATTCTTTTTTGGTAGAAAATTAATCTTTTTGGTTGAAATTTTCATTTCTACAGTTGAAAATTATTTTTTATATGGAAAATTAACTTTTTTAAAGAAAAATTCATTTTTCCAACTAAAAATTCAAATATACTCCATTTTTCGATTTTTTTCATAGCCATTACATCTTTTCGGTTGAAAATTTAACTATTCTGTTGAAAATTCATTTTATTTGTTCACAAACTTATTTCTTTCTCTGAAAATTAAACTATTCTATTCTTTGTTTAAAATTTATTTTTTAGTTGAAAATTTGTCTTTTTTTCATCGAAGATTCATCTTTTTGGTTGGAAATTTACCTAATTGGTGAAATGTTGTTTTTTTATTGTTTTCGTTTGAAGATGCATTATTTTAGTTGAAAGTTCATTTCTTTTGTTGGAAATTGAACAAATTTTATTGAAGATATGTTTTTTTGTTGTTGTAAAAAATAACTTTTCCAGCGAAAACGGTAGCTACTTCATTTTTGCTAGAAAATTGATCTTTTCAAGTTGAAAATTCACTTATTTTGTTAGAAACATTTTCCCTTTTATGAGAAATACAATTATTTAGGTAGTAAATTCATATTTTTTCGTTAGAAATTCAACCTTGTTTTTAAACATTAGTCTTCGGGCATCTCCCGCCTCGAAGTTCGAAGTCAGTTGTCCAGTGCCGTCCGATGTTTTTTTATCACCCGGATCCTTGTACGTCAATTTTTAAATACATTCTACTTTGATTAAGTGACTTAATGAGTATTATCTACTGAGATAAAAGGATAGTATATATATTTGAATATTTTCTCAAATTCTACAGTATGAACCGAAACTTAAAAATGTTAAAGTGTCTACGGGGGACTTGGCTTTAAACTTCAGCCCTGAGAAAGTTGACGTTCCTAGCGAGTCTCATTTTACCTTACTGTTGTGTAATTCCTCTCCTAATGGAAGTGAAAATCTCTTTAAAAATTCTGCAATCTATACTTTCTTTAAGTGAATCGTTAATATCACACAAAAGTAAACTTTATATCACTCATTTGATGAAAATTTACAATACTTCGCGTTAGTTTATAATATACTGGTATTAAAATAATACAACCCTTATATCAATTATTACATATCAGGATTTTCACTTTCGGACTTGAGATTTTACATAACTCTTTTGTATTATTTATAGTTCTGTTTTGTAATAAATCCTAAAATAATTGTAAACTTTATCTAAATGCAGTAATGTCCTCCATTTACCTAACTAATTGGGTAAATTCTAATGAACAAATTTTCTCCGTGTACGCAACTCGCAGCGACGGATAGAAACTACGTATCTGGCGCGCTCTATACTAATTATATACAAATTTCTATATACTTAGTATGGAGCGCGCCAGATACGTAGTTTCTATCCGTCGCTGCGAGTTGCGTAGTTTCTTTTAGGACCCATCGACTTGTAGTTATTTACTACAAGAAACTATCCACCTAGAAACACTACCCGAATCGGGTAGTGTCACATACATACATACATACATAGTTGACAGCAATACACAATAACAGGTACTTGATTTATAGTATTGTACATTAAAATTCACTGAAATATATAACAATTAAACCAGTGATGTATAGTTTTAAAAAAAGTGACCTGTCAGTACTTTCATAGAAATTTTGACTTGCGATGGAAACTAACTTAGGAAATTGAATTCTGGAAAATGACCTGAAACTTACGAAAAATATTTTGCAATGTTCTGTAAAGTTACCTGAAAAATTATAAAAATTATTGCAATGTTCCGCGAAATGTATGGTCATTATTGAAAATTAAGCAACAAATATTCAACAAATTTGCAGTATATGTGATGCTGGAGTTAAAGCTTGCTCGTTGACCAAGTCGATGATCGTCAACAGGCCAAAATTAAACAAAAGTATAATTTTGCAATGTGTGGTTTAAAAATGTGTTTCTTATGGGCTATACCTACTTTCAAGATTTAAAAATACATATTTTTTTAATATTTAGTGTAGAGTCTTACTTAGTTGTTATTCCTAATTATTCAAAAGTGTATTTTTCATGTTTTAAATCTATGAAATACTTCAAGAACTTTGAAAATGATCTTTTAGTATGAAAAAACATCATACGAAACATAAAACAAGTTTAATCCTCATCATCATTTCTCTTACAACAAAACTTAGGTAGGTGTCCGTCTCCGATTTTCTTCTTTCTCACATATGTTGTAGTACTCAAAAAACTGATCGACACGTGTTTTTCCTTACCTGCCCAAATTGGGTACTTGAGGATGAAAATCGTCCCTGAAAATTAGTGTACTAAATACCCGTTAAGTTGTTTCACATATAATAGCGGTATGTTTCACAATGAAACCAACTGGAAAATTTTTCTCACAATGAGAGATCAAAAATGTGATTTTCCAAAATTTATCGAAAAATCTTTATTGGGGTGAACTATCCGAAAACTATTTTTCCTTGCACAACAAATTGACAAACAGGAGTTAATTCAGGCAAAAAAACTATAAAAAATATATATGTTGCCCGCGATAATAAATGAAGTTTACGTGTTTTTGCATTTTTACGGATAAATTATTTTCTAAGGGTGAACTACGCTGAATTACATTTTACTTTGTTTCTCTAAAATAAAGTAGCTTTTGCGAACAGAGCCAAGTAGAAAAATTCCCTCGTAGTGAGACATGGCAAATGTGATTTAACCTTGGTTTCCTTGTAAGAGAAATTATGAGGATTAAAGTTTTATGTTTCGTGTGATGTTTTTTTGATACTAGAAGATCATTTTCAAAGTTTTTGCAGTTTTTCATAGACTTAAAACATAAAAAAATGCACTTAAAAATAATTGTGAATGACAACTAGGTAAAACTTTTTGCTTGATAATTCCGTAGTTTGGTTGACATTTTTTGTTTCTTGACTAAATAATTTTTTTTAGTTCCAAATTTGTTTGTTTGGTTTTTAAAAAACCCCTCTTTTGGTCAAAAATGTAACTGTGTGTTTGAAAATTAATCTGTTTTGTTTGAAGATTCAACTTTTTTTGTTGAAAATTCATCTTTTTTAGTTGAAATGAACTGTTCAACTGTTTTTTATTCAAAATTTAAATATTTTTGGTAGATGTATGAACTATTACATTTTTCATTGAGAATACAACTTTTTTTATTCAACTGCTTGGTTGAAAGTTGAACTTCATTCTTGCAAATTCATTTTGTTGGTTGAAGAGTAATCTTTTTGTTTCAAAATGTGAATATTTATTGGACAATCGATATATTTCTTAAAAATTCGTCTTTTTTGGTAGAATTTAATCTGCTTGGTTGGAAATTCATCTTTTTTGTTTAAATATTCATCTTTCTTTGTTGAAAATGCAATTGTTTGTGGTTGACGTTTAATTTTTTTGTTTAAAATCTCAATCAGTTGGTTGAAGATTTATCTTTGCAGATTTCAAATTTGACTACTTGGTTAAAGGTTTGCTTCTTTTGCTTGAAAGTTCAATCTATTTCGTTGAAAATACAACTGTGTGGTTGAAACTTGAATTGTTTGGTTGAAAATGAACTTTTTTGTTAAAAAATAATCTCTTCCGATTTAAAAGACAAATTTTTCTAAAACATTCGATTTTTCAGCATGAAAACTCAAGCCTTTTTTCATGGAAAATTCAACTATTTTGTTGGAAATGCAGTATATTTCGACTTGAAATCTTAGGAATATAGTATCAAAATTATTTTTATTTCAAATAATTTAATCTTCTATTATTTTCCTGTTTTCGTAAAAAAAATCACCCTATTTCACTTGTTTTAAGAGCATTTTGATCTGTAAAAACTGTATATGCCTGATACTTCATATAGTCTAATTGATGAAAAGCTCGTTGGCGGATATTCACGTGGCAAATATTACCGCGGGTTCAACTGGAAAATGTTTTTTGTCTGCCACCCCTGTGTACCTATCATTGTTTCACGATATATTCCCCTTTCCGATTTTCAGGTCGAAAACGTGAGCCTGTGCGTGGGTGCCCTGCGGGCACTTGGTGCGGATGTTGGGGCTGTGAATCCTGGCGAATTGGCAACAGGATCAACCCTTCGACCCGTCCTCGCTCTACTCTTTGCACTCTCCAGGCACAAGCAGAGAGCAAAACAGCTTCAGGACATGCCTCGGTGAGTCATAACAAATTGTTTCAAACTAAATTTTTAAAATTAATATCAGTCGGCAATGTAGGTTTCTCTGGAATTTGACTTACCTACGGCCGGTATAGGTCACTTACCTTCTGTGGTAATACTTTACTTTTCGTGGGTCGGTAACTAACAAGCGGGCCTTACCAAATGTGAACTGTATTATCGACTGTGGATATATTATCCAAATTCTTGTAAAGGGTAAACTTGTGTTACTTTTTGTACCAACTGGTTCTTCATCCCTTAGTTAAATTTTTCTTACCTACATTTTTCGTTCTAAATATCTTATTGTATCTAAGAATAGTGTAACATTAAGACTCATACTTTCTATTGTTAACTGCCGGCTTGCACGATTTTAACGACTTCGCCATAAGATGTTTTATTCAAATTTTACTGTGGGCAGCTTGACATTAATATTTCCACCTTGCCATTTTTATGATTCAAGATTCTACCAAGAGATTTTAATTTATTTGCTGAGTTGAACTTGAGAATTTGTGAACTCTTTTTCATTGAAAAGTCTACTATTTCCGGTTGAAAATTCATATATGAATTTGAATTTGAATATGAATTATATGAATTATACTTTGAGTCCAGAATTCATCTCTTTTGGTTTGAAATTATACTATTTGGTGAAAAATTCAATTATTTTGTTGAAAATTCAACTATTTTTTTAAAAAGTCTTCGTTTTTGGTAGAAAATTAAACTGTTTTGTTGTACATTTGTCTCTTTAATTTTTGACAGAGAATTGATCCTTCTGGGTTAAAAATTCAGCTTTTGTTAGAAAAGCAATCTTTTTTGGTTGGATATTCATCTTTCTTATTTAGTTGAAAATTCAACGGCCTTCTAGAAAATTTGTTTTTCAGCTTGAAAATTCAGCTATTTGTTTGAAAATGCAAGTGTTTTTGATTAGAAATAAAATGTTTTTGTTTGAAAATTCGATCATTTGATTGAAAATTCATCTCCGTAGCTTGAGAATGCAATTATTTGGTTAAAGATTCAACTTTTTTCTTGCAAAATCGTTTCATGATTTTTTTGTTAATAATTAAAGTTATTGGTTAAAAATTCATATTTCTTATTTGAAAATAAACTTTTTTGTTGAAAATTCATCTTTGCGGGTTAAAAAATCAAATTTTTTTTCGTTTTTTTAGCGAGAAACTCAACTTTTTGTTGAAAATTCATCACTTTTACAATAATTTTCATTTTATATTTTACCATTGAGTTGAAAAATGTTTAATTATTTTCAAAACCGATATATTAATGGAAAAAGTATTGAATAATTGTTATTATTAACGCTTAAAAATCGACCGGGAAAAATGTAAATTTTGACCAGGCAAGTAGCCTGAAATTTTCTTTGAAATTCCAGCAGATATAATGAATGTTCACTTGAATCGAAATTTTTGAGTAGTTAAGTGTTTGTATTCACATCACAGGCCTCTTTTTATGAACAAGTAGGTAGTTACTTTTTGTGTTGAAAATTAGCCAGTATCTAGCTTAAATTAGTCACTTTCTCCACTTTTTTCAAGTACATTAGTCTGTGGTAGCTCCCTCCAATCTTCTTTAACTTTGGTAAAATGCCTGCACATTCAATAATAATTCACGACTCCAATGTGCTCTCTTTGCTACTTATCATTCGAATCAGAACTAGATCGCAAAATAAACTGAGTAGAATACGAAGTGACGCTCCTATCCTGTCTGGAATATCAATCTGTCATCCCAGGACGTTTTGCACAAATAAAAAACGTCACATATATTCATCTGGTGTTTATTTAGCATCTACGTGGAAATACTCACGTGTTAAAATTTACTTTAAATCAACAGAACTCACTCTAGACACGAGAGTTGCCAATGGATTGTGTCATTTTTTGTTATTTTTGACTATCCCATGGAGTTTATTGCCCTCTAGTAAACACTTCTTCCTTTCATAGTCAGACAAATTGTTCTGTCTTCAGAAGCTTGGACACTTCTCATTTGCGGATTTCAAGAAACTTTTTTCTTGACATTCATAAATGTTAATTTTTATTATAGTGTTAGTAGGCTATGATTGATTATCTGCTGAATGCGAGAAGCGAGGTAAAAAGTTTCCGAGGTTTGTTAACATTTTTCGCAAAAAGTGATTTCTAGACAGAAAATATGTATAATTACTATAGGGCCGTTCAAAAAACACGTTACATGTACAGGGAGGAGGGGCAGGGTTTATGACGATTTTTCACGTGGGTAAGGGGGTAACGCACAATGTGATATCATACATGAAAAATATAAATGTGGATAACAATTTTTCGAAATTCTTGAAAAAATTACAATTAGTGATATTATTTTACAAGTAAAGCCTCTAAATACGCACTTCAAAATCTATTCCCTATTCCCCTGGACCCTTTTTAAAAGAATTCGTCTTTTTCTCTTGTTCCAAATCCAACAATTTTTCGTTTAAGGTGAATTATTTTTAATTGAAAATTCTATTTTTATTTGGTTCAGAATTGATCTCTTTTGGTTAAGAATTCTATTATTTGGTTAAAGATTCATCTACTTTATTGAAGATTCAAGTATTCTGTTGAAGATTCAACTATCCTGTTGAAGATTCAACTATTTGGTTGAAAATTCTTTTTTTTTTTATTTGAAAATTAATTTTTTTTAACTGACAATTTAACTATTTCACTTTTTTGTTGAAAATTGATCGTTTTTAGCTGAAAATTCAACAGTTTGATTGAAAGTGTATGTATGTTCTTGTAAAATCCTCTTTTTGTAGAAATTTCATCTTCTTGATTGAAAATTGAAATACTTAGTTGAAAGTAGAACTATGTACTTTGTTAAAAATTCATTTCGTTAGTTAAATATCCATTACTTTGGCTAAACATTATTTTTTTTAATCAATTTGTTATATTTCTCATTTTTTTTCTTCTTTAAATGAAAAATCTTTCTCGATTAAAAATTCATCTCTTTTGGTAGAAATGTCACCTTTTTTGGTTGAGAGTTCAACTCTTTAGTTAAAAATTAATCTGTGTTTGTTGTGGATCCAACTATTTAGTTGAAAATTCGTCTTTCTTAGTTGAATTTAGCTTTTTTCGTTTTAAAATAGAAATATCTTTTTGTTGAAATATCAACTATTAGTTTCATTTTTAGTTAAGAATCCGTCTTTTTGGTAAAATTCGACTGTTTTTTATTTAAAATTAAAATATTCTTTTCGTTCAAATATCAACTGTTATATTTTTCGTTGAGAATTCAATCTTTTTATAGTTTGAATATTCAACTATTTGGTTCAAAATTCAACAATTTTGTTGAAAATTTGTCCCTTGTTCTTGAAAGTTCAACTGCATATTTGGTTATTGGTTGTAAATACAACTTTTTGGTTCACATTTTTTTTTTAATTCAACTATTTGGTTAAAAATTCATCTTTGTATGAACATTCATATCGTTCAAAATTCCACTCTTATGCTCGAAAGTTCAACTATTTGGTTGAAAATGTAATATATTTCAAATTGAAATATTAAGCGTTTCATATTGAATTTAATATGGTATCTCGTATGGTATCTATACATTGTAAGTTGAAATGTGGGCGGGGGAGTCCGCGAGGTCGCCCTTTGGCGCTCAAGCTATAAAACCTATTGTGCGACTATCCATATATCAATTTTATTTAAAAGAATTTATTCCCCTATTTTTCTGAAAATCAATTTATTTCCTCTGTTTTGAAAGCATTTTAGGCTGTGAAGTATTTAAAAATATGTATTATGTTTTTTGCTTTGTTTTAATGGTATATCCAATAAAATCTAAGAACAAATTTGGGCTTAAAAGGGCGGTGGGGTGTATGTATTTGTGACGTTACCCTATGGGGTTCAAGCTTTGTATGATTGCGATCTTATACTTTTCTAATTATTTATTTTAAAACCTAATTATTTTACTTTTTAATTTGTCTCGGATTTATTATCTTTAAATAATCCTACCATCCGGACAATGCTAAATATCTCGTATCGCTAAAAAAAAAAGTGGTCCGAGCACATAATACATACTTTTCTCTTTATTTTTTGCATTTGGGAATTGCACCAGGAACGGGATGAGAATTTTTACGGATGAGCGCGAGTACTCGCGGCTTTTTTCTCGAATTGATAATGACAAGCCAGTTGATGAACGAGCTGCCAGGCAACGCGCTCATTAACGTCTCCGTTAATCAAGCTGTACGCCGTATGCAATATTGCAGTGTAACATACACAAACACACTTATATTATCCTGCGGCATCACTAACACCGATCAAATTTCTCCTGTTCCTGATACCCATAGGCGTAATAAAATTTTTAATTTTTACGATACTACCTACACAAATCTGATCGTTAAACTCTGATCTAATTATATTTCTGGTTCTAATTTAAATCCAATGTGTGTTAACCACTTTCTACATCAAATAAGTAATTAAAAACTTTATTAGTTGTGTGTTCAATTTTGTAATTTCGATTTAGTTTATAACATCTGCATAAAAAACGCTTTCACCGCTGTTTTTTTGAAGACTACTTCAGGATAATTTTGAATTCAGTAATTTTTAATTGTTCAAATTTAAACTGTACCTGACCGAATTCCTTTTTTAATCAAGCGGGCAATCCATGCTCAAGTCACAGATTCGTTTGCCACTTAAATAACGATGTTTCTTTTTCAAAGGCAAGACGACGACACATATTTTACCGATTTGACGACAAATTATTGAATTTAAAAAATTGAGATTGCTGATTATTGGAACATTTTGAAAAAATCAAAAATTGACAAAACGGTGACAGTTTTTCTGTAAATAGTCAAAGTCAATTTACTCAAAACTCACAATATTTTTTTCTCTTGATTTTTGCCCAAAAAGGTACAAGATTGAAAAAAGTCGGGCAAACAGAATTGTTTCTCTAAAAAAGTTCTAGAAAAATATCGCTTGACCCTTTTTTCTATCTCGCGTTATAGTGAATGTTAAAAATGGTAAAAATTGAAATCAAAAACGTTCAGTATTGAATAATTTCAAATAGACATATTAAGAATAATGATTGAAATCTGAACAAGATTGAATTAATTAAAATACTGTATCTTAGAACGAAAAAATAATTAAAGATTGAATCTGTTCCTAATTGTATAATTTCCATTTGAATAAGCTTCTAAAATTTTTAATCGAAGTCAATCTGAAGTTCTCTTTTGATAGCCAACGTAGAAAGTAGAAATTGAAAGATTTTTTTAGTCCACTTAATTTTTCAATATGCAATGAAAAATGTGGCAAAAATGAATAAACTGTATGTGTACTTTTAATATGTAATTTACCTTAAAAGTGAATTTAAAGTTGACTATCCTTGACGAACATCTACAAATTTTACAAGAGCACCTGCTAAATTAATAGCAGGAAAGTCACCCAAAAATTCTAACCTTTTTCCATGAAAAGTGTCACACTGATTCAGATCAGTAAGGGAGCGTCCATTAATTACGTTGAGGCTTTTTTTGGGGGGAAGGGTAGGGGGTATCCGGAAAATCTGATCGTAAATGGCCTCTAGAAATCCCTTTAAAATGACTAAGATCTGTGGAAATCCCTTAAAATCGGTGAAAATCCCTCTAAATTCTTTGAGATTCCGTGAAATCTTTTGAAATAATCAGCGAAATCGTTTGAAATCTTAAAATTCCATAAAAGTCACTTGTACCCCTTGAAAATCCGTGGAAGTCCCATAAAATCTCTGAAAGTCGGTTAAAATTCTTGAAATTCCGTGCCATATTTTAGAGCATTACGGGATTCCATTGAAATCTATGAAACCCCTTTAAAGGCATGTGATACTTTGCCATATAGATCCTTTGTAACTTTCTGAAATTGTTCCTAATTGCTTAAAATCTCTTAAAATCGCTAAAAATCCGTCGAAATCTTTCAGTATCTTTTGAAATCTAGTAAAATCTGATTGAACGCGTTGAAGTCCCGTAAAATCCTGTAAAATTCCTTGAAATATTGAGATTCACTGTGAAATTGTAGTAATCAATTTCTGAAAACTCTTGCAATTTGTTTAAATCGTTTGAAAATTGTGAAACCTCTCGTAATCTTTTAGAATCGTTTGATATACAGTTAAACTCTTGTAATCCTTTGAAATCTTTTTAAATCCTTAAAAAGGCTTGGAAATCTCATTAAATTCCGTAAAAATTTTGCAATTCTTTGAAATACTTTCTAGTCCTTTGAAGTGCCATTAAATCCCTTGAAATTTGCTAAAATCCTTTTAAATCACTGAATATTGTTCAAATCTTTTGATTCGCCAAAAAATTTTACGAATCCATACAGTAGGGTGGGAGGGTGTCTAAAATTTAAAAAATCATCCTTAACGTAATTAATGAATGTTCTCTAAATAAAAGTTCACTGAATGATAATTGATAAAAATCCTTGCGAACTTAATTGAGTTTCTCCCTTATCATTGATTCAAATTTAAAAATAAGTAAAATATTTGCATATGAAATCCGATTGAAAATGTTGCAAGTTATGGAAAAAAAGTTTTCATCTGTTTGCAACACTTTAGTCTCAACTTGAAATCAAAACTATAACCTACGATTTACTGCAACAGTAAATCAGTCGGGTAGTACTGAAATTTGACATGTAAATATGTTCTCAGAATGTGTCGATGTCGGTGTGAATTTATGTTGAACATACGTCTATGTGGGTGGCATGTCACGGCCGACCGTAGGGTAATGTACTCCAGGTTTCGCGCTGCTGAAGTTGGTCGTTGCTGGGTTGAAACTTCAAATATTTTAATTACTCCTACCTCCACGGTTAATTGCAACCAGTGGACCGAGCCGAGCTCCGTTGCAGCATCTTAACTTCACACATCTCTTCGCACTCTCTTTGAAAATCTTTACCAGGTTACCTCAAAATTTAAATTCAAGGACGTTATTTTTACTTTTCGAAAAAATCCTCCCAACATAAAATTGAGAAGTTTTTTATTTATAACATTTACAATTAAAAATTATTCAAGTGCTAAAATTAAACAATCTGTCATTTTTATGATTAACCTTAAAAATTTCCTCCTTTTGAACCTTTTAGAATTGAAAGATCTTGACTTTTGATCCTAAAAATCATCAGAATTCAAGACTATTTATTTATAAATCTTAAAAATGTAACTAGTAAAAAAATATTCTGTATGGTAGATGCCTGAAACGAATCATTTTGAATACTAATTTTAGTCAGATTAGTCAGTTCGTGTATTTTTGTGTAAACTGTGACGTATGATGACTTAGTGAAGCTTTTCGCCTACGATGATTGGTGGAGAGATTGATCACCGACACGTTCGGAGCGATATTGTGGAACGAACGTGCTGCTTGAATAAACAACACGGGAATTCCAGATTAATGTAAAATTTCTCCTTTCTCCTACACATTCCTTACTTACTTTTACCATAATATGAACTCCTTGATACGAGGGTAGGTCCAAGCGAGTTACGCTTACGCCGAAAGGAATTTGGTTTAATGAGATAATAAGAAACGAGCGATTCACAACTCAACCGATAGAGTAAACACTGACTTCAAGTGATTTCAGTAACTTCATGTGAAATCAAGTTACTTCACGCCAGTGACTTCGGCGAAGGTGTACATCTGACTTCACGAGTTGGTGACCCCGGGGTGATCAATTTTGAAGAGTTTTCAATTGCAAATATTCAAAATTGAACAATTCTTTATTGTAAATCTTCAAAATTAAACTACATACTAAAAAAAAGAAGCGTTACAAATTATATTATTCCAAGGTATAAACATTAAAAATTAAAGAGTTTTCAATTGCAAACCTTCAAGATAGACCAATTTCAAAACAGAATTTCATGATTCTAAACTATTAACACTTAAAATTGAACAAATTTGTTCATTTTCAATTGTAAATACACTAGATTTTCGATTTAACCACTTTCGATTTATGCATTCTAAGAATTGACGCCGGTGATGAGAAGTGCCGGCTTGGGGAAGAAAGGGGAGGTCGTCCGCGGTCAGTCACCCTAGCCTAGAGGAAACAGTAGCATAGCGATAAAGCGCAGTACCCCAACTGCCTAGCTTTAACTGCGTCACGTTGCGCAACATTACGACACGGCCCTGACTGTTCACGTTCGGAGAATTTCGATTTAAACCCAGATCAGAACCAAACGGGTCACTGTCGAAAATGAATATCATCTCATTCCTGCGGACACAAAATCTTATATTTAAGTAAAAGTTACAGATTTTGAATGCATTAGTCATTAATCATTAACAGAACAATAAATAAATTTTGTATTTTCCTTGAATGATTATCTATTTAAGTCACTCATAATTACCATCTTTATTTTTTTTTTCAAAGTTTGATCGCTCTCAATTGTAAGTTGTTCCGTTACACGCAGTGCGCTTCAACCAATGATATTAGGTAATAATGAAAATTTCAACAAAATCGGGCTACGGTACTTTGTATGCATTTTAGATATGAAAAACCGTTTAAAAAATGCACATATATATTAGAGTAGGCGGAAAATCCCCTTCTCTTGAGTAGCGAATTCTAATAGTGGGTAAAATAATGTTGAATTTTTTGTAGGTACAGTTTTTAGTTAGAACTTTTTCAAATGTAAAAAAAATAGATTTTTCAGATTGTGTTTACACATTTTTTTTGGAAAATTTTTAATTTTTCGTGCTTGAAATTTCTTCACCTTGAATCATAGAAATATGCTATTGTTTTCTTATCATCAAAATACAATTTTTTCCTTGTTTCAAAAATTGGGAATTTTTTTTTAATTTCAAGAAAGTTCTAATACAGTGCAATTTGTTTTTAAATTTATAATTCTATATCTATCTATAATTATAAAATACACTACTAAAAATTGTAGCTAGAAAACCTTCAACATAATTTTTTGACCTAGAGCTTTTAATCACTATTAGAAACTGATACTCGAAAAGAGCGATTTTTCATAAGGACAGCAACGGGATTTCACAGGGAGCGGGTGCCATTCTAGAAAATTGCACCCGCTTCCAGCGAAATCGCGGTAACGTATCAGCTGTAACCACGTCTTATGACTGTGAGATAAATGAACAGTTTGCGATGGACTCATCAATACGACGATCCGGCAAAAGTTCCGTACACCCTTAGGACACAGAGCGACCCAGGACAACCGCCTTCTGCATTTTTCCCGTAATTATCATAGAATTTCGTTTATATGCACGGATGCTTTTTCAGACTATTAACCAGTGAAAACTTGGCACCTTTAAGAACAGCGATTATCAGGACTAGATTAACAGCATATTCTGGGTATAACCGTCGCAACTCCTTTATAAGGTCTTTATACCTCACTTTCTTTTCATTCTCCTTGGCTGTGATGTTCTTGTCTACTGGTGCCGACAATATTGTCGAGAATATGAGGTCCAGTATATTCGGCATTTCTGACTCTATTTCCCTATGAAAGTTTAGAGAAGCGGTATCAGGGCTAATGCCGTAAGAGTGACAGAGATGGTAATAAAGCATTCTTAATGCCGCATTGTGCCTTTGGATGTACGTCGCGTCGTTCCCGCATGAGTTGGACAACTAGATAGTATGTGTCCTAGGTGCTCGGGGTGTGCATGACATGCTCTACGAAAACTCATCGAGAATGTGTTGGTTCAAAATGTAGCGACGGTATAATGCTAAAGTGGAAATGACACCGTCTTGGCACGCTAAAATGAAACCCTCCGTGCCCGACCTCAATCCGGGTGATTTGAGGAAAGCAAACGTTAGCTCATACGACATCGACTTCGACACCTTCTTGATCTTTCATGATATATTGTATATTATATATTCATCTTAAACTCAAGAATTGCTCAAATTCTATCCACTGATGCCATTATTGATAGCTGAAAAATAACTATATCATAGTGAAATCTTAAAATGAGTTATGTATACGTTTTAAATAAACAGCATTCGTTGTGAAGGAGATTTCGATAGTTTCTTATTCCTACATATATGGTATGTCTTTTATTTGCATAACCATAAAGTTCTATAAATTCATCAACTTTTTATTCAAGTCGTGTCTGAATGAGATTTTATTCTGTTGAAAAATGGATCATATATGATCCATTTTCCATAAACTGATTTATGGTTACATACAACAGAGATTCCATGTGAAAGCATGAGAAAACTCTCAAAATCTCCTTACCATTGAATGCTGTCAGTGGATAGTGTTTAGGCATTATACATGTGTCAATGTGTAATTCTGAATCGAATAATGATCATTTTACGTGCATGGTCACCGTATTATATATAATTAAAAAAAAAAAAATTTTATTGAAAGATATTCCGAGGACAGGATCAGCTGCGATTTTCGTGCTTTTATTTTTTGAAGCTTAAAGTGCATACAAATAAAGTACGGGAACCAAATTTTGTGGACATGTTCATCATACCTATCATTGGTTGTCAAATGATGAATGGATCTAATTTCAAATCAAAAAAATACTTTTGGATCTTTACATAGTCTATTCTTCATGAAATGATTATAATTTGTTGACGGAAGTTGCAGCTATTTAGCTTTTGAATTTTTGAGAATATGATCTGAAGATATAACAATGAAAGTTGGAAGTCATCAAAATACTACTAGGCTATGCATAGCATACGGTCGTGCCAAAAGGGATCAGATAGGATCTGCATTCATTACCTAATGATTCGTGTGAGGATGACTTTGAAGAGATGAAGTTGGGGCAAGAATAAGAATAAGAGTGAAGCAAAAGTAAAGGAAGAGGAGGTGTTTTCAGACCGCAGCCTTCGAAGGTAGCATTAACATATTAACAATGCTCCATTATGACACGGCTCAGCAGTGAAGCCAACTGACTTCACTATGGTTATGCCACAGAGTTACGATCACGTTACAGAAACCATATTCCCTCACATTTACGTACACAGCCTAACGAAAACTAGCATTTCATGTGATGTTTATACCGATACATAATTATGGGTTATTTATGCACATCTTTTGCAGTAGACGTATATATTGCAGTAAACGTGTATATAATACCTTATAACATAGCTTTATAGGAATAAAAGCATCGTCATGGTGTTTTCAACGCCCTAAGTGTTTTATTCTAATAGGAGTTTCAGTGGTTTAAATACGAGAACATTTTCATTGAAGGTAAATGGTAATAGGGTTAGATTTGTGTTAGGCAGTTTGAATATAAAGTGCATTCTTGCATTCCGTACATTCTCTCATTCAAAGGTGCATTCTGCGTCAGTAAGTAAAGTACATTGAAGCAGCGTGGCTCAGGTGGTAGCGTGCTTGGTGTATGGTACGTCCTGTAACTAATATGGAAGTTTCTTCGTGTTACTCTTAATTTAATAATTTAGCAAATGACGTATCGGTTCAGATTTCGTCGACTTCTAGCTTTAAAAATAGGGTTAACAAAAAGTATTATAGGTAAATTTTTTGGTGTGCACCATAATGACGTTTTGCTTACAATATCTGTTTATAACATGGTTGTACAAAAAGTTTAAAAACCTAAATGACTCGATTAAAACTTTGAATCTTAGATTTGAATCCTATGTTCTTAAGAAAATGTACTCTGGACATTTTAGACGACATGTGCTCAATCCTTATATTGATCGTTCATTGTCTCTTCATTGCTCGTCAATATAAGTTTTGTGTAGAGCTAGACATTTTTCGAGTACTCGATGGCTTAAATTTTGGAAAGTCTAATTTTGAAATTGCTGAATTTATATAGAGTCGACCAAGAACCGAACCTTACGGAACAGAAGCGAAGTCGAAGGCCTGGTGTTTCTGTTTGGTGAAATTGTTGAATAAATAATCTTTTTCCTCTTTTAATTCTCACTCAGAAAAAAAGTTGTCTTGAAACAAAAGCATCATCCTCCTGCCTGCTGCAAGATTAGGGGAAGTTAGTCGCAAAAGGATAATGTTTGCTGCAGAAAGACTCATTTTGAGACAAATGAAATTCCTTTCAACCTTAAATTTGAGAGGAAATTCCATTTGTGTCAAAAGCATACTTCTGGTACTAGAGGAAATTTCTCTAAGTGTAGGTACATCTGTACGATTTTGAACTCTTAACAATTGAAAGTTTTGCGTTCGGAAATGCAATTTCAGGGCTGCTAACGGTTAGAAATTTCCAAAAAGTCAGGGAACGCTAGGGAATGTCAGGGAAAACCTGTCAGGAAATTTGCGATAAACTGAATTTTAAGTTAATTTTATTATTTTGTTTAAAATTCAACAATTTTGTAAAAAGTCATTCCTTTTCTTTAAATGAACTATTTTGGTATAAATTGAATCTTATTTTGGTTTATAAATTATTCAGTTAAATTCTTATTTTTTTTTTTCAGAATATTAATCTTCCTGGTGACTAATACATCTTTTTAGTTGAAAATTAACTTCCTTGGTTCAAGATTTAACTGTTCTAGACTATTTAACTATGTAAACTGGGTTCATAATAATGATGTGTTATTATTAGTATTATTATTAGCATTAGGTTGAAAATCTCTTTAAGATTCAAATCTTGTTAAAAATTCCTTTTTTAACAAGAAAAATTCTTTTTTTTCTTTTTTTGAAAATGAGTCTCTTTTTGTTTAGAATTCAACTAATTTGTTTAAAATTCGTATTTTTTATTTAATTCAACAGTTTGAAGTTAAAAATTGCACTATTTTGTTGAAAATTGTTTTTTTTGTAGTTGAAAATTAATTTTTTATCTGTCAATGTAACTATTCCATTTTTGCTTGAAATTAATCTTTTTTTGTGAAAATTAAATTATTTGGGCATAAAATTAGTTTGTTTTTTTTGGCTTGAAAATTCAACATTTTGGATGAGATTTTTTTTCTTTGTTGACTGAAAAACCTTTTTTGGTTTGACAATGTAAGTATTTTGTTGAAGATTCCTCTTTTCTTGGTTAAAAATTAATGGTTTTAACAGAAAATTAAATTTTTCAACTCTGAATTTTAAACTTTTCAGTCTAGATTGATCAGAACATTTAAAATTCGATACTGTTTAATTTTGAACACTTCAATTTTGGTCCCCACAATATCAATTTGTTCTACTTTAGCCACGATTTCCCGAAGTAGGGAATGCGGAGTAGTAAAAAATAATATAGTCAAGCAGATTACAGATTCGTCGCGTGCATTATTATATTATTATTCATTCGAGTTTACGATCTCACTCGAATATTGACTCTTTGGGCCGTTGTGCCTCCCTCGACTTAGGTGATTAGCATAAAAATGGTTTTAAAAATCCTGGTGTGATCGAGGTCTGATTGGTGGCCTTTATGTAGGTGTCCCTGCCATTGGTTGAACAAGGGAATCGAAAGGGAGGCTGTTGGGAGAGAAGAGAGAAACCTATAGGGTCGCGAACGAGGGAAGGTGAGTAAGCGAGATGAAACCAAAAGAGAGGTAACAAGGGAGAAGGCATAGTGTTGAGATCGAGGGTGGCAGAAAGAGAAGGAAATAGCTAAATCTGCATGGGTAGTTTCAGAAGGGAAAGAGACAGCATTTGGTTAGTAGATTTGTATTTGTATGAACGAGCGAGAGTGTCAGGACCAACTTCAGGGACGACATAACTGGGGGTCTCAAGATTCATATTTATACTTTTTTTTTCATGGTTTATTTAACATTTTACAGTATTTTAAGTTTTTTATATTAAGAGTGTTAATCATACGAATTGTGTTATTTCAGAATTTTTTGAAATTTATAGGATTGTTACGCTGGACATATTTCTCTTAATATTTGGACTCTACAAAAATGATTGGATAATTAGGAATAAGGGCCCATTTTGTCCATTGGACAATTTTTCGAGACCTCATCGTCTTATATTTGACAGAAATTCTCTCATATTCTAACTTTTACTTGGAAATACTGTAAATCCAGCCTAAATTAAAAAAAAAATAACTATTTTCTAAGCGTAATATTAGTTTTAAAATCTATGAAGGTGAAGTCTCCAAGAATTGTTTAATGATCAAAAAAGCTCTCATTCATTAAAATCCGATTATTTTAAAATATTTTTATTTGGAAAACCTGCATAAAGTTTTTGGTGTTTACCATTTTTTCCAATCAATTGAATTTGCTTTAAAATGACCGAAGATTCAGTTGATTTTTTGATGTTTTTGCTTTGAATTCACTACTCATTGTTTAAATTAGTTTTAAATTGAGTAAATGCTTGATTATATGGGAAAGAAATCTGTTAAGATGGTTCGGACATCTTGAAAGAATGAAAGATGAACGACTGACGAAGGAAGTATATAAAGGTAAAGTAAATGGCAGAATGCCCAGAGGTAGACCGCCGAAAGAATGGTTAGAATCTGTGAATGAGACATTAATCCGAAGAGACATAAGAAGTCATAGGAACGCCAGAGCTTGCATGAAAAAATGCATGGACGTGAAGGAAGCTAGAGTAGTATGCCAGGACAGAAAAGTGTGGCGACAAATAGTTTATAAACAGAGTGACAATAGAGTGAATGATGCCTGAAACAAAGACCTTCGATACTAATGCGCCCAAGTGGGGAACCATACATAACAATTTTGTGAGGCTCCTCACTTGGGGTGATCGCTAGAGAGATTGATCAGCAACCTGGGTCGGAGCAGTGTTGCAGAGTAAACGTGTCATTTGAATAAATAACACGAAAACTCCAGATCAATCTAAAACATCTATACCTAACACCTATATACCTATCTACCTTATACCATATACCGACCTACTTTACACCTATATACCTATTCCACTATTTTCCAACCGAGCAAGTCACGCCTACCCCGAAAGGGAAATGGCTTAATGGTATAATAATAGAATGTGAATTCATTTGAATGAACTGTGACCTAAGTTAAATTGATTTATAATTCAACTATAATTTAATATGAATTTAACTTTAAACTGAATTCATTTGGAATCTAACTTAACTTCACAATTACTTTTTAATTTCACGTAAATTCTATTCGAATTTAATTAAATGTACTTGAATGTCGATAAATGCACTTTAAATGAACTGCTAATTCGAATCACAGAATGTCTACGTTTTTCGATTCGTCCAGAAAAATGATTTTTTTAAGTAGGTACGAGAAAAAATCTGCTTTGGCCCGGATTTTAACGGTGAATGCGACTATATTTATATGAGTGGAGCTTTTACAAATTACGCCACTGATACGTTCGAAATTCTGTAATTCAATAAAAACTTCCTGATGTTAAAATATGGAAAGAACATTGTCCAAAACTTATGATATTCAATTGAATTTTTCATAAATTTGAAATGCAGGAGAATTTCTTTGTTTCAAATTCAGTTTCACTCTACCTTTGACTAAAATTGATTTTAATTTATCTTTATCTTAAATTCAGATGAAAACACTTGAATTTAATTGAATTCACTTTAAGTTAACTACAAGTTCAGTAAATTTATTTAAAATCACCGTTAATTTACCTTGAATATAATTTGAATTCATCTGCAAGTTACTGTCAATTAAGCATCAACTTACTTTGAAAGTTTGAATGCATTTGGAATTCGTTAAAGCTAATCTAGCTTGAGTTCACTGTAATTCAGTTGCTGGCTTTATTAAATTTTTTGTCATTTCAGCTGAATTTATGCCATCTCAGTTGACTTCACCGACTTCTTAATAAATTCAAATCTTGAACACTTATAATTAGATGTGAAGTTGTATGTGTCTGAAACTCTTTTATTTGGTTCTAATGAACTGAATGGTCCTAGCACATAAATGTGTAAGTGTCAAATTGTGGAAATACGTTTTATTGACTTAAACTAATTGTTTTGACCTAACTTATATCTCTTTAGAAGACCATGGTCCAGTTCGATTGAGAAGTGGGTCGAAATCCATGTTTAGTAAAAAATATATATAATACTTCTTTTTGCCGGTTTCTTTCACAAATCAATAGAGACAATAGAGCTAAGTAATAATTCAGAAATAATTTGTTCTTTAATTAAATGTTACAAAAGTGGTTGCTTCTTTCAAGATGTTCCTTTCGCGATTCAATAGAGCTAAATAATAACTCGAAAGTAATTTGTAGTTTTTTTAAAACTAAATACGTCAAAGTTAGATATTTTCTTATGTCTCCTGACAAATTCAGGGTTTGGCACTTACGCCCTTACACCCCGCAACCCTTCAACTGTACACTTAACTTCTCATAAAATTGACAAGTTACAAACTCACAGTAAAAATAATATTAAAAATTTATTCCTTTGACAAAAATGTCTGTGAATTTATCAGAAAGTCAATATCTGAATTGCAGCCTTTAATAATTATACCTTTTCTTAAATTTATATAAACTTTATTTGAATCCAGATAAATGTTTTCTTAATTCATATTCACTTCTAAATTTACCGTAAAAAAATGTAGGTTTTGTTTTTTACTGTGTTCTTCGATTTTGTTAGTCTGATGGAAGAAAAATTTACAAGAAAGTACACAACATTTTTACAACCGAAATTTCGTGTTAAAACTTGTACACAAGTTTATAAAATTTAACAACAAAATACAATTCAATACAAATATTTACCAATAACTTTTGCTATTATAATAAACCATAAATAAAGCAGAAATTTCAGTTATGCAAAATTTGTTCATATGAAAATGTTACCTGCATATCTGCTATCTATCAAACATAATTTTAAAACAGAAGGAAAGTTGTTTTTAAAAAAGTACAGAAAAATAAAACCATTTTTACAGAAACATACAAATAAATTTATTGAATTACAATTGAAATTACAGGAAAGCACATTCTTTATCTATTATTCTGCCAATTCTTGTACTTTTTTATTTTTTTCTCTTTTCTCTAATTTTAATTTCCTAAAAGAGTTTACAAAAAAGTACAACTACAGAATCTACATGAATTTAAAGGCTTTGCAGCCAACAAGTTGTTCTTTTTCGACCTACGATGACAAATATTTAGAATATTGCAGTTACATAATTTAAAATTAAGATGTGCAAATGATCGCGCTTACAAAAAAAATCTTCTATGTTTAAACTTTAAAAGAATTCTAGAATATTAAAAGACAATAATCGTTATTAAATATCTACAAAATTTCGTTTGGAGCTTTTTTTTAAATATATATTTACAAAAAAAACTCCAAACGTAATTTTTAAATACATATTTTTAAAAATCGTAAACCTGAAGTTTTTTGTTTAATAACGATTATTATATTTTAATATTCTACCATTCCTTTGAAGTTTAAGCATAGAAGATTTTTTTAATAGCGATCATTTTATACATCTTACCCTTAAACTGCAATAAAGTACAACAATATACAAAAAAGTACCAAATTCGTCCGAATAATAGAGACAAAAGTTGTACTTTCCTGTATTTTTTTAAATTTATTATATTTATTTTTAGGTTCATGTAACAATTGCTTTACTTTCTTGTGATTTTTTATAAAAAATTTTCCGTCAGGGAGGTTGATAAAGTTTGAAAGATCTCAAAAGCAAGCTGGAAACTGGAGGTGTAAAAGATGATATTTCATGTGCAAACAAACATAGAGCCGGTCCTGATGGCGTGAAAGGGGGGATACGAGAGAGAAACAGAGAGAGGGTGGGCTATCGCGAGGGTGAAACATAGAATGAGACGGAGCGAGGAGCCACGTGCTATGGAACCGGGAATGGGAATGGTTCTCTCTTCTCGGGCCTTCAGTTTGAAACGGGCTATCAACGATGCCTACGCACCATGGCCACACCATGATCGCGGTATGGGTTTGCCATGAGGTGCAACAACAATGCAAAACACTTTACATTACATCTTAACCATAACTTTACTTTTTAAAAAGTCTTTCTTGTTCTTCATGAAGACCTGTGCTTTCGAAAAATTTTCCTTTTGGGTGTTTTTTACCTCAGATTGTATGGAAACATGATGAGAAAAATGTGACGTGTGACAAGCAAAAATATCAATGGGAACATTTATGTAATTAGTTCTTAATTAAACTTCTATCTAATCTAAATGAAATAGTAATATTAACGCTTTAATCTCGATTTTAATTAAAAGTGATACAAACTGCAAATGATCTCAAAGGAAACTATATTGGAAGGTGTGATAATTGTTACATATTTAAAAGACATATCACTTTTACAGTAAAACGTTCTACAAGAAGAGCTTTTGTCCAATTTTTACAAATGGATAAAAAGTAAATTTTATTTATTTCATTGATTCTGAGATATAATCAGAGAAATGAGGTGTAGGGAAGTAAGAAACTCATCAGGGGAGATTCAGTGCGATGGTTTTGTGATAAATTGTGTATTGTGTACTTTTGTTGGCGGGCTATTTTGAATTTCATCACAAAGGAGTACTTAATTATGGGAAATAGCGGAAGTAGCGGAAGTTCAAGCCGGAAAGTGAGGAGTTTACCCAATTCACCGGAAGTTCACAGGTAAATTTAACAATGATGATTAAAACTCATAGGGAAATATTGAAATTAAATTAGCTATGATGTAACAACATATAACACAGTTTTTTTACTATATTGCTACTTGCTAGCTTGAATTAAGTAACATTTTCATGAATGAAGTATCTTCTTTTTAAATCGCCATTCCTTTGTCGCTAAAGTTTATAAATTGTAATATATGTCTGATGTCTGTCTAGCACAGGAGTGAGGCCTAGAATCTCATTATGCTTAGAACCTATTCACCATAACGTCACGCTCCAGAGTCTTTGATGTTTCAAATAAAACCGTTTCGTTTCTAGTTTATAGTGCTTGGAAAGCATTACAATTTATAACTCGGTGACATTAGAGGAAATATTTCCATCCATGTAATTGAATCCTAACGTGTACTTGTATGTGCCAAGAGCCTACTTTTATGAAACCTTATATGTATTTCCTCTATATTGTAAAATACGTTTCGCTTTTGTAACAAATAGAAATTATTTGAAATTTTGGTTCAGTGGTGAACCTTAACAATGCTTTGCTTTTAATCAATAGAAATGACTGTATACTGTATGATTATATAACAAAAATAGATTTAAGCACAAATTTATAATATGGTTGCAAATTATTGCCGCATGATGTACTGAAACTATATATACATCCAGAGTCTGGATACTATCTCTATAATTAAATCCCCTGTTGTGCGTAAGTGTAAAGAGAATCCAAAGCTAACTCTGTGTATCTGTAAGGTAAAAATTTAAAACCAGATCCCACCTCATTGCCAGGGGCCCTCGAAGACCGGTTGGGCCTTACCAGCTTAACACCCTCCACAATCGGACATTGGGAATCTACTATAACTATACTATAGCCTTATAGCATTATTTATTTCCAAAGCGTGGGTACACACATCTGGGTTTAAAATGACGAAAAAAAAACGTTCATAAAAATGAAAGACGCTTCTTCTGCGTGTTGGAATTCTCGAATAATAAAATTTGATCTTTCGCTTTCATTCCTTGAATCTGAAAAAGGATACTTAGGGTTATCAAATCACTAAGTTGAAAGATATAAGCAGAGCTTTTAGCCATTTTACCTCTCAATTCGCCTCTCATCGGTTATAGACAAGAAGAAATATTTGCGAAATTCCTCTATAAGTGCCACTCGACTTGTTAAGTGGGAGGACCGGTCTACTGGTATGGGCGATTTATATAAAATTTATCTGCTAACCTAGAACACAAGGATCCATTGAAGCCTAGTTTGTAACTGTATATGTATAAATAATGGCTATTAATTGTGAGATAAAGAAATATGATTGCAAGAGTCTCCTTTGTCAAACGTTCACCTTTGTGTCATATAATGGCTTTTGTAATACAGATTTGTATCTATAATTGCCTAGAAATGAAGAATTAGCTTTAGGAATGGATTTTTTGTGCAGATGATTCTATTGAGATTGATTAAAAACTATTTGTGTTTTTCTACTCTTAGCAACTTCTTTAATATGCGGGTTGATGCCGCTAAAAGCTTTTTTTCTCATGAATTGTGTGAAAAAGTTCCATTTTTGTTTAGTGATGACGTTTTGTTTAATGAAGGTAATACACCATATTAAATTGTGTTAAAAAAAATTAAAAGTAAAAACTCCGGAATTAATCAAGCACAATATATATGAAGTAGTTATATTATTATAAGATCTAAAAAAAATTATTAAATTTTTAAAGTAGAAACTAAACATATTTTAATTACGGCTTTTCAGTAACATTTTTTTAACGGTTTAATTCAAAAGTTTCCAACTTTTCCCGGTTAATATTATTTCATTTTCTGCAGTTTAATAATCTTGAGAAAAATTAAAACAAAAGTTCAATATCGAACAATTCCAAATTGCACTGTTCAACTTTTTAAGTTGGATATTGTTTCATTTTTTACCCTTTATTTGGTTTTTGTATACTTTGAATTTGTAATTGTTTAATTTTTAATTGTTCAATTGTAAACGCTCCATACATGTCTATTTTAATGCTTCCATGTATGTTCCGTTGAACATAGGAAATTGTTTAAGGCTTCTCGTTCTATAATTGAAGTTAAGCATCGCTTAGCTCGGTTATAGTCAGATGGGGGGCCGTCGTACTGGATAAGATGTGTTTGTCAGCTTTTAATTTAAGCTGCCTTCACTCTAGAACTATGTAATATGACTAATTTAATCAATTCAAATATAACCTTGTGGGAGTATAATAATAGGAATCGTATCCTTTTTTAAAAATCACATTTAAAGATTTGAATTAATTAATTTAGAACTGATCAATTTGGAGAAGGTCCCAGTATAAAATGTTTATTCTTGAAGGCTGCGTCTATTTACAATTGTTCAATTTTAAGAGCATCTACATTCTAATTTGTCTAATTTGAAAATAACAATACTAGTATTTCTAATTAAGTAGTCTTATTTGAAGCATAGAATTTAAAATTATGCAACTTTTTAATTTTCATTAAATTATAAAAGGCTTTTGGCTTACAATTATTTTCTTTTAAAGACCTTATTTTCGCTAATAATTCGATAACTTTTCCTACTGACAATTAGTTAAATTCTAACCCATTTATGCAGCAAGAATTGGCCCATCAGTTCAGTGAGAAAAGTGTTTATTTTAATCAGACAAGAAAATTTGTTTGATACATAATTAGTAGAAATTTTTTTTTTGCTACAATTAACAAAGCTTTTATTTAATTTAAACACATTAAACTCGATGAGGAAAGGGGTAATGTGAGGAAGGATGTATAGATTTTTTAGATTGATCTAGAATTCTTGTGTTAGTTATTTAAATAATACGTTCGTTCCGCAACATTGCTCCGACCCAGGTTGCTGATCAATCTTTCTAGCGATCACGCCAAGTGAAGAGCCTCACAAAATTGTTATGTGTGGTTCCCCACTTGGGCCCATTAGTATCCAACGTCTTTGTTTCAGGCGTCATTCACTCTATTGGTCACTCTGTTTACAAACTATTTGTCGCCACGCCTTTCTGTCCTGGCATACTTATCCAGCTTCCTTCACGTCCATGCTTTTTTTCATGCAAGCTCTCGTGTTTCTATGGCCTCTTATGTCCCTTCGGATTAAGGTCTCATTCACACATTCTTAACATTATTTCGGCGGTCTGCCTCTGGGCATACTGCCATTTACTTTACCTTTGTAGACTTGTTTCGTCAGTCGTTCACCTTTCATTCTTTCAACGCGTCCGGACCATATGTTGCGTAGGAAATTCATGTCAATCGCGATAATTTTACTCTTGTTCTTTTCTTGACAGGTCCATGTCTTGCTACCGTATAGTACAGTTGGTACAAATATAGAATTATGTATCGGCATTTTAGCTTTTTTTATATGTTTTTACTTCTGTCAATGGACCCTGCTCTACCGATTACTTTCTTACCCTCGTCAATGCGCCTATCTAACTCCCCATCTATCTTCCCGTCACTAGTGAATAGGCTACCCAGATATACGTACTGATCAACTTGTTCTAATCTCTCATCATTTAGGACAATGTTACACATTGTTTTCTCACCTTTTCCTTCAATTTATTCTGCTATGACAACCTTGTCATCTGCCAAAGCTAACCCACGTACCCTCACTGTCTCGCGACTACATCTTCGTCGTCGAAAAGAGCCATTTTTAGACACTTGTTTCGATAACTTTTCCCTATTAACAATTATTTAAAATTTAACTAATTCATTCAGCAAGAATTGAGCCCATCAGTTTACTGAGAAAAGTGTTTATTTTAATAATTCCAATAATTTTACACAAAATACCCAAGTATCAAATTAAGCTAGAAAATCGCGTTAAAACATTGCACAATAGGTAGTTTTTATTTGTCATAGAATGTAGTAGTCAACTGATCACTACTGATAATTATTAATAAATGAAGAAGTTTTCATAAGATTACATGGTAAATATTGGTAATTTTTTTTTAATCAACGAAGAATAGTTTGTTTATGGGAATTTTAAAAAGTACACTACTTTTAATTTGCTATACCTAACTTTTACTTATGAGTCGCAGTAAAATGTTATGCTGCCACAAACAAATATTTTGTCTCACTCAAATTTTGTCATTCCATGTTAATTAAAGAAAAAAAAACTATTTTTTCTGTAAATTCCCCTCCGATTATTTTAATTTTCATCTTAAAATGTTCGTGGGGTGACAGTCAGCCACATTCAATAAAAAGATCTAATAAAGGAAAAGTTGAACAATATTTATTATATAATCTTATAAAAATTACTTAATTTCTTAGTAATAAAATGCGAAAATCTAATTTTTCAGAAACACCCCTCCGATTATTTTAATTCTCTTCTTAAAATATTATTCGCTGAGTGACAGACAACCATACTCGACAACAACATTTTTTTTCTAATGTTAACCAACATTTACCATAAATCTTACTAACATTCCTTTATTTCTTAGTAACTAAATGCAAAAATTGAGCTTTGAAAAAAGTGCACAACCGATTATTTTCATCTCTAAATGTTCGTGCGATGCCATATTACCACAAACAATAAAAAAACATCATTTAAGTGGTACTTTCATTGCCTGGTTTTTGTGTTGCAATCATATACAATTTGTATACCACATCATTTACTAGAAACAAGGTACCCATCGTTGATTAGTAATCCTGAAAGACATCTTGAACGCATTTTTACGATCATTTTTTAAACAACGTTTTAATGAATTTAAATGTTATAATCAACCAACCTCACAACCAACCCAAACGATTCTGGTTTTCCGGAATCAGCCCCTCCCAATTTTCCTTAAATCTGCATGGAATTCTTTCGAACGTGCCAAGCCATATTATTGCTTCTCCGATTATATTTAAAGAGTAAACAGCTAGTATCGTGGGTGGAGAGTGCATTGAACATAGTCGCGCATGCAACACGCGCTTAGAACACACGCACGTGCGATTTATTCGGAAACGTGCTGTGCTTGCGTACATACGTTTGGCGAACCAGCACGAGGATCTATTTTGGTGACCATTCACATCGAAAAACATTGACTCACGTTTCGCGGCTTGTACGTGGTCACGAGGATGCTTTGAACTCGTTCGCTAAATAAAGTGAGGGCGAGAGGGCTGAAGGAACGAGCAAGGAGATACAAAAAAGAGATGCATGAAGTCAGTGTGAAATAATCACGCTAGCCGTGATCGTAAATCAGAAGAGGAACTGCTAGCGGAATCAAAAAAGAAGCAATTAAAACGGAAGCTGAGAGAAAAGGAGGAAAGAAGCCAGAGATAGATAAAGTAGAAGAAGAGTTTCAAGAAAAAGTAGAAGAAAGGATAAAACAAAAAATCGTGAGATGATAAAAGAAAGTTTAAGAATAAGAGATGATGAAGGGAGAGATATAAAAAAAGAAGGGAGCACAAGTTTTAGCTTTATTCTTTACTCGGCTCCACTCTGCGTGGTTTACGAATCCACCGTGACCAATGTAGTATACATTGTGAGGTACATTGTACAAGTTTCTTCCATTATTTCTTCATTATCCTTCCTTCTTTCGACTCTCTCTGATATACTTTTCTCTCGAGGTAAGGTGGGCATCTGGGAATTTATAGAATGAAGTGATCTTTGAACCACTTAGGGGATCAAATTGATTGCAATCCGTGACGATATTTATAGATAGGATTGTCGAAATATATGTGCCATTCTTTCTAAAGCACAACAATCAATATCTTTATGTTTTTTCGTGACTCTATTATATATGTTTTAAGACGGATTTTTGAAAGACATATTTGTTATTACGAACATAAGAAGCCCGAAGTTGATTAACAAGATTTCCATGGCACCCAAGAGTAGATATATTCCACGCCGTCCAACTAAACCATTTTATCTTTACTGAAGAAGCCTGCATCTTTCCTCGATTTTCCCCTTGGGATTCAACTTCTCTGGCTGATCTAAGATTCTAAGAGATCCCAGGCGTAAAGAATGCATATAATTTAACCGCATTCGAGATTCATTTTGACGCGATTAATTCCCTACATAAATGATCGTGTAGAAATCGCATAAACATCTCCTTCAGACCGTATTAATGTGTAATTGTACCCACAAAACCGGATCATGGACTACAAACTGGACAAACTCCATGATGGAATGGAAGCAACAGGAGGCAGAATAGTGCAACGACGTAAAATCGCTCTTCATATTACATGCGATAGTTGATACTTGGATGTTACAACAAGGACAATATGCTTTATGTGTGCTCTCACGTGTCTACTCGTCACTAACAAAGCTCTCTTCAACCTACAAATGGAGCCGATCCGAAGATCCGGCTGAACCCTCAGGAACATGGACTGCCTCTTTATATATATAAAGACCGCGTATACACGTATACGCAAATGTCGTGAGCATCTATTGTCTAGTTGGTCTTCTCCTCTGGGACCGCTGATCATTGTCTGCTTAACCGTTTATTGATTAGGGCAGTAATTCTCAGTATTCACGAATGAGGCTTTATATCGAAGCAGTGGATCGGAAACTCTGATACACGAACTTACAAGTAATTGTGTGGAGTTTGGAGGAAAATATTAGAAAATTCATAGAGGGTCTTTTTTTAGTTTTATCAGAATCAATTTTAGATTATTCTTACCAAAACACTGCACGAAGCTTTTTTCTAACATGAGGATAAAAGAAAGAAAAAAACGAGGAAAAAAACAAAAGTGGATTCAAACAGGAGAATATTCAATTCAATTTATTCAAAAGATTTTTTTTCACGTTCTTGGGTACAGAGATATATTTACAGAGACAATAGATACCAATTTGAAGCATGCCAATTTGAGTGGAAGAGAAGTGGCTGGTATGTAATAAGTTTGGCAAGAAAAGATATAGAAAATTTAGAATAAACTTGGGACATTGGGACATGGTATTAATGATAGTGACTAGGATAGATGTAAAATTGTAAGGAGCGGCTACTGAAAATGGCTACTGAAGATATACCAGTGGGATGTGCAAAGAGAAAGTATAAAAAGAATGGAAGATCAATAAGGGGAATTCTGTTAGGAACAAGGAAAGGGCTAATAACAGAAAAGAAAAATAGAGTTGGTTGGAAAAAGAAAAAGAATGATTTTTGAAGGAAATAGGATCACTTAGGGTAGGAGAGTATGTTTTCTATGTCATTCCTTGAAATGAAAATATTCCTCTCTTAAAAAATGACTTAGCATTTACGTAATTCTTAGAACTATTTTGAGTATCCCAAATAGGATTGTTTAGCTTGGAATACCCCAAAATAATACACACAGAATTGTTTATCTGAATCTACTTCCTTAATTTGAAACAGAATTTCTAAATATAACATTGATAAAAACGTAAAGGATGAGTAATTGCTTTTCTCGGGAGACTTCCACAACTTTTTATCTTCATGTATCTGCTGCTTCCATTTACAGAACTCAGACGCTTCTTCGCTCTTATCGTCAGGTGAAAAAAGCCAAGTCTAGAGAAAAGTGCAGTAAAACATCCACGTAGGATAATAAACCCAACAAAGCCTAAGGGTCCTTTCAAGCTAGCTTTCTTTATATTATGTATACAGCTGATTCAGGCCCAAAGACACGTGTGCATGATATCTGAGAATCTGAAACAGTGGGGCTTATTCTTCTATATTCTATAGCGTGGGTAACTGCTTGTACTGTATCTTAAACCAGTTTGTTTTGCCTAGATCTCTTCATGGTTTGAGATATTTTTAACTCATTGCAAGGTGTCATGCAGAATCTAAATCTAGAAATAGGCCAGTCTTCCTTTTTTATCACTATCTGATCATTATTTATGTTAAACCTCCCCAAAAATGTATCATAAAAGTTCTAAGACAGGTCTAAAACCAAACCTTCAAATATTAAAGAACAATAAGCCATGATATTACAAACAATGAATTCATTTCATAATTCGACAGAATTTTTTTATAATTCAAAGAAGCATCTTGAAACTAAAAACGTCCAAAATTAAAACGCAATCAGCCATGATTGTATGAATAAAGTAGCCTCTCGTACTGATGAATTCACAAAGCTCTTGAGTACCTAGTTTTAAGTACATACACTTAACGATCAGGTTTTAAATTATTATCAATGGGAATGGGAACAAAGGCCCAAAGTTTAAACACTCACGTCTCTACCTTTAGACTCTTATAGACTCTTGAATTCATGCCGAAGTAGATTGCTATCATTTTGCACAGCAGCTGGAGACATTCCCTCTAATTGCTTCAGAACCACCATCGACTGGATTCTAGGATCGGCTCTAAAAAATCAGAGACCAAATGGGGCCGTGGCAGCTCAACCAATTAGATCCCTCTGTAAAGATTGCAGCTTAAAGAATATTTTCTGATTCGCAGTTAGCAAAAGTCATAGGTCAAGCTCCATCGTGTCCCGATTTGCCCTCCTTGACACCAGATCGTGGCCCAGCCTCCGGGAATAATGGTTCTTTGATGTGACGCCAAATAACTCTAATTATTCTACCACATAAATGATTATTTGATTAGAAAATGTATTACTCATACATGAAAGTGATTACTTCATCAAAAAGTAGAATAAAAAATCCCATAGGAAAATTCAGGCGAAGAATGAGGATGAATTGAAGGTAAAAAATATTTCTGTCAGCAGACATAGATTTATTCCAAGTTGAAATTGCTTTTAGAGAATTAATGAAATGCGTAATATGAAGCGTGCATTTTAATCTGACCAGGTGCAGCCAGAGAATCATGCAAACGCACAACGTTGGAATCTCCGGCGCGTCGATTCTAACGACAGGGCGGGTGACTCTCTGCTGGGAAACGTTTGACAAATTCACATAGAATTTCAGAGAGGGACGACGTCTGGCAATTAAAACGGAATTAGACGAAACATTTGAGCGAGGGAGAATGGGCACTCTCGTCAGCATTCTGAAATTTAGCAAAAGCTTTATCGCATTTTTATTATACTTCAAAGTTTGAAATTAAATGTATAGAGCTTAAACTCTGAAGAGGAAATCTCAAATTTCAAACATACTGAAAAGCCTTCTGTTTGAAAAAGTATCCTGTTTAGGAACGTTTTATATTTGGATACTTCCAATTTCTAGGTTTTCAAATCTGAACCTTTTTAATTCGGAAGATTTAAAATTGTAATGCTTTCACAGTAGAAGATTTTTTATTGAAGCCTTTTAATATAAAAGCTTTTGAATACAAGTGCTTCCGATGCGGAAGGGTTCATACTCAGATGTTTTTTCTCTGAATCTTATTTATTGTAGAGCGAATAATTCATTTATTATACTACAAATTTCTACTAATTATTATTTGTCTAGTTGGAAAGTGCACTTCGTCCATTGGAAAGGTGTTCGTACAAAAACGTTAGTCACAATTGGTCCAAGTCTTTTTAGGAAATTGTTTCCAGTTTCACAAACTACTAAATAAATGAGTGTCAATTACAACCACTGAAAGGTCGACGACCATAATTTTTAAATTATACGATTTCAAACTTGTAAGTTAGTAAAATTTATAATTCCTTTCTAAAATCGGCACTGTTAATTTAAAAAAAAATTTAATTGGTCACATTTTCAGGAATTTATAAACGGTTCAAAATTTGCACGATTTCAATCAATTGAAACTTGTGTGAATTTGAATTTGAATGCTTGCATTTTGGATTTTTTGAATGCTTTCAATTTTGAAGAATTGAAATTTAAATCCTTATCCTTTCAGGTGAGAAGAATTGGATTCAAATAAGTATTCTCTGTAACATTTGAAATTTGGAATAATTTGAAAAGTTTTACGTTAAACGATTTCAACATTTTCCCTTCAGAACGCTTTTAATTTTGAACCATTCAAATTCCTATTTGCATAATTATTCTTTTGATCATTTTGAATTGAAACAATTTGAAATGTATTCGGGTTAGGAGATTGTCAACATTTTCCCTTCAGAATGCAGGATAATTATTCTAATTATTTATAATAATGATTCATCCTGTCACGGTTCTGTTTTGGAAATGCATCTCAGTTTAGAACGATTCAAATTTAAATACTTTGAATGTCGGAAATAAATGTTTTAGTATTAATCTAAAATTCTACATGAATGATTTTCATTAAATTGGAATTCTATTCTGCAGTTCGGCCTCAGGTGAAAACTCGAATTTTACTTTGATGGCTCATAAATGGCTACAGCTTACTCGGAATTTTTTTAATTAAATTTCAGGCTGTGTCTAGTTGTCCCGAAAAATTGGAGGAGTTGGAAAAAGATATCGTTTAGTCGTCCCGAATTTTTGGGATGACTAGAAAAGCATATGAAAAATATTGAACTGGTCATCCCGAATTTCGGGACGACTAGACATTTCGTAAATTTTAAAAGAGTTTCTCTGCTTTTTAGATACCTTCTTTCTCATAGAGAAAATAATATTTCCCACATATAGGTACAATAGAAAATTTAAAAAAAATGTAAAGTTCAGCTTTAGGTGAAAATTCGAAATTTCCCATGCTTCCAAATAAGGACTTTATCGGCGAAAACAAATTTTCTGACGTCCTAGGAGCAACAGGACATTTTTTAGAAATTTTCAAATTTCATGGTCAGGTGAAAATCCGAATTTTCCACTGATCACGTGTTAGGGGCCATCATTACATCACGTACCATTACTTAGTGGTATACAGAGGCGAAGAACTACAGGGAAAAATCTTAAAAAGCGTCACATGGGGAGGGGGGTGTCAACATTGTCAGAAAATTGCTTTACATAATTTATGGATGGCCCCTAAATGGCTTAAGTTTCTTTTTAATTTATTTTTTTTTCATTCGGAGTAGTATTTCTTTGGCTTCCAAATAGTTACTTTCTTGGAGAATACAATATTTCTGACGGCCTAGGAGCAACCGGAAATTGTTTAGAAGAGTATGATGTTCGGGTTCAGGCAATCAAAATTTTGTTTTTTATAGTCCCTCTTATAGAGAATCCTTCACTATTACACGTTTTTTCCAAAGTTAGGGAAAATGAAAAACTGGTCAGCGAAAAATCAGGGAAAAGTCAGGGCATTTTGAAAATGAAGTTTTGTGGCCACCCTGATTGTGATAATATGGAATTTCTTGTAAATTTGAGGTATTAGTTGATCACTGGTCAGTCAAGTGAAGGTGAGGTAGTAGTTAGTAGTTTGCAGAAAGCAATGATAACGTGGCATTTGAAGCATGAGGTCTCATCGACGTACCTGCGATTGAGGCAGCCTGGAGCATGCGGATAATTAGTGAAATCCTCACCCTCTGGTTTGCACCAATAACCACTGGTATCACGCACCTACTCCCATTGTCTCTCGCGTTGTACTTGTACTTACGCTCGAGTGCTCCAACACAATCAATGCGTACAACGTATTCACACCTTGCTTAATGTATGCATAGAGACATCAAATGCAGGTGCGATGTTTGCATACTACATAGACTAAAGGATGCATCTTTATTCTTTAACGAGCTTTAAAAAGCTTCTTTGAGCTTAAGCTTGCTTTAATTCTATCAGTGTAGATTTAAAACTTTCATATACAGAATTGCTACAGGTTAGGGAGTTTCAGAAAGTCAGGGAATTTAAAACTGGTCAGGGAAAGTCAGAGAATGACAGGAAAAAGCTGACCGAGTCAGGGAATTTTCTATAAACTGAAGTTGAAGTTAATTTAATTATTCTGTTGAAAATTCAACAATTTTGTTAACATGTCCTTCTTTGTGGTTGAAAATGCAACTGCTTTGTTGAAAATTCGTCTTTTTGGGTTAAGAATTGATCTATTTGGGTAGAAATTGCATCTTTTTTTTGGTTAAAACTTTAATTTTTTGGTTTAAAATTAAAAACTTTTTAGTTGAAATATCAACTATTATATATTCAACTGAAAACTTAATTCTTCCATTTTTGGGTAGTAATTTATATTTGTTGAGTTTAAAACTCAACTATTTGGTCGAAAATTAATGTATTGTATGTCTTACGTAATTTGCGGACAACCCCTTATAAAATTCTGTATGATCGTTGTCACTAGAAGTATTGAAAATAAATTTAGAAACATTTTTTTGCTTTAAAATTATTGATCTCCTTAGTGTCAGACTGTTTTGATACCTAAAAGAAAAATGTAGAACGGCCAAGGAAAATGAAAAATTGGCCAGGGAAATTCCAGGGAAAGTGAGGGAATTTCAAAACATTATAAACATTACATAAATTGTTTTATTATTATATTGAAAATTATAATGTAAATGACTGTAGAAGATCGAAAATATTAAAATTTACCGCATGAAAGATTTCAGTTTTAACCTCTATCATCTACGAAATAGGTCAAAGATTTTAGAAGAATTTTTTTAAAGGAGATTGGACTGCAATACAATTTTTTTTCTCTTTGCTTCAGGTTCTTCTATCAAATATAATGTCATATCTCGTATAGTTAGTTTGAAGACAGGAATTTATAAGAGGTGTGTAGTGTTGCATTGCCAGTATTCTCATTTTCGTGGGCACATAAAGTATGCCTTTTAAGACACGTAGAATGAGAAAGTCAATACTCATAAAAATACTTTTTGTTTATCTTAACAATTTCATGAATAAATTCTATTTCTATCAAATGTACGTACAAAAAAAATATTTGTTTCATTTGAAACAAAAAAAAAAAAGAAAATAAATTCCAGATTTTAAGTGTTATATCATGAATCGTAATCTATCCAAAACTTGGTAACATACTTTCACACATAGCAGTTTTCAATTACAACTATAAACAGAACAACCTTTGAGTTGAAATATCTTTGATCTTCCTTTAAAAACAATTAACTTATCTTTAATAACTTGTTCTTATCGTCCGACATGTATAAATTACTAAATTATAAAACACTTGCGTTTGGTTGCAGATCATAAATAAGTGAGAGTATCTCTTCCCTTCACTTCTTTTTGCATAGTGGTCAGCGTGGGCTGATTCTGATTTTTTCTAGTCCATATAAAGTGTAACCGGTCCTTATCGCTACTTACGAGCAATCGTCTGGTCTCTTGATACTCAATATGTTTTCTGAAGAGTGTTTACTGCGACAAATCGATATCGAAGTAATAATTTCATCAGGCAGAGACAGCTTCTCTAAAAGTATTCAAATCAAGGTCGATCCTTGTGTCAAACAGTGCATCTATCGAAATTTGTAAGATTCAATCCGGAACTATTTAAATTTAAGAAATAATCCCGAGACGATAAATTAGGCAGATCACGAACTTGATTGCATCCTAAAGTTAACGTTAGGTTAGTAAAATACGAAGCGTGGGCTGTAATGTCTTTTTAACGCATCCTATAAATTTTATCATTACGGCTCAGATGACTATTACCACCCACATCTGACAGTTTCTTGCTGTATCTCTTATTATTTCTCCCAAGATCTTTTAGAAATTGTGTACGAATAATTGTTAAATTTGACATCCTCTGCTAACTTTGGGAATCCTTGTACCGTTTTTTTATGAAATACAATATTCAAGAAATTTTTAAATCGGAGAACTATCCCACGTCCTTTCAAAATATTTCATTATCCTCACTTGTAAATGTAATACTGCACCTTTCTTTTGATCGTTTGCATGAGGCACCTACGTCAAGACAGGTATTGCAAAGTTCCTTTTTCCTCTGTTACTTTCTTTGTCACCAGATTCCTATTCGCTCTTCCTTCCTTTCATCAACAGATCTTTATGGCGGTACATTCAAATCGTGCGAATCAGATAACACAAAGCTTCATTATTCTTCTCATTCTGACAGAAGGGGAAAAAATTGAGAATGATCCTGTCAAGCACGCTTTTGGCAAAAAAAAAATTATATCTTTGAGGAGAAACACTTTTTTCTCGGTTCTTTAGTTATCGTGCTTTACCTCCTTTTCTTCCCTCTAGCGACGTAATTAATGGATCAGACAAAGAGTTTTATTTTGGTTTTTTAAGCAATATTGGTATATCTAGAAAGCACCAACAATATGCTTTAGCACCGTGAAAACTTCCACGAGTAATAAAAAATTTTTTCAAACTTTGAAGTTAAGAAAATTGATGATAATTATTTTCTGGAATAATAAAAACAGTAGAATGTCCACTTTGCCTAAATTGTATAAACGCAGTGTCAACCGTTTTAATTCTAAGTCCCTGATAATTAATTCAGGACACTAAATATTGGTAAACTGATCAAAGAGACTTCTACTAATACTGCAGAAAATTAATGTTCATGCATAATAATAGAGTTTGCATACATAGTGTATATTCCATATGTGTTGCTATTAATTCTACGCGGCATTAGTATTCATGAGGATGATCCTTCTAATTATTATTCATCAACGCAAGACATATTTAGAACATGTGATCTTATTAGTTCATTATAATTTATACTACAGTCCCATTCTAACAATAAATCTCATTATATTCCACACACAATGATCAGGTCGTTTAGATCCTAAAGAAATGGTCTTTTAGATATTTTTATGGACAAACTAGACATTTTTGAACATACAATTTTATACAAATTTAAATCGTAAAAAGCAAAGGATTGAAAGTATCGAGAAATTCAGTCTCTGAGGAGATAGAAAATGAGGAAATAGTTTGAAAGAGCTCTCTTTTCACGATTGTTATCTTGATTGGAAGGCGGGGTACTACCGATGCGGTGCACTTACTTAGAATCTATCTAGGTATCCATCTATTTATCAGACGAACAAATCTTGAAATGTTTCTTTGTTTCAGATTGCCGTCACCCTATAACAAGCAGACGATCGTTGGTGCGGGAAGTAGTCCGGGGGGTACTAGCATCCCCCTACCTGCCACCGTAGCAGCGACAAGAAGATGCCCTCCGGACAAAGTCAGACCAGCACCATCCCCTGGCCATCCAACACAGCTGGGTAAGTATTTTGTTGCTGATCGAAATACAAAGTTTTAAACTCCATTTACGGCAGTCCAATTACCCACTAGACGGGAATGGAAATCGATTTTTCATCTCATTCTCTCATCTTGGAAATCCAATTTTTATTGAAAGGAGAGCCCAATTTCATTAGTTCACTGACTAACAGTTCAATAAGAAGAAGAGTAATTTAAAGGGCCATGGTCAATGAAGAGAGGGATTTTGGGTCCAGAGAAAATTTTATTGTATGTATTAGAGTATACTAGGGTGGTCCAAAAATGCATTGGAATTTTTTTTTCTCGAATTTTCATGCATACCCCACTCAAAAAAAATCGAATCCACAAATAATAAATCCATTTTTTAAATAATATTTTAAGGTCATGTAAGCTCAATGAAATTTAACACGTATTTCATATAAGAAAAAAATAAGTTTTTGTATATTTTATTCAGAATCGTCAACATTTATGTGAATCGAGTTGACACTCAACATTTCTTTCACACTTAGCCATATAATACGATTTAAAAATTGCTTTTTGAATTTCATCCCCATAATTCTGTTTTATAGGTTCCCAAAATAACCCGAAACATTCAAATAAAAATCTGCCGACTTCGCTGGCACAGTCTCATGTGTCTCGCTTCTCTCGGAAGTTTAAGCGCGCCTATGGCGCGCGGTTCTGGTGTCTCGCGCTTCACGCTCGAATACTTTTTCCTTTGCGCTTCGCGCTCGGATTTTTTCGTTTTTCGCATTGTGCTCGCTTTAGATAAGAAGAAGAAATTTTCTTACAAATATTATAAAATTGACCAATTCTTTAGGTTCTAAGTGATTGTTAAATTTGTTTTTATTTTAGATTAAAAAGGAATTTTATTTACTTAAGGTTCTATCGGACTTAAGGAACACATTCTCATTGCATTATCCGCTAACTTGTTTAAAGTCCAAAGAAAAATGCTCAATCGCTTAAGAAGCAGTTTTGGTTTAACTTACTGAAAATGTTTCCAAAAAATCCAAAATTCCATTTCTGGTCAAACAGTATTTGTTTCATTCACAGAAAACTATATTTAAACTAGCATGGTTGATTCTACTTTGGGTTTTAAAATTAAAAATCAAGTAAATATTATGTAATTACTTCTATTATATTAGAATATACCCTCTCCCATTTTTGGGCTCCAACCCTTAACTTCAAATAACAACCCCTTGGCACCACGCAGATGTGACTTTGTCAAAAAATAATGTTTTTAAGAATTTTAAAGTATCAATTCCCAAAAAGATTATTTTTTGAGAAAGTCATATCTGCGTGGTGCCAGGGGGTCGTTATTTTATGTCAAGGGTTGGAGCCCAAAAATCAGAGTTGGTATTTTCGAGGAGCCCAAAAATCAGAGACTATCCACACTATGAAATTCCCAAAAACATTATATTTTGAGAAAGTCATATCTACGTAGTGCCAAGGGGTTGATTTTTAACGTTAAGGGTTGGAGCCCAAAAATCGTAGTGGACATTTTTGAGGAGCACAAAAATCAAAGACTGTATCCACACTATAAAATTCCCAAAAAGATTATTTTTTGACAAAGTCATATCTCCGTGGTACCAAGGGGTTGATTTTTAACGTTAAGGGGTGGAGCACAAAAATCGGAGTGGGTATTTTCAAGGGGCCCAAAAAAGCCCAAAAATACCCAAAAATAGCCCTAAAAAAGCTAAAAATTCTGAGCTATGAAAAATCACAAAATTCGATTGTGGATGTGCTATTAGTTTAATGGACCTGTATATGGACCAAAAGGAGAATGTTTGACACTATTGTCAAACATAATTATTGTCAAAAATATGATTTTTATTTTATTTTTTTCAATTATCTTTTTTTTATATTATCTTTTGTGGGGTCAATATTTGAATTTTCAATTTTTCACACAAAAAATCAAAAAGTTGTTCCGGTAATCTTTTGGGGCTTCCAAAAATCAAAGATTTTTTTCTCCTGCCTTGTTTTCATGTCGTGCGTTGTTTTTCTTAAAATTGTCATTTTCATTTTTTTCTTATTTGAATTTTGAGAATGCTATAACTCATAACTTTCTGTTCATCGGAAAAAGTCATAAGGAAAAATTGATCCAGTTTTCGAGTACTATAAATCGCCACACATAGAATTTTTTAATCTTGAAAAAATGGTCTCAGAAACTTTGAAAATGCTCTAACTTTTTGAAATTTTATCCAAAATAGCTGGTTAACGAACAAGTTTTTCCTTTTTAGGTCTTAAAAAAGTGTGCCAAAGCACAATCCAATCTGATGGATTTTTCTAAAGTTATCGTGCCTACGACCTACTAATACTATTACTACTACTACAGACAGGCAGACGCCTTTATAAAAATCATTTTTTCTGGCCCAGGGGGCCTCAAAACGTGGAGATTCGATGAAAACCGACTTAGTCAAATTTTACATAAAACCAGTACCTTCTCATTCGGATGAGAATGTAAAAATTTGTTTAAATTTAAATTCATGGACTTTATAAACAATGATTAATCATTTTTAGTATTTTTTATTTATTTAATTATTTGTTGATGATAATTCAATGTAGTTTTTTGTCCGAAGAATCAGAAAAACAAAGAATTATTTTGTTACTTGAAGAAAATTTCGCGGACCCGGCCCAGACCTTATCTAGACCATAAAAACTCTTTATCGACCATGAAACAATCAGAATTTTCTTTTACAAATTACAAAACTCTGTTTACAAATTCCTCAACTGGAAACTTTCTTTGAGGGTTGACCAAGAAACCGGCACTCTGTCATTTTGGGTCGAGTGGTAAACATCATCTAGTTTCCGCTGGCTCATTTTTTATAATTAGCGTTTTCTGGCCAAAAAACAGCAAATTGCAAAAATCCGTGTTGGAAAAAACTTGGTGAACTGTCTTAAACCGCGATGCTGAAAACGCGAATCCTACTATAGACACTTTTATTCACCGAGTGTAAACACCGCGAAAGTTGGGAAAGAAAAGGATCCATGGACTGGCACTCTCGCGTCGCGCCTTTAATTATAATTTTTTCCAGAGGGGAAAAAATGCGAAAAGAGGGTTTGCAATGTAAAGAAGCAAAGAAAATATTCGAGAGAGGGATCTCGTGTAACTCGGCTTTCGTAATTGGTCAGCCGGTTCGTAAATGCTAGGAAACAAAAATTAGAGACCAACCTTTATATAGCGAGAAGGGCGTAGGAAAATCCACAGCGCGGAAACTAAAAACTGAATTTAATTGAAGCCTTAAGAAGTTAAGAGAAAGACTAAAAGGGAATTTTTTCTCTAAAAACGTTTTCTTTGCAATAAGGCTCATTTTCATTGAGACTCATTAGCGAGTTGGTCGTAAAAACAGCGTTTCGATAGGTCGTAAATTCGTGATCAATTGACGTTAATACTCAACTGATCAAGAGATAAAACAAGATGAGTAAAAACTTCTAGCTTGATTCGTTTTGCAAAAGCTTTTTAATCTTATATGCTCCTAAAGAGAAATTGTACATTGGTAAATCAGTTTTAAATTTTTTTATGCACTATTAAATACTTCTAGAATTTTTAAACTTGGTATAAAAATATTTTTAGAGAGATTGTTTTTTTCAATTTATATAAAAAACAAGTATTAAAAGATTTTCTCTTTCATATACTTCCGCGTGATGGATCCTTTGAATTGACACTACATTAATACATAAGTAGCATTATGAAAATTCAGAGCATCCTTGGGGACCATCGTGCTAAAAGCAAACCTCCACGTACATATCCTACTTGATGATGTTCAAAATGAAGTGTCCTGCTGGGATTTCACTACAGATACAATCCATTAGACACCATTAAGAAGGTCTGATGTACAGAGGGGTAGATTCGATCTAAAGATGTTCATAACTTTACCACTGAATTATATATAGTAGGGCGTATCGAAAATAAATAGGTTGGTCCTTCCTTTTCTGGGAGAGATGAAAAGTTTCTAGTAAGTGCCAAAATGATTCCCTAAAGTTTGAGCCAACAAATTTTCTCAGTTCACGCAACGCGGTCCGATGTCAAAATCACAAAAAATTGAATTTTTCTCGTTATTTTCAAGCGAATAATTTTTGTTCCGGTTCTGGTGAACGATAAAAGTTTACTATGATGATATATGTGTAATTGTGCATATGTGGTATAGACCTCGTCAAAAATAATCTTATGTTCGCGGACTGAAGTTAAAGTACCGAAAAATGGTAAAAATCAGGAAAAATTGTATTTTTCTCGTTATTTTAAGGTCAGTCAGGTTTTTTTTCTAATCCGGGTGAACCAGAAAATTTATATACTATGATAATATAAGTATTAAACACGTAAGAGACCGCATAAAAAATTATCTTATGCATAGGAACTTATAACAATATACCTTTTTTATGGTTCTCACGGATCAGAAAGGAAACAGTTATTCGCTTTAAAATATCGAAAAAAATATAAATTTTTCGTGCCTAAACTTTCAAGTTCTTTTGGCAGCCACTAGAAACATTGCAAATCCTCCAGGAAAAGAAATATCAGAATTGATTTTTTTTCGATTTGTCCTAACATACAGCAAAAAACCTGAATATTTTTTCTATAAAATCACAATTTTGTACTTTTAAAAAAATAGCAACGAAGCGAAATAATTGATTTTAATTGTCCAAAAACATTTCAACTGACATATTTTATAGTAAATCGAGTAATGGCGATTCTAATCAATTACAAATTCAAATGATTGCAGAATTCTGAATTGCAACAATATGAAATTGAAAGCTTTTGAAAGTCAACGATTGAAGGATGTCACTCCATAACAGTCTAAATTAATTTTTTTAGAAAATTGTTTTTATTGGCATATCAACTCTCTACATTGAAGTATAACGATTTGCTCTGAACAAAACTGGAAGTTGGTTTTTTGAAAATATATAATAATTAAAAAAAACAATTTTAATAAATTTTAAAAAAACTAATCAAACCAAATTTTTTACTTTTTTATATTGAAGGAGATGCATTCATTGATTATACCTAAAGATTAGATTAGAGTTCTAAAACATTATTTAATTAATTTTGTTCGAAATTCAACTCTAGTTGAAAATTTAGCTTTCTTCGTAAAAAATTAAATTTTTTGTTGAAAATTCATCTCTTTTCTGGTAAAAATTTCATCTCTTTTGTTAAAAATGCAGCTGTTGTATTGACAATGAATAATCTGTTTTGGTTGAGGATTCAACTATTTTTTGAGTTGAAGATTAATTTTTTAACTGAAAGTTTAACTATTCCAATCTTGATTGAAATTGTATCTTTGTTTAGTAGAAAGTTTAACAATTTGATTGAAAATTTCTGATATTTGTTGCATATCGTCTTTTTCGAAAGAAAATTAATCATCTTGGTTGAAAATTAATCTCCTTGGATAAAAATTCATATATTTGGTTGAAATTGCAAACATTTTACTTGAAAAGTTAGAAATTTTAACGTTTCATATTGAATGCAATATGGCGCCTATATTAATTTTGTTTAGAAGAATTTATTCCCCTATTTTCGGAAAAATTCCCCTGTTTACCCTCTTTCTAGAGCATCTTAGGCTGTAAAGTCTGCAATATTAAAATTTAAACTAGTTTAATTCAAATGTTCTATTTTTCTAGTTCCTATTGCGAAGCATCGAAATACAAATAGGCAGTTGAATATCAAAGGCTTAATTAGCTTGTAATACTATGAATTAGAATTTGTCAGAATATTACTGTAAAGTTTATTCTAATAATTATGACCTTGATTTTCACTTCCGAATTAAGCAGCAAAATTTCATTTAATATTTTTAATGCAAACCGATAAATTGAACGTGTAATGAAATCGAAAGTTTCGAGTAGCGAGGGGTCTCTTTTTATATGAATAGTAGTCACTATTAGTCACTTTTTCACATTTTTCAAGTACATCATTAGTTTGTGGTAGCCCTATAAATACTGCACCTAATTAAAGATCATTTGAGGGGCCTAAAATCTTAAATGCACTTTTCGGGGGTTCAAAGGCTGCATAATTTTTCTCGCTTGTTCGCGAGACTATTTTTTCGCATTTTCTATTGTCGGGGTTTAATTCTACCGCCCCCCTGCTTCTTTACAAAATTTTTCGCTGTAGAAGAGAAACCCAATTAGCCATTAGTCTCGTCGATGGCTTTTAGCAACCCTTTGCGCATTTAAGGGTAGTAGCAGAGAGAGCGAAATTGAGAGATAGAGAGACAGTGATGGAAATAGAGGAACAGAAAGAGATAGAGGAAATGGACCTCCATCACAAGATCCTCTCGGGGGGTTGTCACAGTGTCACACTCTCTCATCCGTTTAAATGTGAAAAGCCATGTTTAGTGTAAGTTTTGCTAGAATGTAATATATAGGCTTTTGGCTCACATGTGTGCCTGGTGCCTATTCAATATTACCTACGGGCGTGTACATGTACAGGGTGGCTGGATAGTGATGGGGTGGCACCCCATAGTTTATACTTTACTCTCAACTCGTACGTTCTCCAACGCCCACGGCCAGATGTGCTCACCGAAATACAGTGACTTTCATTTTCTTTCATAAAATATTGTGTAGGTAACGTTCGTTCTTTTTTCGTATGAAATTTTCGACAGATTAGGTCTTTGTCCTGTTAAATTGTGAGTGCCTTATGCCCTTTATGATGATTCACTTGTCATTTGTGGCTTTAGTGTGGGCTCTTTTTTATGTGAAATTTGAGCTGTTTCGTTTTATGCTTTGATTATAATATTCAAATATCTTGGGAGAGAAAATAATGCACTTGATATAAATTCTTACAATAGAGGGGTAGAAAAACCCAAAAATTTTTAGGATTTGCTTTCAAATATTTAGAGAATATTATCAGTCGTTATCAGTAATGTGGGATATGACTTATGTTAGAAGCTTAGAAGTTTTCATGATTTGTTGGAGAAATTTTCCCTCAGCCTTGTGGAATAATCGAAGAATATTCTTGATTTTTTTTAAACATTCAAATATGTTCAAAAAAAATATGATTTAAAATATGCAGGATATAAATTAATTCTCAGCACTTTTAATTGAATAATCTTCACAAATAATTCTCATTGAAATATTAATAATTTCACTAGTACCGTAAGTGTCGAGTAAACGGTCCACTTTTAATAAGAAGGCAAAAATAGCTTTTCAGTAATACCAATTGGCAAAACATCATAAATTAAATGACTATATCATTATTTTAGAGCGAATTAAACAAATATGATGAGTAATAACATCAAAATACGTATTTTTTAACAAAGTGTCTCGTCCCGAAATTCGGAATGACTAGTCCAATATTTTTCATAAGCTTGGCTAATCGTCCCGAATTTCTGGGACGACTAGTCCGTCCCCTTTTCTAACTTCCTAATTTTTCGAGGCGACTAGACACCGCGTTTTTTAAATAAAAGCATAATTCTGGCGATATGAGGAAAAATTTCCTTAAATAATATTTTGCATCAGCTCGTCGGAGTATTTAATCAAACGGGTCGATCTAATTTGGATTTTATAATTTATCACCATGTCCCACTCTCCCCTACATATTGGAAACGTTTTATAAAAATCATTCTACACCAAAAACAAAGTATCTTAGCTTCTTTAAAATTTCAAATAATGTTCTTAAGATGATGAGCATTATGATGGGTGATATAAATATCAAAAAAATTTGCATAGTCTCTTAATAATTGAATTAGTAACATTTTTGTCTAATTGGCAGTCAAATTTTTCTAAATGAAATTCTACTAATTGAATCAGAGATTTTTTTATTGAATTTATTTTCTGTCATTAAATTGATCCAAGAATTTATTTAGACTGAATGAAATAATTAAGGCCATGTGATACTTTGCAACGAAGTCAATCAGATTCAGATAAACCAAGATTTTTTCCACAAAAATGAATATTTCCGAAAAATTAATTCGGAGAAGTTATAAAATATACTAAGGGAGGGATATTGACTCTCGTTTGGTTAAATAATTAAAAAATTATAATTATTATCGACACTTTACGAACTTTATCCTTTTTGAGGTTAGTTTATCTTTATGTAATGTTATTGTATTTTCATAATGAAACTTCTTACCGACCAAGTTTTAGACAGACTCGCTCAAAAACTCTAATGATAACTGCAGTTTTCAGAAGTTCGATTTTAGCAAAACGAAACTTTTTTTTTATTTCCAAAGATAAAGGAGTCAATAACGGTCCATTTTAATTGTCTCTACCGGTTTCCAAAATTTCTGGGCAAAATATTTATTTTTGTGGTCGTAAAGTTGGTTTATTTGATAGATCAAATTCAGTACTCGGACTGGCATCAAAATTATAAAATTTACTTTTTTGGCTTGTCCACAAAGAAAGGTAGGCCATTTAGGTTTCTTTCTTATATATATTTGCATTTTCCACATTCTTAGGCTGCAGTACACAGAAATTTCGGAATAAACCCGCGGAAAGCATAGAGAACCTAACCTCAAAGTGTCAAATGCTTGCCCAATTTTAGCAAATCGAAACTTTTTTTCATTATGGAAGATAAAAGGAGTCAATAACGGTCTGTTTTAATGTTCTCTATCGTTTTCCAAAGTTTCAGGGCAAAATATTTATTTTTGTAGGCGTAAAGTTGGTTTATTTGAAAATCACAATTTTTCAAAGTATCACATGGCCTTAAGAAGGCATGTGAAATAGGGTAGCCCAAAAAATAAAATATTCTCTTGTTGTCATCTTTCTTTCGTTTATTGTAAATTTATTTGAGCAAGTTTTCATAAATTAAAAAAATATTTAACCTGTGGTCCAAGGTAATTATAAACGCTAAAAAGGGTTAATCATTTTTGTGCATGTAAAAGTGACAAATGTCTAGTGTACTGCAATAAGAAATCAACAAAACGTTACTAAAAAAATAATAATACGAAAGTCATTGTAGAACTTTTCTTGTATGTACGATTGTACGGGTAGCTTAAAACTATTAATGGTAGTTTTCTATTGAGGGCACACATTTTAACTTTGACAGGGTCATTTCTGATCATTCAAGACTGAAAATATTTAAGGTGTATGGAAAAAAGCACATTATAAATTTTCCAGTCCCATATATGTTTAAAGGCCGTGAACGACGGGTTGAAACATTTTTTTATGATTTATACAAAATTGCACAATTATTTTTACACCAAATGAAAGAGTTTTTAACTATAAACTGGTTAATTATAACATAGTTATTTTGTTTCAACAAAAATAAATAAATAAATAAAAAAGTGCCACGAAAAATCAGTCTTATATAAGTTACAGCGTCTTATTCCGAGTAGAAAATTCCTATTATCAGTTGACGAAAATGTTTGGCAATTTTATTTCTCGTCATCATATGAATATCTCTTTTTTTAAATGGAAGGTAGGGGACATGAAACAGAATAAATTAGTTTCTTATTGTGAGTATAAAATTGCATTCCGCATATATCATGAAATTGAAATTCTCTCTCGGAGGAAGTTATTATATTTGAATTTGCACGAGAAGCAAGCATTTCTCTTTTTATTTTCTTGATGAAAAGTAGATTTTGTTGTGAAAATACATCTCTGGGCGCAATGATCAATCATTAACATATTTTAGAGCTAGTTTGTTTACATATTTGAGCACCACTGGCGAGTTTAGGGGTTGTAGCTCATATACCTCGGAGCTTGTATCAAAGTACGTATATCTGCGTATGCTCGCTTCAAAATAGACTTGCCCATGTTGCGGGTATATTTGTCCGTAAACATGTACATTGTACACACAGCCCGTTTTCGCCGCAAGGCTTTCTCAATAGATCTTCCTATTATTCTAGAGTCTTGTTTTTCATCACCCACTAGTCCTCTTATTCCATTCCAACCAGGCATCGAAGATAAACCTTCTAGGTCAGGGTTCCTCTTCGGACTCGGGGTTCAAACTAATAGACGTCATATGGAGGTTAACTAATTATTAGGGCGGAGTGAAAGTAAATAAAAATTTTAATCGGTTATTATCTTCTGTTCTCTTTTTTTTATTTAAAGTTTCACAGTTTTTCAATGTTCAAACAAAATTTCCTACTTGTTCCAAAAATTATGGTGAATTTTTTGTATGTAAAATTTTTACTAGTGAACAATGATTCAAGAAAATTAAAAAAAGTTTGTTGACTAATTTAGAATATTTGGAAAATATGTCGAAACTGAAACGTCTTCAGCTTGAACCAAAGAAACGTGTTATTATTATGCTTTTTCGTAAAAAAATGTCCTGATTTATGATTTTTTTTTGCGAATTTTGAACATTTTTAGCGCCACAAAAATGTTTTGTCATGAAAGCAAAATAATGACCTGTTTCTTTGGTTTACGCTGAAGAAATTTCATTTTTTTGTACTCTTTACAAAGTTACTAAATTGACAAAAAAGTTTTTTTACATTTATTATTCGTTATTATTGTTCACTACCAAAAACTGTACATATACAAAATTCGCCTCAATTTTTTGACTAATAGAAAAATTTGTTTTTAACTTTCAAATAAAAAAGGAGAACAGAAGGTATTAACCGATTTCAAATTTTTTAAATAATTTTTTCGGACATCAACCCACAAATTTTGTTGTCTCAGCTGAAACGATTCGCTTAATTTTAGCATTTTCAAACTGCCGTGTTGCAAGTCAGGGAATTCTGGAAAGTCAGGGATTTTAAAACTGGTCAGGAAATGTCAGAGAGGACCAGAAAGAGGAAGAGAATTTTCGATAAACTGAAGTTGAAGTTAATTTGATTGTTTTGTTGGTAATTCAACAATTTTGTTAAGAAGTTATTCTTTTTTGTTGGAAATTCGTATTTAGGTTGAAGATTCAACTATTTGGTTGAGGATTAACTTTTTTGTTGAAAATTCATATTCTCGTTCTGAAAATTCACCTTTTTTGTACAAAGTTCCTATTTTTTAAAAATTTAAAATGTAACTATTCAATTTTTGCTTGAAAATTGATCTCTTTTAGTTAAAAATTCATTTATTTTGTGTTAAAATTTATGAATTAAAAATCTTGAAAATTCAACAATTTTGTTGAAAATTGACTTTTTTGTGGAAATTTCATATTTTTTCGTTGAAAATACAACTATTTCGTTTAAAATTCATCTTTCTTCATAGAAAATTAATATTCTTCGTTGAAAATTTATCTTTTTGGTTAAAAAATCATCTATTTGGTTTAAAAGTTCATCAGTTATAATATATGTGCATTTACCCACACTCCTTATCGTCTTACGTTTTACATTAACAGAAAATTTAGGGAAAGTCAGGGAATTTCGAGGAGAATGTTGAAATTTGGATTTTGTATCAACCCTGGTAAAATGAAACAAAAAAAAACGTTTTCATTGCTCGAAACACGAAAGGCCATCAATTTTTTACTGAATGAATCCAAGTTTAAAGGATTTGAATAAGGTCGTTTTAGAACAAAGGATATTATATTTTAGAGAAATAAAAGCACCGTTTAAAAATAAATGTCCTCTTTCAATGAAGGATCAGCAATTCTACCACTTTTTTAGGGTAAAAAGTCAAGGGATTTGCGCGAAGGGATAAGCAGCAACTGCAGAATTTGAAATACCTAAATGTCGATACGGAAGAGGATTTCTAACTTTACGTTTCAAGGTACCATCCTACTCTACTGGGTGGTTCCAAATATCCCCTATTCTTTAATAATTCTTACCAGCACATTTTAGTCTGAGCAAAAATCAATATAATCATTTTCATATTACAGACTTCACAGTCCATGTCCTCTCAAAACAGGGAAAATGGGGCGACTTTCTACGGAAATAGGGGAATAAATTATTATAAATAAAATTAATGTATGTTCCATATTGAATTCAATATGAAACGCCTTAAGTTCCTAAGACTTCAAATCGAAATATATTGTATTTTCACCAAATTATTTGAATTTCCAACCAAGAAAGATTTTCTACCAAAAGAGATGAATTATCAATACAAAAAGACAAATTTTCAAGAAAAGAGTTAAGTTTTCGAGCTGAAAAGACGATGTTTTAAAAAAATAGTTGACTTCAATCCTGAAAAGATGGATTTTCAAAAAGAAAGTTAATTTTCAATCAGGAAAGAAGAATTTTCGTGCATATCTGTACGACCCTTTAATCGTCAACTGGATTGTCAACCTAATAGTTGAATTTTTACCAAAACAGTTGAATTTTTAAAACAAGAATACGAATTTTAAGCAAAACAGTTAAATTTTATCCCAAAAAAGATGACTTGTTAACAAAATAGTTGATTTTTCAACGAAAGAATATAATTATCAATAAAAAAGTAGAATTGTTAACCAAACGAGATGAATTCTGAACTAAAAATGTAATAGTAGACTTTCTAAACAAACAAAATTTACTTTAAACCAAAAATAGTATGATTTTCTTATGGGATTTTATTGATTCAGTTCGAATTTAAACAAGAAACTAGAAAATGGGTAACTTTCTGGAAAAAGGGTAAAAACATGCAATCCTTTCAAAAAGGGGTAAAGAGGGAAATTTGAGAAAGAGTGTGAAAGCCTGATGTTAGCCCAATTAAATCCAACTTCAATTTTTGCCTTTTTATCTTGAATTCTTCCATCTCGAAAAATTCTACTTTTGAATATTTTTATTTTTAAGGTTTCACACTTTAATCCAATGAATTTTGAATCCAAATTATATCGTGTAAATCTAGTGTTAGAATCGCAATATTTTGCTAAAAGTTTGAATCTCGAAATCTTGGAACTACCCTGTAGATAAGATTCCGGGCCGTGATACGAAAACCCATGAAATTTATCGAGTTTATGGGGTGGTGGAAGTTAAGCCGTTACACCTTCGAGGTCGCAGCGGGTGACGTCTTTTCGTGAAAACGGTGAATTCAGAGAAATAAGATTTCCCTCAGGAGCTGTGGCCCAGATGAATGTCGACTTGTCGACTGCAATGCAAAAAGACCAGCATTCTGCTCTCGAATCGCTCTATAAAGTGTTCTACGGCGAGAGATGCAATTGCGACGAATTTGTCCTCACGATTCAGTTTCTCGGAAACTGCTGGAGAGAAACCCTGAATCTGAAATAGAGTCGCTTTGTCGAGAGATTTCAGCGACTTAACCTTTGATCCACTAAATCTAAACAGTAAATAACACCGCCTTTTCAATTCAAGAGAAACAAGCAACGCTGACTTTTACCTAGTGGGGGCTTTTATCACTAACTTTTCAAACGACAAACTTCTTTATTCTCAGGAAAGCGGCCATTCGAAAAATACGCAAAGTTTTTTTGGGTAATTTTTACCCCCCCCCCCCCCCCCTCCCCTATGTAACGCACCATACTTTTCCGTTGAACTCCTGTAGGTGTTACGTAACTTTTTTCATAAAAACTAGTTAATTGAACAAGAGATCATTGAAGCGTGTTAAAACTGAAATTATCTTTTTGATTTTTTAAATTATTAATTATTCTGAGGGGGAATTCGCTCGTCAAATACCTGTACAGAGCTGCCCTCTTGCTTGTTTGTCACGCTTCACTGAGCAAGCCTACTTTGCTCCGCACATCGTAAAACCGCCACGGCATCAATTCTTGAAACGGCGTAAATCTGGACTGCTTCAATACAAGTTCCAGTGTATTGCACATTATTACACAATAATTATTAAGCAAATATTATTGCGCTACTGAAGAGTATCGCAGCAATGGAATTCACTAAAACAGTATGATAAGTTATCAGGGAAAGAGATTGTTGAAATTTTACTATTTATAATTATAATTAAAGAATACATTTTAATGTTAGCATTAGTTGAAGTAAAATTTAAACTACAGCTAAACTTTAATAACTAGTCATAAATTGAAGGAAACTTTCAAAGTGTTTTATTTTGTTGACAAACATTATTGTTACAAACAATAAAAAGTTCTCAAAATAGTTAAAATAATACTCGAGATTAAACTGCTTAAAACTAAATGGACATTTCATAGTGGAAAACAAATTATTTGTCCTGTGACATCTTCTTGAAAGATTTCCGGAAAGCTAGTTAATATTAATTTTTATCAAGGTCTTACGTGATGAAAAATATTGAATAACATTAACATTGACACAATTACAATTCTTAGAAAAATCATCATGGTTAACTAACCAAGTTGAACATTTCATTATTTTCGTTAAAAATTATCTTTTTTTACTGAAAATTAAACTAAACTATTTGTTTGAAAATTCATCTTCTTTTGGTAGAAAATATATCTTCTTGGTTAAAAGTCATATTTTGCGTTGAAAATTCAACTATTCCACTTAAATATTCATAACTTTAGTTGAAAACTCATCTTCTTGGTTTCAAATTCAACCATTTCAGTGAAAACATACTTATTTTATTTTTGGTTGAAAATTTATCTTTTTTAATCAAAAATTCAATAATTTGGGTGAAAATTTATCTTTTCTAGTTGAAAATTAATCTTTTGGTTTAAAATTCATGTATTTTGTTGAAATTTCATTTTGTTTTGTTGAAAATTCATCTTCTTGCACAAAAATGTGACACTTTTGTGCATCCTTGAACTTTGAAAATCAAATTTCTAAATAAAAAAAGTAATTTAATAAATTTAAGTGATAAATAAGTTCCGAAAACATTGATAATTATGATTTCTATTTTAGCGTATTATTCTTCCTGGGGTTCGATTACGATATTCCTTTATCTCACATTCCACATATTAGATTTTACATTCCAAATTTTTTCTTACTTTTGCTCAGGGAAAATGTAATCATTGTGAATAAGTGAACAAAAAATTGTGGAATATGGAATCTAAAATGTGGAATGACCGGAATGTGAGAGAAAAGGATCGTTATCGACCCCCTGATTCTTTTATTTAAAATCTCTTATATGATTTAAGTCTTAAGAAAATTACTGTTTAAGGGGCGGGTTTATTTGTCTGGAAGTTTTCTGGGATATAAATTACTGTTTAAGCTCCAATTTCAGTGTAAATACACCTTGACGGAATTATATTTGGAAACGAAACTCCAAATTAGAGAAATCAGATCGAATGTGGTTTGTAAAAACGACGGAAGTGAGGGAGAAAAGTAACGACTGGAACCAGAGGAAGCAGAACGCGGTTTTCACCAAACCCTTTTGGTTTCTTTTTCCAAGACGTAAGCTTTCATCGAGGTCGGTAATCCCTCAGGAATCTTCGAAAGGTATCCAGAAATATAAAAAGGAAGTATGAGATGGAGTGGAACGTATTCGTCAGTAAGCAAAGCTAGCCTTTACTCAACTTGACTGATATAAACAAATGGGATGACAAACTTGAAAAAAGAGGATAAAGACACATTTCTTACGAAATAAAACAAAAAGTAGATGGAAAGTGAGACAATGCGACAAATGTGAGGAGCACACGTAAGAGACTCCGGTCCCGGTCTTTAACCTCAGGAGTAGAAGGAACAGTGGTACTCAAATTTTGTGTTAAAATTTCCCTTAGGTGATAACTTTATTTGAAGACATGAGAAACAACTGGATAAAGATCAAAAATGAAATTTCACAGGATAAGCAAAAAAAGTTTTTTTCTTATAAATATTATTCTTGATGGAATGACAGATTTTGATCTATACTTGTCGAGCCCAAAATGTTTTGCTTCCTCATAGAGGAAGCTTTGCCATTATTTGGATGAGGATAAAGTAAATGGTCCTTATCCTGTTTTCATTCACTTAATTTCTAAGTTAAATTTTTTCGTGTGAAAGCAGACATTATTTTTACATATTTATAATAGTTATCGATAGATAAGCCCTAAATTATTTAAAACCATTAAAAACAGAATTCCGAAAAAAATTTCTTCAGCCAGTTGTCACTCTAATGTCCTTTTGTGTCAAAAGGATATGTTTCTTGATACAGATGGAATTGGATGGAATTTTCTCTTAAATTTAAGGTTAAGAATACTTTCATTTGTCTCAAAAAGAATCTTTTCGCAACAAACACGAGAACAAACATTATCCATTTGCGACAGACTTCATCAAATCTTGCAGCCAAATAATTCTGCTTGCATAAAAAAGATTTTCACATGTCTCAAAACAAAATAGTCAAGAGGACGTGCTCGTCCAGCCAACTTTTTCCCTAACTGGAAATATAGAATATTTCAAGCAGGTGGCAGCGTCTCTCAGATGATAACGAGCTTGAGTTATTGAGTTCTCTAGCCAAGTAATCGCGCGATTGCGGGTTCGAAACTCTGGCGAAATAAACCGTAGTTACAAAAATTCCAATAGTAAACAATATTTTCGAGAGGTGTTATAGCACGCTGAGATCTGCATGCATATTGTGAAACATGTAGATAATTACAATATTGAAATCCATTTCATTTGTATATATCTATCTGGCAAGTTACAATTATTTTAATTTTTGAAGCATCCCGACTCGATACTAAATAGTATATTTTTATAAAGCATTTTCAACTATGATAGCACATATGTAGTTAGATAATAATAAATGGTTGAAAACTGTGTGTGTACGGAAATTAAAATGATCTTGTCCATTAAAAATTTCGGATTTTTTGTAAATATGAGATTTTAAATGTTCATTGCAGAAGCTGTAATCGTGAAGGCTGCAGTGCGCCTTTGATCATTCGTTACTTCCTCTTTTTGCTCTTATTTTGTCGAGTTAAAAATATGACTCTGAACTCGACCGTGAGTTAGGTTTTGGTACAATGACATTACTGCACTAATGGCTCTGCAAAAAACGTATAACAAGTATTGGGAACGTGCAGAAGTTGACTTTGACAAGTACAGTTTTGTAAATGCTGAAAAACGAGGAGTCAGATTATAAAAATATTACAAGATTAAGTTTCTGATATTTGAATATTAATGATCAGAGAAAATTAAGAATTGATCCGAATTGACCAGAGAAAAATTAGGGAATTTTGACATAAAAGTTTTACGGCCAACCTGATGTAATATTATTGTAAATCATTTGTGATTTGTGTTGTATTTCTAATTCTATTTCGTTTTCTTGCAATCGCTTCCTCCTGAAAATTATATTTTTAAATATTTTAAATTGTTTAAAATTTAAAAAAATTTTATTATTAGGTTGGAAGTTCAAAAATATTGTTAAAAATTCATCTTTTTTGCTTGTAAGATTCGTCTTTTTGGGCTGAAGATTCATCTGTTTTGATAGAAAATTCGTTGAAAATTCATATTTTTTATATGAAAATTGAATTACTTTGTTACAGGTTCTTCATCTCTGATACAAAAATGCATCTTTTTTTGTTAAAAATCAATTTCTCTAATTGAAAATTTAACTTTCAGTCAAAGGTTCATGAGTTTTCTTATATAGTTTAAAATTCGCCTTTTTTGGTAAAAAATTAATTTTTTTGTTGTTGAAAATTTGTCCTTTTTGTAGAAAATTATTTTTTCGTTTTGAAAATTGTCTTTTTGGTTTTAAATCATCTTTAATTCATCTCTTTTGGTAGAAACGACATTTTTTTGTTGAAATATCAACAATTATATTTTTTGTAGAGAATTTATCTTTTTAGGTTAAAAATTCGACTTTTTGTTGAAAATTCGACTTAATTGCTTTACACTTTAACTATTTAGCTGTAAATGTAAATGTTCGGCTGAAAATTAATTTTTGTTGTTAAAGTTCATCTATTTGGTTAAAATTCACCTCTTTTAATGCAAAATTAACTTTTCCAACAATTCATCATTTCGGGTTTAAAAGTCAACTGTTTCAACACATTGGTTTAGTTGAAAAGTAAATATATTTGGTTCAAATTTAAACAGTTTTGTTGATAATTCATCTTTTTTATTTAGCTATTTTGTTGAAAATTTGTTTTTTTGGCTTCAAATTAATTTTTTTCAACTGAAACAGTAACTTTTCTATTTTTAGTTTAAAATTCATTATTTCAGTTGAAAATTCATCTCCATAGTGGAAAATTTGATCATTTTCTTGAAAATTCGTTTTTTGTTTGTTTGTTAAGAATTAATTTTTTCCTTCAAAATTAAAATGTTCCATTTTCTCCTGAAAATTTACATTTTCAATTTTTGGTTAAAAATTGATTTTTTTAGTTGAAAATTAAACTGTTTGTTTGAAAATTGATGTATTTTGTTGAAAATTCCTCTTTTGTCAAATCCGTATCTTTTGGTAGAAATTTTGCTTTTTTGGTTGAAATTACAACTGTTTTTGGTTAAAGTTTGATCTTTTTCGGCCAAAATTCAACTGTTTTAATAATAATTTGTCCGTTTGGACTAAAAATTAAATTTTTATGGTCGAAAAAGTAATTTTCAAAATAAAGATTCGCGGCCAACATGAATTAGTATTCACGTAAATATTTCTGTTTACAATTTCATGTATTATTGCAACTTTTCATTTAGAATGAAAGAAAATATATATTTAATACAAATATATCACCTGTCACATTATAAAACATGAGATATTCTGATTTGCGGACATATAATCCGCTTTCTTGATTTTTGCGTTCGTTCCCTGACATCCTCTCAGCCGATTTTTTCTTTCAATAACTTCAACCCTCCACTGACTGAGAGATTGAACAAGGAGCAAAAGAGTAAAAAGAATAAGAGTGAAGTTGGAAAAAGGGGAAGAAAAAAGGATTGTACGAGAGGTTCACGTATCGACGGCGCATTCAGTGCCAAGTCTCGCAGACGCATTTGCATTTACCCCTGCGTATATCCTGTATTCTTATCAGGTACTCTGTACACGTAAATGCGCATATGTACGTACGTTGTACCCATGCCTCAACACGTGGGTGATTTCAAACAAGACGACGCGGGTCAGGTAGCGAGAACTCCTGTCTCATGCAACGAAGGGATAGGGATATATGCCGGCGTTGAAATTCAGTTCCGTCGCGATAGCTGAAGCGGTAACTAGCATCAGATATTTCTCGGATCGCTTTTTTAAAATGGATTTTAATCCAGTTGTGCTTTTTCCCCGTTGATTCGATTGATTCGAACGACCTGAACTCTTTCTAGAGGGTTCTTAGCTGAATACGAAATTCCGATGTTGGGGGTTAATTAGGACTCATTAGGCCGGTAAGAAAAAAGTTCGTATTCGAGAAAACAACGTTTTTTTTTTCTATTCGATGCATTACTGAATCGTTTATACAAATTTTTGTTTGTTAATTTTGGGATAATTTGGTCATAAAAATTATAACTTATTGTTTGTCATTTTTAGACCCGCCCTTCTCCTTTTTTCTAATTTCCTATAATTATTACGAATTTAAGGATTGAGAATTTTCTCTCAATCCTTAAATTTATTATTCATTCTCGGACGTAAAAAAACTTAGATTCAATATTTTCTCCAAACTTATACAAGTTCCATAATTACAAATCGCGAAATATAACATACATTTTTTTGTTGGAAATTCGGAAAAATAAGAAAATATTATGATATAAAAAAATAAGGTTTCAAAAAAAATCCTTTCACCACAACATGTCTCAGTGAAAATTCACTCAGAATTCAGTCTCTGAAATTCTGATAGTTTAAAAAAATATTTAATTGTTAATACTAAATAAGTCCAAATTTATATATAAGTCTATAAAATAAATTTTAGCTGTCGAAATTATAATCAGTTGAAATTATGATACATTAAATTTTTAGAACTATTACATTTAGATGTGTAATAATTTCTGTAAAATATTTTTTTTTTAAATTTTATTGAAAAGAGGCAAACAATCCTAAAGTCGTCATTTTCCAATTTTATTTATCAGATAATGAAATGTACCATTTTTCTGATTCATAGGTTATTGTTGGCTTAAAGTTTCGTGAATTAAAAAAGAAGTTGAACACATTTTTTAAAATATAAAATTTATTCTAAATACAAATATAAGTTCGAAAGATTAAGGATATTCACTATATACGTGCATTCCAATTCTGATTGTTCACTTGAATTGATTTTTTGAGAGATAAATCTTACTTGAGAAAAAAGCTATTGATAAAATGATTTATTTAACAATAATAGTTACTTGAATTTTCGTATACAGAATCTTATGAAGAATAAAATAAGCTGTTAATCATTAGGATTGGTTAGAAAGTCAACTTTCACCTATACTGAAAAATTAGCTACTTGGGCCAACTATTCAATTTGTAAAATGTGGTACTGCTATTTTATTAGTCGGCACAACAATTTCATTAGCTTCAGTGACTATTCGCATGGTACCAGAAAATAATAAAATGTTTGTACCAACTAATAAAATTTCAGTACCATTTGGACTAAACGATGCTTAGATTTCTGCTTTAAAATTAGTACCAATTAACAATTTGCCTACGTTCGTCAATTGTTTAAATGATTTACGTGATGTACGTAGAGAATTTCCTTAAAAAACGGTGCTGCCATTAAATTCGAAGGACATGAGTTCAAGTTTTATGAATTATTTTGTCCCGAGTGTCTCGTGAATTTGAGTCGTGCTGTGATTTGCATGCCGATTCTCTAGCCTTACAATGACACAAGTACTCACATGAAAAGCAAGAGTTCCTTGCAAGAATGAGATACGTGTGCGAATCGCCAAGTACGTGACCAGAAGATTAATGGACAAGACTAATGCTAGTGCATCAGCGTATTCGTGTACTCGTCAGACACTTGAATGCGCTCTTCCACGTAAAATGATCAGCTTTACAATGTGCCAAGGAAACTTTAACAGGAAGAAATTAATTAAACGTCAAACTGTCAAAATAGAACAAAGATCAACAGTTGTACAAATTTACAGTACAGAATACAGATGTTCCAATCTGCAGCTGATATAATTCCTTCACAAAATAGCATAACCTAGTCAGTGCTTTCTGAATCATGACTGATTTCCTGAAATTATTCTAAACATAGGGGAGCGGCGCCTAATGTGGCGTCCTAAAATATACCTCTCAATTTAAAGAATAATATAAGCTATTTTGCTGTGGCAAAATATAGAACATGTAGTTCGATATTTTAGTTTTACTCTTTACATAGCCAAAATTGTATTGGAATTAATTAAAAACGTTAATTTTAGTGTTTACTAAAAAGTGCACCTGCGTTAAGTACCTGCCATGTTCCTAATGTGACGCAGTTCTTATATATCTTGTGATAGCATAACCAAAAAGGACTTTATAATAGTAGATCAAAAAATTTTAGTAAAATAAGGCGATAGAACAAAGATTTTTAAGGTTTAATTGATAGCATATAAGTTTAATAGCTATTCATTTAAGATTTCTGTCAAACATGTTATATACCTGACTTGAAAATTGGCGAAGAAAGATTAAGAACACGAATATGAATGTAAAATAATGTTGCACTATCAAGAAAATATTTCGCTAAGATTTTTTTGACATTGGAAAAATGTATTATCATTCAAGTATGTATTTCTATAACTGTGCACAAATGTTAGTGTTCGCCACATTAGTAGAAGCCCGTGCAATCGTTCATACTGTACGAGTAAACACGTTTTATGCCAAATTTAATCTATTTTACTTGAGAGCACTGAAGAGGACTAAAGCATCCAAAAGAATTTAAAATATAAATCAGACAACCACAAATTTATAAGTTTACTGCAACATATATATATATATATATATTTTTTTTTTTATTGCTTTTGTCCTGCGTTAATGTTAACTACAAAACGTCAAAATGACTTTTCTACACTTTTTAGGATAACTAAAGACATACACTCGCGCTATGTGCGCAATTTTGTTTGTCTCATGCAATTCTTGAATTAAAATATAAAATTAATATTATGGCAACATTTTTGTGAATTTCGGTAAATGTAGCCGCCCTTTTTAGCTCATCTGGGCTCATCGAGAATATTTGTTCTAGGCTCACCAAATAAAACCTAGGCCATTAGAGATTGGAGAGAGACTAATGATGATGAATGAGAGACTAATGGATCGATTAGAAGCCAAAAATGTTAACATAACCTAAAATTGTTCAAAGATGGTAAATCTTTGACTAAAATAACCTAAACCTAACATAATATAACCTAAACCTAACGTAATATAACCTAAACCTAACTTAATCTAACCTAATCCTAACGTAATCTAACCTAAACCTAACGTAATATAACCTAAAATTGTTCAAAATTGCGAATCTTGATGATGATTTTTGTTTAACCCTTCGCTGGCACACTGGGGTTGAAAAGACCCCAGGCTTGTTGAAACTTATTAAAGTCCCTTCAACATTCAAAAATGGTACTAATGGTAAATGGAAAATGGCATTCATGGTTATTAATTTTTTCGTGAAAAAATGTCACTTTTCACTATTGTTCAACTTTTACAATCTTTTTATCATATTTAAAATAAATTTTGAACTAAATAACCCACGGCATTCTTTGAAATAACTTTCTAAGAGTGTGTAAAAAATTCAGCTACTCAATATAATGAATTGGCTCTTTGCGGGAAGCCTTTTCCACTTGGGGTCGAAAAGACCCCAGTATGCCAGCTGCGTTACGCGTCGGGAAGTGTGCCATCGAAGGGTTAAAAATGACAATTTCCGATCTAAAAAACTCACACAAACTAACTTTTTTTGAAATTTTGAGTCTCCTTCATAACTTTATAATTTTATATTAAAATTGTTTTTGAAGAATACAAATTTTCAGCCAAAGGAACTAACATAAAACTTCTGTAATATTTACAATAATTTATTAAATAATTTGAAAGTTTTAATGGAACCGCGCAAGATTATTAAAACGCACAAATGTTTCTCAATTCGCATACTTTTTTATCTGATGTTTTTTATTAAAAGAGATTATTTGAAGGGTGGCAATACAGAACTATTTTACCAACAAAATCGGAATTTTTCAGAAAAGCAAAAGAATATTATGTAAAATCTAAATCACTATTTTAAAATAAAACAAAAGTCCATTCTCAAGCGGAAGTGTTGCCTAATTAAGTCCAAAAAAGTTTGATCAGAAAAATTTATCCATTTTTGAGGAAACGGATGTGGAAGTTAATAATCTCAAAAGGACACTGACTCCCGATATATTAGGTATTTCCACTTTGACCACCGGGTAACTTCACTTCGGTGAGTGCTGAGGGGAAAACAATGGACCAAATGCATGGGACATGGGACGAAGCTTTATTTTTGTAATATCTTCGTATTGAATAATAATTATTATGATTTTATTAGTTCATAAATTTTTAATTTTCTTAAAATAAAATTTTATAGTTCTTAAAAAATAAAAACTATTTTTTTCCATACAGTTATATTGAAAAAATTAGTTTTTACGATGATATTAGCAAAATAGGGCAAAAATGGACTGAATCCCATGCATTTGATCCATTGTTTTCCCCTCGGCAGCTAATGAAGTGAAGTTAGTTGACTATAAAATGAAAATGCCTAATAGTGTTTTTGAATGAAGGTAAAAGAATTTTTAGTCAAATAAGTTAGCTAATTCCGAATAAGTCTTCCGGGTAAGCATCATAAGAAATATTTGATACAACCGAATTTTTTCTGTTCCGAGAAAATTAAAATTGAGTGTGACGGTATCGCGCTGAGACGAATTTTCGGTGGAAGGACTATAAAAAGAAAAAAAAAATCAACAAACGATAATTATGCCAAGAAATATCGATTCTGAAGGGAAGAATAAAAATGATTACTATGCTAAAATACTGCGCTAAAATTCAATTTAAAAATCTTTTTATCACAACATGAAACATGAAATAATTACTTTAAATGTTATAATATTTTCTCCGGTCATCACTTCAATTATATCTCTTCATTTATTTCAGAATATGTCAATTTCTGTAAATACAAGTGCGCCACATTAGGTGCCGCTCCCCTAACATCGAATGAAGACAATTTTTATGTTATTTACTAAAAAAAAGTGTTTCACTTTTTTACCGACTGTTTTAATCGTTTTAGACACCCATCAGCAAAAAATTTCCTCTTTTTTTCTAAAATAAACAACATATGTTTGAAAGCTTCATTTCGACATAAAAATGTAAATTTTCGTGTTTTATTCTTCTTTTTGAAGTATCTCTTTTGTTTGGAAATATTTTTGCCTGCGTTAGATGACTTTACATGTTTTCTGGTACAGGAGGGTGGAAACTGTGGGAAGGTAGACATGAGGAAAATACTGCACCGAGGGCGAGAAGCGAACTCTTTGAATCCTCTCTTAGCACTCTGTATTCTCTCTCTTACTCACTCATCTCTTCTGTACTTTTATTTATTTTTTCATCTCGTTCTCTCTTTTTTTCTCTCCCGTTTGTTTTCCTCGCGAAGCTCGGTTTTACAAGTACCGTTGTGGCGCATTTTCATGATCGAATTCGAGGTGGCAGTCGGTAACAGCAGGTCGTCTAGTTAAGGTTGCTTATTCTTCACAATTCCAGAATGTTCGGCTCATTTCCTTAATTTCACTCAATTTCATATATTTCACTGTCATTATCTGTGCGTCATGTTTTGCGTGAAGCTCGTTCGCGACAAAAACTTGGAGACCTATAGATATCCCCCTGTCGGTGGTAAGAGAAGCAAATATACTTTCTAACTTTATTATTTAATTTACTCTCATTCAGTTTATGCTATTCTGCATCATTTTCCAGGGCTGCCTTACAGACACTTAAGTCACTTTTACTTTTTCAATCACTTTATTTTTCAAGTCAATTTTTAGTGACTTTTTTTAACAAAAAGTCACTAGAGTCATTTTTTTTAAAGGAAAGGCTACTTCGTTTTCACTTTAATTCATCTCATTTCAGATTTTATCTAAAAAAGGAAAATAATTAATCTATGTATGAAATCAATAGTAATCTCCGGTATAAAAATGCTACTCGGTATCAGACCTTACCCTCTTTCCTTTATTCCACTCTTTTCCCCTTTTATAGAGAATTTCTCTTTTTTCCCCTATTTTCAAGAAATGTCCACTTTTTCTTTTATGTTTTTTTACTGAAATGCGAACTGTATAGAACCCAATAAGAAAATCGAACTATTTTTAGGCTTTTTATTTTCTAATAGACTTTATAACTTAAGCGCCAGGGGGCTCGATTGGGACTCCCAGCCCGCCTATGAAATGAACTAGATCAATTATTTTTGATTGAAAAGTCTGCTATTATATTTTTAAATTTAAAAGTTAAAAATTTAATTATTTCTTTGAAAATTCAATTGTTTTATCTATAATTCAACTTTTTTGTTGAGCATTTGTCCTTTTTAATAGAAAAATCATATTTTTTAATAGAGAAGTTACCTCTCTTGGTTGAAAATGAATTTTGTTGTTGAGAATTCAACTGTTTTCTCAAAAATTTGTCTGGCTTGAAAAATCATCTGTTTTTGGTTGCAGTTTAATCTTTTGTTTTCAAATTTCGACCATTTAATTAAAAACTCAACTATTTGGTTCAAAATTTAAATTTTTCTTTAAAAATTGGTCTATTTTGCTTGAAAATACAACTATTTGGTTGAAATATTTCTTGGTTGAAAATTCACTTTTTTGTTGGAAATGTATCTTTTCGGGATTAAAAGTTAATTTTTTTCTAAAACATTAGACTTTTTCGCTTGTCAACTCGACTTTCTTGTTAAAAATTAGATTCTCTTGTAGAAAATTAATCTGTTTCTTCTAAAAATGAAACTATTTGATCAAAAATTCAGCTATCTTTCTTGAAAATTAACTGTTGTATTAAAAATTTATCTTTTCAGACATAAAAGTCAAAGGTTTTCGAAAACATTCTGCATTTTTAACTTAAAAACTCAACTTTTTTGATGAAAATTGATTTCTTTTAGCAGAAAATTAATCTTTTTTGGTTAAAAAATTCAACTCTTTCGTTCAAAAAACTTACTTTTCTTGGTCGAAAATTAACTTTATTGTTGAAAATTCATCTCTTTTGTGGTAAAAATGTCATCTTTTTTTTTTAAATGCAACGGTTCGGTTGACAATTAATAATCGGTTTTTGTTGAGACTTTAACTATTTTGCTAAAAATTAATTTTTTCTGTTAAAGATTCATCATTTTGGTTGTACATTCATCGCTTTGGTTAAAAATTGATCTTTTTTGTTGAAAATGCGTTTTTTTGTCAAAAAATAATTTTTTTCATCTAAAATTGATCCTGTTTTTTAGCAGAAACTGGAACTATCTGGTGGCAAATTAATCTTTTTCGGCATAGAAAATCAATCTTCTTGGTTGAAAATTCATATTTTTGGTTAAAAATTTAATTTATTGGTTGAAAACGTATGTGGTTGTGTGAGTGCTTTGTTGAACATTCATCTGTTTTATTGAAAATTCATCTCTTTTGGTGGTAGTTTCATATATTTGGTGAAAAATGGAAGTGTTCGGGTGAAAATTAATAATATGTTGCAGTTTAGAATTCAACTATTTTGTTGAGTATTGGTCTTTTTTGGTTGAAATATTAACTTTTACATTTTTTGTCAAGGATTCATCTCTCTTGGTTAAAAATTCAACTACTTGGTTTGAAGTTTAGTTTCTCTCTCAAAAACTATTTTTTTTTCGTTGAAGATTTATAATTTAATTGAAAATTCATCTCTTTGTTTGAAAATGAATGGTTTCAAGTGAAAATATAACTATTCCATTTTTGGCTGAAAATTTATATTTTTTAGTAGACAATTAAGCTACATATTTGGTTGTGAATTCGTGTGTTTTGTCAAAAATTTTTGTTTTTTAGAATAATATTAATCTTCTTGGTTGAATATTCATCTTTTTGGTCAACATTCAACACCCTGCTTTGAAAATATTTTAGTCTGAAGATTGTAAAATCAAAATTAAAATTATTTAAATTTATATTTTTCTGTTTGTCGAATTCCCGTTGTACAGCATCGATATACAGGGTGTTTTTTTTAACTTGAGACAACGAAATATCTCAAAAAATATGCATCCTACGGAAAAAATGTCTGGAATAAAAACTTTTCATTTTCGAGGGGGAAAAAAGATTTGTTAAAATTTACCCCACCCCCACCCCCACAGGAGGCAGGGGTGGGGGTAACTTTGTAATTTCAAATGGCAACCCCAATTTTTTATCACAGATTCAGATTCTCCTTTACGAAATACGTAAGTTTTATTCGGAAAATTTGTTTCGATTCGCGATAGATGGCGCTGCAATTGTGAAAAACGAAATCCATTGTAAAAGTAATGAAGTAAGGTAATGAGGAAATACAACGACACCCAAACCAACTCAAACGAACGTGACCAACAACAATAACCCAAACGAAAGCAACCAACACACCCAAATCAAATGGACACAATCAACCTTCCTAATGAATAAACGTTAAGCACGGACAGACGCGGTTATCGCTCGGCCGGAATGACGTCGAGGATTGTAGACAGTGGAGACTCGATGATATGTAATGTCTACATCCAAAATCGACTGTCGTCAACCAACTGCATTCGGGAATGGTTTTCGACAGTTTTATCACTTTTACTGTCCCGTTGCCAAAAGTTCAAGCACCCCGATGGATGGTGAGAGGCAAGGGGACTCACCGAAATTAAGCACCCCGAAGGGAATAGACAACTACTACGTCCGCGTCGTTATTCCTGGGTAGAGCTAAAAGTAGTGTCAACAATTTCATTTTTCGCAGTTGCAGCGCCATCTATCGCAAATCGAAACAAATTTTCCGAATAAAACTTACGTATTTCGTAAAGGAGAATCTGAATCTGTGATAAAAAATTGGGGTTGCCATTTGAAATTACAAAGTTACCCCCACCCCTGCCTCCTGTGGGGGTGGGGGTGGGGTAAATTTTAACAAATCTTTTTTCCCCCTCGAAAATGAAAAGTTTTTATTCCGGACATTTTTTCCGTAGGATGCGTATTTTTTGAGATATTTCGTTGTATCAAGTTAAAAAAAACACCCTGTATATAAATACGGTAGTTAAGTGTCAAAGGTTCTCACTGCCGAATTCATCCATCTAATCTTGTAAATGCAAGCCGATAAATTAGGTGTGTAACGGAATCGAAATTTTTGAGTAGATAAAAATGTTTCTATTGATATCAGTAGTCACTTTTAGTCACCTTTTAACTTAAATTAGTTACTTTTTCCACTCTTTCAGGTACATTAATCCGTGGAAGCCCTGTATTTTCTTCCACTGAAATTTGTATGAAAAATATGAAAATTAATAACTTGTATATATATGTAGAATATATCGCCCAAAATATTTAGTGAAGATAAATTTACTAATCTTTTTTTTCTGGAAGAAAAATAAAAATTGTTTTTCGTGATTTTTGTGCGTGACTAAAACGCGTTCGACGAGACAAAAGATAGAATCTGCGAAAAGCTTCGTGAGGTGAAAAAGGGGGAAAACACACATATATACTAGAAAAAGGAAGAGCCGAATGGATAGAAAGGACGAACGATTTTGACAGGAAAAGAAAAAAAGTTTCGTCGTTTTATGAGAATGATGAGTATGAATGTTGCTCTTTTATGAAACAGCTGCATTCACCTGCGAAAATATTCTGACAAAAATGCGATGGATTCTGATGTCTTGAGTTCATTGAACCAATGCATGCTTTAAATGAATTACATATTACCAAGTCCCCCAAGTTTTCGATCGATAATAATCAACTTATTCACATCTGGCTCTTCAATGTGGTACAGTACCCACTTCACCACTTTCTTCCATTTCTCATTATATTATTGATTACGAATAAATCCTCATATTTATTTGACAATATGTCAATTAATAATTATCTTGATTAAATCTTGAATCAAAGTTGTCGGAATCGTTATTAATTTCTTCTCCTACCAATAATACTTTTGTGATCTTTGACTTATTTTTAAAAAGTTGCAGAAAAATCTACTGCTACTAAGTTTCTTTCCTATTTCTCTTGAATCTTCGGATCGTCTCTTTTCCTCTTTTCCTCATTCCTCTTCTAATTTTCGTTCCTTTTTACGACGAACTTCTTTCGTCTTCGTTTTCTTCCCAACTCGCATTGAGAAAGTTTCCTCGCATAAGTTGAATTTTGCACGTTTTATTTCATCTTGAAACTCGCTTTAGCAGAACACGATCAGAAAAGTCTATTATTTATTTTCTAAGTGTCTCCAAGTATTTCAGCAATACCCGAAGAGATTTTCTTTAGCTAGAGCAAAACTTTTATTTATACTCAAGACCTGAAACTTCCCGATAGAAAGAGAAGTTCTTCAGTTAAAACAATCTTCATATACTGAAGAAGAAAACTCACCAGACAGTTTAATTTGAATGTACTTTTTTCGCGAATTCTTCCATTTTGAATGCTTCCAGTTTGAAACTAACCATTTTTTAAGATTGAGAATTTAAAAATATCAGTTTTTAATACCTGTACTGTATTCTTAAAAGTTGCTAATTTATTTCTGTCATTCAAAATTATATAAAATATTACAATTATTTTCCTATTAATCCTCTATTTTTGTGAAAAGTATCAAAATTGAAGTATTAATTGATGAGATATTTCAAGTTTAAAATGTTGAAAACCAATCTTCCTAAATTGCAAAATTAATGTAAATTATAAAGTTCTCCGTTCTCTCTTTTGAAAATAATCCTAGTTGAAAAGTTTCAAAGTTAAGAAATAAATATTTGACAGCCAGATTCTGAATCCTGTAAGCTACATAACATTTGCTAAAAAATTGTTTCATTTTTTAAGTTTATTTTTATTGCGCATAGAATGTTTGAAAACTAATGAGTATTATGTATACTCTATGTTCTTAAACAAAAAAGTCATTATTTCAGTAATTCAGTGTCTGATACTTTTTTTACAATTATATCTTTAAAAAATTGATGCGATGTTTTGCGGACTTTTTCGAAATTTCATGCGACTTTTTTGAAGCCTTCTATTTATTCCAAACCTTGCATCGGGAAATGTCCGTAAATTTTTTTCTGAGATTTTCATGGGCAAATATTTTTAGAATAATATCTAAAACCACTTTTGAAAAATTTCTAGAATCGAATTTGGGTCACTAAGAAGGATCGATATGAAAATAACGGAAAGGGAAATAGAATGTGTTGTACCTGGAAGTAAAATCTTTCCTGATAATAACTTTAGACTCGACTTCAGATCACTGAGATTCTTCAGGTTTACACGAAGGGTGCCACATAAATTTATCGTCTTTCGAAACCAATAGATAGTGTCTAACACGAAAGTGCTGACAATCTGACTATTTCTCTCTAGTTTTAGTTTCTCCTAAAATAAAAGCTTCCTGCTCCTCTAATAACTCGAGACTTGTTTCTTTCTTCCTTTTTGCGCTCCAAGAAGGGAGAACTGGGTTAAAAGACACCTACGCTCGAAATTGATTCGGGAAACTCTTATTATATCCTTACGAGAATTCATTCCTCGTTTCGTGATTCTGGTTTAGTTCTTATTGATACTTGAAAATGTGTTATAACTTCGAGAGAGAAAAATAGAGGGCAAAAAAAAAGGGCTTAATAAAGGAAAGGGGGCAGTGAACTCCGACATTTCCGGAATGGTTAGTATCGTAGCACACGTCTACCCCTAAAGCAGGCCAACCCCAGGAATCGAATGTTGGGGTGGTCCATGCTGGTGAACAGCTTCCCTTGAACGTTTTCAAGGGGTTTCAAGTGATAGGACTATTTTCAGAAAATTTGTTTATAAGTGCCGTTACTTTAATTGAAGTCGTTATTTTGTTTTTCAGGACTGAAAATTATTGTCCTGAACTAATAATCTGATAGAATATTTAATAAAAAACAATTGTCATAAATTGATAACTAATATGTTAATAATCTACTGTACGTACAGTAAATCTCGAAATTCATCTAACCCTCACAATGATTTATAAAATTGACGAAAATGGATCTAATCTAAATTGTCAATCAAAACGTTTATTCCCAAAAGAGTTTACATTTACACAAGTACAAGTAGTAGATTATAATAGTAAATAAAAGTTTTATATTTATCCAACAGTAGTAAGCCCTTCAAATTTTCGTTTGATCGGATCATTTCTTCTGTCCTGTTTATGGATTTGAACATTTCGAAAAATAATGTTGAATTTTTGAAATTTCTGTTAAATTAGAACTTCAAAAACATCTCTATAAAAAGTTCTTTATATTGTTTTAACTGCACATATTTTGTATACAAATTTAAATATGTTATGCTTGAAATTTATTCAGCTTGAATCGAAGGAATATGCCATTCTTTTACTATCATACCAAAAATTTTTGTTCGTGGTGTGCAACATCGAAAAAAATGTGCAGTTAACACAATCTAAAAAACTCTTTTTTTTGTGCATATTTTTGAAAAGTTTTAACTTGAATACAAATTTTTTTTTTTATTTTCCAACTTAAGATTATTATTGACAGCCATAAACTCTACCCGCAGAAAAAGTAAAATCATATTCTAGCCTACAGGATTTTTATTTAATTTTTCAAATTTTGAATTTGTTAAAACCATACTAATAACAGAAGATAATATTCGATCAAAATGAAATTTTGGGGTCTCACTACTGTTGATCAAATACAACTTGTACCCACTATCTTTTTGAAAAAAACGATTTTTTTTAATTTTTCTTTTAAATGTTTAAGACTGAAAGTGTTTAACATAGACAGTCTTGAAATAAAATTTGTTTAATTGGGAAAAGACTCTAATAGTGGGCCCCCTGTCTGAAGTGGGCCATTCTATGTGAACAAATTTGTCAAATTATTTAATGAATTTTTACAATAATAATTTATTGGTATAATCATTTATTGGTTTAATCATTTTCTTTGGGGATATTTACTATTATTCAATAAATATTTATAATTATTATTTTCTTTAATACTTTTTTGCATCGGGTGCTCACTATAGATAGGTGATCCTCTACTGGGGTCGTTAGCCTTTAGAAAGAAGCAAAATCTTGACTCGTAATAACTATACATCATTAAAAATGATAAGGTTGATTGAATTTAATACATAAATGTACCAATTAAACTTAAATTCAAATACCTACTTCCTTTGACCAGCCAGGTGATAGTCAACCATATGGAAAATGGACGTAAGACGTTTCATGACTCAACCCACCTCATTTATAAAAAATTAAGTTTTAAGGGTCGACTGTATTCTTAAACCAATATGTCTGAATCTAAAAACCCTATATCAATAAGTTAAAAAAGCGTGCCATAAAAATCTAAATCAACATTCCACCTGAACAGGGTGCTTGAACTTCGAACTAGGCATCCACATAACAAGTATTTTCTATAGAGCCAAAAGAAACCAGAAAGGCTGCAACCCCTGAGGGAGTGAGTGATCGGGGAGTGAAAGAAAATAGAGAGAGAGATAGATGAGCTCTGAGAAAAGCACGAAAGTGCTCTCATTTATTGCGTTTATGGGGACCAACAGCTGTCGTTGACGTTAACTCCGTTTTCCTAAAATTCTCGCTCGATCATATGGCTCCGTGATCGGGTTTGTTATGATTTCTATCGACGTGAACCTGCTCTCGCGTGAAGGCATCAGAAAATAGTGATTGATTTTTAAGGGGCTTTGCTCTGCTTTGCTCTCCGCTAAATGCCATGGGAATTATCCGCAGACTTCGCCCGACGAAATCGAGGAATCAATGCCATTTCGAGAAAATAAGTTTCGTTGGGGTTGCTAGTTCATTATTTTCTATCGAAGAGACTAACGGTATTTGGGGAGAATACGCTCGTGGCAGGTTGCATGCACTCTAATTATCGCCCTTCTTAAAAACCCGATAAATCAACCGGCGGTTTTCGCAATGATGACCCAGATTTACGAGGAAGATTCATCCAACAAAAATATAATATGCGCTTTTCTTTTTCGGAAGACTATCAATATTAATGAAATCTTGATGATTGAAAAGTCCTTTAGGAGATTAGCCTTAATTGTGGGGTTACCTGATGGACAAATGAGATGTAAATCCTGAGGGATCAAGAGTGCTGCAGCTGAATTCAATCTTCTATTCAATATCAAAATGATCCAATTTTGCGAATGAAAAACATGTATGAGCCCAGCTTCACGATCCTAATAAAAACTCTGCTGCATATCACTTCGATCCAATTTCCAAATCAAAGTAATATCCCAGGATTTTCTGTAAACTAAATACAACTAAATATTAAATAACTAAATACAGGAAAAATAGTATAATATGCGCGAAGGAAAGCAGGTAATTGTTTATGTTCGAGATTGAGTCTGCAAAAACGAGGCGAAGCCGAAGCACGAGACGTAAAAAGACTTTGTAGTACCCTCGGTACACACGATATTTAATGTAATAAGAGTCTGAGTTCTGTGTCGTTTCCGCAGTAATTTTTCGAACGGAATTTAAATCCAAGCGTCTTTTGCATACATGTGAGATTTTTGAGAATTTTTAGGTTAAAATTTTGGTCTGAAAAATCACAAATCGCATTATAAGTGGAAGTAGATACTTGTGTGACAAAAAGCACCGTATTTTCTTGATAGCTTGACGTTTCTCCAGATTTTAGTAGATGGATCGTAAATCTCCACCCCCTTCTTGTCCTACCCCTTCTTGTCCTCTCCTACTTCCCCAGGGGGTGCCGGCTTAGGACCACTCTCCCGTACATATATATGAATGTGTAATATGTATAATATTAATCATTTTTTTATCAGTGTAATAATTTTTTATCCTGAGACGTGACACCCCCATCGTAGCTTCAACATTCGTAAAAATATCTTACTGTATGCGAAAAGAAAGATAAATACTTTGTTCTTCAACTTTTAGCTATAATTGCGAAAATAGCATCCTGATAGACACAAGAAAAACTTTTTTTCCCTGAGTGGGATTTTCAAATCACAAAGTATAATTTGTACAAAATGCCAAGATGAAAAAGGGATTTGATATACCGTTATCGTGTCTTTTCTTGTCATAGGGAATTTTAAATTTTTCAGGAAAGTTTTTACATTGTGCGCCATAAAATTTGAGGCTAGCTACGAAGAAAGTAGTATAGCCATAATTTTCAGCGACTGCAAGTCTTGCAGTAGAGTAGGCAGTGGTAGGCAGGACAGATTTACCGTTGGCGTCTCCCTGAGGTAACGGAAAAATTACACACAGCATACCGCAAGATGTAAAACGTAACAGTGGCCAGCGATTATGCTGAGAAATTATACTGAATCACGCGTTCTTACAAACCGTGCCATTAAACCAAATCAATGCCTGTTTCCCATCTCTTGGAATCGCAAAGGATGTCATAGACACAAAACTTTTCAGTAAAAACAGAATACTTACATCTCAAATTTGTTGGCTTATTTAGTTTTTATCTGAATTCAAGATAAATTATTAATTCTGGAATTCATACAATGAAGCATTAAATTTAGAACAGTTTTGCTGAATAATAAACACAGAGTGTCTACTAATTTTTGCCCATTAAATTCCCGCTTATTTACCGATTCTAAATATCAAATCTCCTCTTTTCAGAGGTACGAATAAACCACATTTAACATAATGTTTTCCTATATGTAATTTTATGTATTGAGATATCTTATCATATTTGAACAAAATAATATTTTTGTACTTTTTGGTGTCATGTAAAAATGAATACAATTAATTAGATTACAATTGCTTCAGACATTTCGGCACGATGGTGTCCCTCTTCAGTTAATTCTTCAGAACATTTTTTTCACATAGTATGGGAAATGTGATGTGATTGCGATGATCTGATCAGATTTGATTAACATAACAGTTGTTATTTTTTGCAAACATATCTTTGCTAAACAATTTGTGGTATTCTTATTGTTAAAATTCATTTGGTATTAAGATAAATAATATTCATAATGTGTTTTGTAAGAATTCTTCACTAACTAATCAATAGCTAATACCAAAGAAATTTAAAACTATAACTTCAGTTTTTGTTCAAAATCTTCAAAATTCTACATTTTGTTTAAAAAATTAAAATCTTTAAAAATTCTTAATTATTTTTGAATTCACTTTTATTTCAAAAGAATTATGATCTAGTGTCTAGTCATAATGCAATTTTTAAATCTTATATCACAACACTTAGATATATGTTTTATATCGCACACTCAGAAATCCGACACCGAATACTTAACGATCAAAGTCTTATCTTTGCGAATGCATTTTGTTTACAGAGTGTCCACTAACGGGGAAAACCGGGAATTAGCCGCAAATATAAATTCGAGCTACGAATTGGAATCATTTTTTAATTTATTTCGAAGGTTTAGAATTTCTAAAAAGAGTACAAAATAATTTAAATACTTGAAAATATTTATTAAATTTCAAACAAAACGTAAGTTTTCAAAGATTTCAAAAAGAAATTAAGAAGCTTTTTAAGAATTTTAAATGGTTTTAGGAAAACAGAAAATTTTCTTAAGATTCCTGGGGGAATTGCAAATGATTCTTTATTTTGAAAAATTAATTTTTATAGAAAATTTCAAAAGATTTCTGAAAATGCCGAAAAAATTTGAAAGTTTTATTTAATTTAAATATTCAACTTTTGGTTCAAAATGGATCTTTTTTAGATGAAAATTCATGTATATGTTGAAAATTCACCTTTTTGATAAAAAATTCAATTGCCTGGTTGAAAATGACTTTTTGTTATGGTCTTTCTTGGATGAAACCGACTTGTTTTTATTTAAAATTAAAATCTTTTTTAGTTGAAATATCGACTATTTATTTTTTTTCGTTGATAGAGCATGTCTTTTGGATGAAAATTCAGTTACTTGGTTAAAAGTTGAACTACTTTCTTAAAAATTCATTTTTAAATCAAAATCATCATTTCAGTTGAAAATTCACCTACTTGATTGAAAATGTAACTATTTCATTTAAATACGTTTTTTTTGGTAAAAAAGTCATTTTTTTGGTTGAAAGTTCTTTTATAACTATTCTATCATAGCTATTTGGTTTGAAATTATTTTGCAGAAAATTCGTCTCTGTTAGGAAAAATGTCATCTTTTTTTGGTTGAAAATGCAACTGGTTGAAAAATAATCACATGAATTTTTATTTTTAAGAATTTATTCTAAGAGAAAATTCGAAAAAAAATTACCAAACAATTTCAAACGATATCCTAAAATTTTTAAAAGGAATATAAAAGATTTTGAAGGAAAAATATATATATATATATTTTTATATAATTTCCCCTTTTAACTCCCTTTTCTGTCCTTTGTTATATATTTTTGTCCCTAATGAGCCAACCGCACTGATGTTTGAAAACATACTTTTATCGTTTGAAGACTTTTTGTGCAATTCTTTTACACGAGATGACTTTCTTAGAGATTCTGTTTCCAAAGATTTTTGCAAAAAGATAAAATGGAGTTACAAAGACTTCTTCATACTTTTTTGTTTCTTCGACGCACGTATCCGCTCCATTAGAATGCAGCCATCTTCTCCTGTCTTCTCTGGAAAAATTTTGCTGTCGCGTCGCATAGCTCGCCTTTGATATCAGACACGGAAAAGCTTTGGAGTTTAATCGTACGACAATATCACTTGCGTGTATGTTGTATACAAAAAAAAATTGTTGCTCTCGGCATGCATCCAGCCACATCCTTTGTTCACTCGAGGAGAGAGCTCGAGTAACATGCGGCTGGTACTAAAATAGTGAGAGGAAAATTAATTCCATTAAATAGACCAAGACGTGATCTCTTTTGGGAAAACAACTCCAGGATTTATTAAAAGAATAGACCAAAATAAACTGGTGTGCTAAATATCACTAAATATTATATCTTTCTTGAAACACTTCAAAGAAAATAAAAATAATGTTTTTCGGTTTTATATTCTATGAATTATAGAGCAAAATAAAAAATAGAAAGCTAAAAAACATTCTTGGAATATATATTTCTTTAGTAATACTTATTTAGCAGTTTCATGTATTTTAATTTATGTTTTCTTTTCTGTTCCAGGTAAGTTACCGTTAACGTCTGTCTTTAAGTTGTTCCGACAAGGCGGTAAGAAAATTAATTTTACCAAGTTAATATTTTTCATAGTTTTACAAATTCAATTCAAAAATCCGAGGGTTTTATATGAAGATGAATTTAAAATTCTGATATGTAAGATGGATTTTTTACGTTTGGACTTTCTTTTCGCAAAGCAAAGCGTGTCAAACTTAGTTAGAAAATGTCGTTATTTTTCCCAAACTGATATTTCTTTAGAATCTTCTCAGTATTATTCCAAAATCTTTAAAGATGCCTAATTTAAAGTTTTTTTGTGAAATTGTACGGTTATTTAATCCTTGTGTGCGCACCCTGGTATGTTTTTGCATTTAAATGGGGTAACAATTAAAATTTCGCTTGGCCATGCGCGAGGTCCGCTAGGGTCATCAGGTGAATTGTTTTGGTGTTGTGTGTGTTTTGTGCCTTTAGCACTCACTTTGGACATTAATTTATTGGAATAAACGATAACGAAACGATTTCAATATTGCATAATTATTTAAGAAATTGAACAAAAGGGAGGTGGGCACCCGGGTACCCCGGATGTGTAACAATGTGGATAAAGTTGGGTCGCAGGTGAGGTATGTAAAAGAGCAAAAAAAAACAACTAATTTTTCCTCTCTAAAGCCAAAACGAATGACTAAAAATTGCTACAGGATAGTTAGCAATTGTTTGAACAATTTGTGTTTATAATTTGCATATTTAAATTAGTTTTTTCCCCACGAATTCATGAAAGTTGAGTAATTTCTTGAACTAATGACACACTTAATGCAGGTTAAGAGTAATATTTTGTTAAAGATAGTTTGCAATTGTTTAAACAATAAATAATCATTTAGTTCTTGATTTTCATGGGAATGGTTGAGCAAGTTGTAGTTTTTTTTTTAATTTTCTTATATTATGCTCCTTATCATTAAGTACTCGCATTTTCTTCTCTCAGAAGTTATACCTCAATTGTTTAAACAATTGTTTTCAGTAAATTATGAATCTTAACTTTTTTTCTTGTGGGATTAATGAGACTGTTAAGGAGGAGGGTCAATAAGGCCGGTCTTCGGGCCCATCACCTATTGATCTCAAAGTGTTTTATTTTGTTTATCTTACTAGGCCTCATAAGCCACTAAAATAATTTTTTTCTCAAAGTGATTTAGTTTCAAGATATAGGCACTTTTAAGTTTGTATTTCACATGGGATTTCGCCCTTTCGGTCAAAGCATGCTGGGCTTCACATTCTTAATATTGCTCACGCAGGATCGTACTTTCCCAAAAACTGTGCACATATATGCGTTACAACATGTCAGAGCCATCATTTTCCTCGAAGTACTTAGCCCTAAAAATAAGGTTTATTTGTACGCTTTGTTAGGTCTGCGACCATGAAAGGAGTATAAATGTTCAACTTTATCAGATTTAACACCAATAATTTGTATAAAATAATCAAAACAATCTTAGAGTGGCACATCTCTAAGAAAAGGTATCATATTAGATTAGGATTAATCAGAACTGATGGTCACTCGGAGGCTCTGTACTCTGCATCAGTTTTATTCGTCAGAATTGGTTTTATCTTAACAATTATATTAATTGGTCTTATTTATTTATAAGGTGACGCTCCTTCTTTTTCCGATCAACACGTGTCATCATTGACATGACTTTTGAATTCACTTGAAGGTCTGTGAGTGTTTTATTGATATCTAGAAGATACCACAGAACACTGGCAATGTGAGCGCAACATCCAACCACCCGTGCACCACTTTTTCACTGGCGGTACCAACCACTTAACGGATTTGGTCCAGCATTAGTTTCTATCCATAATTTGTACACTTTGGAATATATGTGACGAGACTGTATTTGTACTCTCAGAATGCTTTCCTCCTGTTTGTGGTCCAGAAGGGTTCTTTCCATCATCCGATAAGTGTTTCTCGGTAAATGCGATTAGGCTTGCTTCAGTTTATACACTCCGAGTGTGATGTATCGCAACTCATCAAGAGTTAACCTACGAAAATCAGGTAGTGACTTTTGCGTTCTAGGAAGCTACGATGCCCTCTTTTTTGCCCACTTTTCTTTATCTGCTCTTTCTTGAAGGCGATTAGGCTGCGAAGCCAATCGCAACATTCTTTCGGCGATCAGATGTTCATCAGGATTGTCATGAATTCTGGGAGGTCGGAAAACATTTGAAAGGGCGCAGATTATTCTAATTTAATCCCCGATGTACGAAATTTGAGTATTTGGAAAAATATCACTCAAGGTTCCCCACGTTTTTATCAATCCATTGATTGCTTCAACCACCCATTAAGCGTTAGTAACGAGCCTTGATTAATTTAATGTAGTGGTAGAGTACAGCGATCCCTTTTGGAGAAAATGAGGCATTTTTTTAACGAATCCAAGATCTTATAAGAACTTTAGACAGTCCTGAAAACTGAGATGAACAACGATAACAGAGCTTGAAGGCATCCAGGCATAGAATAAATCTGCGCCTTTGAAACGAGTATTTGCTACTCTTTTGGATAAACATGTATGTACCATCAGGCGCAAGGATACATATACATCTTCTATATTAGCGAACAGCGTTTTTGCCGTTCACGTAGTATGATCTCTAAAGAATGACTCGGAAGATATATGACCAATACCAAGATGATGGGAAACATGACTCTCCAAGTTTGTTTGGATCATTTTATAGAAATTATTGATACTAAATCTAATAAAGTAGAACATTTAAGCTCCTTTCATGGTCGCAGACCTAACAAAGTGTAAAAATGCTTTGACCGAAAGTGCGAAAACCCATGTAAAATACGAACATAAAATCGCCTATATCTTGGAACTAAATCACTTTCAGAAAAAATCCTTTAAGTGGGTTATAGGGCCTAGTTAGATGAATAAAATAAAAGCAATCGGTGGGGGGCCCAAAAACCGGCCAATTTGACCCTCCTCCTTTGTCTGAAGAAGAAAAGCATTAAAGTTGATTATTTTTAATAGTTTAAACAATTAAAAACTGTCTTGAACAAATACATTACTCGTGATATTCATTAAGTGTGTCATTACAGGGATCACAATCTTTTCCCTATTCCCCTGCGTTTCCACTTTTTTCATTTCCCTTTTTTTAATTAGACTTTTTAAAAAATTTCAAAATTACATAAACAAAAAATTACTCATGACATTCATTAAGGGAGTAGGAATACTTACAAAAATATTCATGAAAATTTTGTCTAACACCACCCACTACCAAACCCTTTTCCAGGACCCCCATTGACGTTGTATACGTAATCATAACTTTGTGTAACTATAGCATCAGCCTAAAGAATAATTTTTCAAACAATTCAAAATTTGTTAATAATGACTTTAAATCTTGTCACATATCAAATACAAATAATTTATATCGAAAAAGTTCAAAACGTCCTGCGTCTAGTATTAATTTTACATAAAACTGCTATTTTGCATTTTTGGGGCATATTCCGGGCGCAATATGTAGGAATTAAGGGGGGGGGGAGGCAACATTCAACGTTATTGTGTAAAAATTATTCCTTCATCATTTCTTAAGAAGTGACTGAAACCTAATTTATAAACAGCTGCCAACCAGTAGTTGTTTTTCCATTTTTTCGAAACCTGAGCTTTTTCCATTTAAAATACCATGTTAATTTCAAAGAGCGGAGAGGGAAGCTTTTGCCAATATTGACTAATTTAAAAAAACTGAATTTTTAACTTTGGGAAACTCACAAATTCTTGTGGGGATCTTTGTCCTCGAGCAAAAATAAAATTTTTTTGTACCACCCTTGTGTCCAACCCTCGAAATTAGTGGTCTCTCCAAATTCTTCTTTCATCCTCTAAAAAAATCATCCTTAACCAGAAGCAGCTCTCCTAGAATTCGATTTCACTCAATCCCATCATTTTTCGATGGCTCACGAATTATTCACCGTTGTTTGCTCTTGGTCCGATGTCAGATGGTATCCCCTGAAGACGCTTGTTATAACGAGATAGAAGAGCTTAGGGAGCACACATAGGGATTCAAATGCGTATATCCACCCAACGATCTACAAATATTCAATCGAGCCAGTGTGGGAGTGTAAAAGCAGGAGACAGAGCTGGCCCTTGAAGAGGATAGAATGAGAAAGGGAATGAGTGTATTGAAAACGAAAAAAAAGAATGAAGAAAAAAGAAAACATAGCCAGTGATCAGGGGCAGTCGTGAATCAGCCACCCCGCGATTGCAGCTTCAGCTTGGGCTCGGGAAGCCTGCCAAACCTCGGGGAACAACGCTTTGTCCATCCACCATCCACCCCTGCATGTCTAACTTCTGTTAATTCGAATTGACAGGCGCACGTGCATAAACTCCCCGAAGATACCAGAGACGTCCACGTACGAAATTATTGAAGAGGCTCTTCCGGTGGTTCACGCGTCGTTTGGTACCTCGTAAGACGAACATAAAAGGAAAGCAAGATTTATCTCCACACGGAACTACTCACAAATCGAGTGTTTTCGATATTTTAGAGGAAAGAGACCACTCTCGATAAAAGGAGTCGTCTCTCGGGTGTCTCAGTATTTCTTTCATTGGGGTTATTTTTTCTTTAATGAAAAATAATTGAGGGGAGAGGAAGAGAAATTGGGTTTATCAATTCAGATTGATTTGAATCGAATACTTAAAATGGAAGTCAAAATTTATGGTTTTCCATTTGATATGGGTTGAAATCGAAGGGTTTTAAATTCGATTTTTTAGGATTAAATATTTATTTTTAGAATCTACTCTGTAAATCGGAATCAGTAAATTTTTGCTTAGTAATCTGCATATAGATCCTGATTACAATCAGTGAAATTTCTATGATAAGCAGCTACATTTTTTTTAATCTAATGAGCTTTTGAGCTTTTTTGAGAGTATAACGCACATGAATATAATTGAAAAAATTAATCCGAGAAGAGATCAGTAAGCGACCTTAAGGTCCTCAAGTAAAAGTTTCGTAAACGTAGACTTAAATTTTCAAAAATGGTAATTTTTCCTATTTTTCTACCGTTGATATCAGCAAAGTAAAAGTATAACTTAGTTTTTTAAATCTAAATTCTACGTGTCAAGAGCTTCAATTTAAACCATCCCCGAAGAATATCGGACTGAAAGAAAAGCCTCCAGTATCGGGGTCTTCTCATCCTTCAATTTCATTTTCCCTCCTCCTCCAAATGTTTGTTTGTTTAAAGGGCCTAGGGGGTTGAGAATGTAAAAATTCCCCCTACACGTATCAGGCCTATATGGGCATTATACAGGGTGGCGAAAAAGTATGGAAACCCCTAGAAATTTCTGTGTTTTGTTAACAAAAAAAAGATATATACCCTAGGTAACTCTCAACGAGAAGTGCAACGGTGACCTTGGATTTCACCTTGAACTTCATTTTCAAGGTTATTTTGTAATTAGCTTTGTTTTTTTAATGGGATCCCTTATTTTTGGCACTGAAATCGAAAAGAGCGGGTTTCACGTTCGGTTATGTGTTTAGGTGAAGGGTTAACGTGACTTCTACAGGTCAAGTACAGGTCAAAGTACGCTATCATAGGACCTCGTAGGAGTCTCGCAGAATTAGTAAAAAAAAAATCAACCAAGGTCTTATCTTTATGTAATATATATAATTATATATATGTATATTAGTTTAGATTTCGACTATATTGTCAAGCTGTTGTGAGTTCGAATCCCAATGCAGGGAAGCAACTGTGATACGTATAATTTCTTTTCTGTGGATATTTATGTCTCGCTTGTGATATAATTTAAGCTATATGTAATATTTAAAAATATCACCCTGAGTAACTTTCAACGAGGAATCCAACGGTGACCTTGGATTTGACCTTAAACCTCATTTTCATCATTAATATGATCATGAACTTAGTTTATTTTTTCATTAATTTTGCGCGATTCCTACGAGGTCCTATGACAGTGAACTTTTTCCTTTATTTGACCTGTAGGAGTCACGTTAACCCTTGACCTAAACACATACCGGAACGTAAAATTTCCCGCTCTTTTCGATTCTGGCAACAAAAGTAGGGATTCCCATTTTAAAAAAACAAAGCTGACCTCAAAATGACCTTGAAAATGAGGTTCAAGGTCAAATGCAAGGTCACCGTTGGATTCCTCGTTGAAAGTTACCCAGGGTCAATACTAGGGTTACCTTGGTTAAATTTTTTCACTAATTCTGAGAGATTTCTCGGGGTTTTCATACTTTTTCGCCACTCTATACATTGGCATCTGTATGAATAAAAATCCTAGAAATTTCAACCTTAGAATTTCATTATGTTTAGAATTATGGATGGGAGAGGAAACTCAAAAAAAAATACATTTTTCTCGTAAACGGATCAAACGATTTTTATGAAAAAAATATGTGTGATTCAGGTCAATGAGAATCATACAAATAAAAAATATCAAGAAATTCTGATCATAAAACGGCTAAAAAAGTTTTCACTCTTAAAAAATTTGAAATTGTGTTTCAGAGTCTTACCTCCAATTTTTTTGGAAATAATATCCTTATGTTACCTAGCTTTGCATAGTTCTCCCCAAATAATTGGAGTAGGAGTACATGATTAAAAAAAAATTTCTAGAAAACTGTTTCATTGGTTTTTCATCACATAAAATTAAAAAATTTAATAAAATTTCCTAAAACATTAAGCATAAAATCGAATTTTTTGCTAAGTTATAGAGTGGAAGAAAAAAAATAGTTTTTATCGGTTTTTTATAAAAAATAGTTTTTATTCAGTGAAGTAATATAAAATTATTATATATCTACATATATTTGAATTCAGTGCAATCCGTTAATATCTCACAAAAATCCGTAAAATCTTTCGAAATCCCATGAAATTCTATAAACCACTAATAAAATATTTAAAAAGGCTATATGAAATTTGTTTAAATCCTTTGATATCCGATGAATTCGTAAATCATGAATTTCCACGGAGTTGAGTGAAACCCCATAAACGACATAAAAATCCAAAGAATTTCCTGAAGAACCTATAATCTCCCCCAATTCAATAAAATCTTATCAATTTTAATAAAACTGGCAAACATCTCATGAATTCCAATGTAATCGAGAAGAATCACCTTTTATGAGATAAAGTTTCTATAAAATTAGTTCATCTCAATGAAACCTCAATAAATACCATGAAACTTTGAAATCTACTGCAATAAATTTATTTAGAATTTCTTGAAATACCGTGGAATTTCTGGAGATCTGATGAAATTCCTTGAATTTTAAAAAAGCCCGGTCGAATCTGAATAGAAATTCCATGAATAACCATCTAATTTTTTGAAATTCCACAAAATCCCTTGAAATTCCTTGATATCCCACGAATTCCAATGAAATCAAGAGAAACATTTCGTAAGCAATGTCGAAAATTACTTCAAATTCTGTGAATTTGAATGAAACCCCTTGACTTTCAATTTTATGATATACACAGAAAAAAATGTTTTGAATTAAAAAAATGTCTTACTTTAAACCAAAAAAAGCTTACAGTATTTTTTTATGAAGAAATGGGCTTAAAAGTTTCTTCATGCCTATTTCAAATGTGCTTAAATTTAGGCAGAATAAAAATAATCTGTAATAAATACTAAACTTTTTTATGTGTTATTAATAAAAAAACTCTTCGTTTCATCAAAGTCAAAATTAAATTTCTTGATATTCCTTATCGTTTTGTAAAATCCCATGAAATATTGAAACACATCAATTGGACGATGTATACTCATTACTCGGGTATTCATGTATAATGCTTCTACGCTTGTAGTTCAATTACATTTCAGATAAAAAAAAGTTTTGAGCTTGTCATCCACTAGCTCTAAAATCAAAAATCAAAACTCAATTTCCGCACATTTTCCAAATAGGAAAGTATATAAATTCAAGACACAAAACTTTCTATCAAAGTTTTGTCCGTCAATGCCGAATTCTCATTTCTATTCAACAAACATTCTCAAAACTCTTTTCTAAAAATGATTTGCCGATTCAGCTTTTGCTTGCTGTAAGAGAAAATTCGAGTCAAAGTTAATCTGGTTTGAAGCTTTTCCCGGACGTTTCCGAGCTTGTGGAAAAAGGGAGCGAACCAATCGCGTAAGAAGAGGACGACGTCGGATAAAAGTCGTCGTTTTCGTCGTGTGAAGTAACACGTGTGCTTAGGAGACCTGCAGAAGCTCAGATCAGACTGACAGTTCACCGATAATAAGCTTTTCCTTAGAAAGGAAGCTTAGTCACCCCAGGAATATATAGAGGTCTTACTTGTGTAGACCACAGAACACTTCGGGTTCAGATGAGAACTGAGGGTCCTCAGAAGGCATACAAGACCCTCTAAAAAATTTCTAAGGGCTCCTCTAAGCCTAATTTCTTACGATCTAATAGGGTGGTCTTGCTAACAATGTAACTGATCCTCTGACTACTTGATTCTACTTCGCTTTTGTTTCTTACTCCTAGTCCTATTACTTCCACACAAATTCTATTATTTTATTATCCTAGAAGTAGATTTTCCGAGAAGGGATCACAAATTCAATTTGCTTCATTCGATTGCACTTTAGCTAATTATCATCAGTTGTGATTCTTTCTATTGTATTTATTTGATCTCTTAGGTATATTATCAAAAATGTATGAAATCTTCAATAAGAATTTTTTCTTGACCGAAAAAGAGTAAGACGACAAGTATCTTACCGATTTGACAAAAAAATTGTAAGCTTTATGAGTACATGAATTTTAAAAATTGAGAAGAGGAGTTATCAAAAAATGGTCCAAAATTTTGTTGGAAGTGTGATTTTTTTAAAATAATACAGCTGTGTGGAAATAGAACAGCGAAAAAGTTTTTTCCTGATATTTTATTGATTCCAAATAGTTTGATGTAAATTGGTGATGAATTAGCTGAGATATACAATACATGTACATATTGTACATACGATAACTAGAGTTTATTCGGGAAAATATATTCGCGTTTTTTTTTTATTAGCAGCGATTCACTGCCATGCTTCTTGATTATAATTTCTAAATTGAGGATTTGAAATTAATTCTTTATTTTTGTTGAAACTTTAAAAACAAATATTTTGTTCAAAGTTTTTTTAATAACAAACACATTTAATTAAACTAAATTAACGTTTTCGAGTCCCAAGAGGAAGTTTACAAAAATTAATTTGGTATGAAGCAGCTTGGCTTAAATAGTAAAGTGCTTGACTTAATTTGCAGTAAGTTTGAGATTTCGAGTATATTGTCAAGCTGTTGTGGGTTCAAATCCCAATGCAGGAAAGCGACTGTGATACGTGTAATTTATTTTCTGTGGTTATTTATTTCTCGCTTGTGATATAATTTAAGCTATATGTAATATTTAAAAATATGATTCTAAGACTAAAATCTTTTTTGATTTCATACAAGTCTTTTTCCACTTTTCTTAGAATTGCGTAGAAATTTTTAATGATTATTTGACTAATCATAATGATTCAGAACCCTGAAATTCTCGAAAGATATTCTAAGTTGTATATTATTATTATACACCATTAAGCCAAATCCTTTTCGGGATAAGCGTAACTCGTTTGGTTCTATCCTCGTTATACTACCAGAGATCCAGGAATTTATATGGCAAGGGTAAGTAAGGGTTGTGTAGGAGAAGGGATTTATTTCAGATGAATCTAGAAGTCGCGTGTTGCTTATTCAAAGAACATGTACTCGTCCCACTACACCGCTCCGACACGGGTCGCTGATCAATCTCTCTAGTAATCAACCCAGGTGGAGAGGTTTACAAAGCCATTTTACATCACGATGAAACACACAAATTAACTGATAATCCCGTAGAAACCCCAGATGAGTAGCCAAAATCTTTCGTTTCAGCCGTCTGTCAACCCCGCTGACACTCTTCGTCACACATTTCTTATAAACAATTTTCATCCACACATCCCTATCCTGGCATACATCTTTTGCTCCCTTCACATCCATACATCTTTTCATGCAAGCTCTTGTGTTTCGATGGGTCTTTTTCTTTTCACTTCAGAATCTCATTCACACACATATCAGGCTTATTAATTAGTAACACACTAAGAATATACGCCAATAAAATAAATTAATTCAACCATTTCGACATTAAATAAATTGTAAAGAAAATTGTGGTCCTTGGTTTTCAAATTCAAGAATAATTGTATCCTTACTTCTATTCTTTATTTAACCACCTCATAAATATTCAAAACTGCAACACTATTCAGTACTCATATTTCAAGGGAAAATAATTTTATTATCTGCTTTTGAGCAGAAAGTTTCATTCAATTTACAGAAGTGTCTTCTGTCCTAAATATTATTTTGTATTTTAGTCACGTAATATCTTCTTTCATGCAAAAATTCATATGATTTTGTTCATGTAAGAGCCCTGCTATTTACATTTTAATTACAATCTGTTACTGCAAAAGTAAATAACAGGATCTATCCTTTGAAAGATATTCGCAACGAGAGGAAAGCACGTAGCTCAGTTGCAAGAGTTTTAATTTCTGACTTCTTGTTAAAGCTCGAAGTACCAAGTACTGCAATTAGTCAATGGCGAGTAGCATACGACTCTAATTATTTTCATCTCTTGTTTCAACTCTTTGAAATCGTACTACTTTTGTATTCTAGGATTATTTTATACTCCTGTGCTTTTTTCTGAGTTCCAAGTTTACTGATCTAAAAACTTCGCCGTAAAGTTTTATGCGAGCAAGGTTAAATTAAATTTTTGTTCAAAGAATAAAAATAAAATTTAATTAAGAAGAGAAGGATAAGTTTAGCCTCGTCAATTACTTTAATATTAAAATTTTATAAAGTTTTTATTGCAGACAATTTTTAAGATATACTGGAATTTAATACAAAACTTTCAGTAGTTACCGTGCTTATTTATTTTCATTATTCAATTAGATAATGCACCGTTCCTTTTTCCCTTAATTACAAAATTCATGATTTCTTTATCGCTTCTTTAGCTTTATTAAAAATTCATGAGTATAGATGCACGAATATAACCTGTCATATTTAGAGTACTTGGGAAAAAATACGATTGTCCTTAATTGTGCTGATTGTGGGTTGACGGCACGAAAACATAATAATCGATGAAAGTCAAATTCCATACCTTTCGCGACCATGCTCGCGGAAAGTTATCCCACGGTAGTACCGTAAGTTATGGACACGATCATGTATCAGCGGTTCTCATCTGTCATTTTATTTATTTATAAGTAAAAAAGTAATATCTTAGTTTATAATATTCTTTTATTTAAAACGTTTAAAATACCTTGGAAAATTTATTCATTAACAAGACTACCTAAATTATGAGTGGAAAATACTTCAATAACATGGTTGTTAGGTACAGATCAAGGAATTTCAGGAAGTCAGGGAATGTCAGGGAATTTAAATCTGTCAGGGAATTCAAATCTGCCAGGGAAAGTCATAGCATGTCAGGCGTCATTCGGAAATTTTCAATCCCCCTTTCCACGCTCAGAAAACGATTTGGTTGCCATATTCAACCATAGAATATGGTTATTATATGGACAACAAAATAGTTATCAATCCAACTAAATGTGTTGGTTATTTTAACTAAATCTTTTTGTAAAAGGAGTATCTGATTGATTCAACAACAAAACAGATGTTGGGTCATTCGAATAATGTGTTGAATCAACCATAATTTGTTTGATTCAACCCAATTTTCATGTACATCTAAGAAAACAGTTTTTTGGTTTCAAGAAAAATTTTTTCTGAGTGCACCATATAAAATACAGTAATTTGATGTGAACCCCCACAAAATTTTACTACGATTTCATAATCTTAGAGAATTAACATGTAAATTCTGTTAAATATAAAAATATATAGCCTGAATAAAATTAGAATTAAAAAATAAAATGTGGTAAGTTTAAGGAGTGCACCGTACAAATTTATAATTTTTTGTTTAATAATTCATCTTGTGGTTAGAATTTTCATTAATTTATTGAAAATTTAACAATTTTGTTGAAAAATCATTCTTTTTTGCTGAAAATTCAACTGTGTCGTTGAAAATTCGTTCATTTTTAGTTGAAGATTCAACTATTTTTTTATTGAAAATTCCACTATTAGGTTTAAAATTCTTCTTTTTCTGGTAGAAATGTAATTCTCTTGGTTGAAAATTCATCCATTTGGTCGAAGATTGAAATATTTTTTCAAAAATGTATTTTCTTTGGTTGAAAATTAATTTTTTTACAGAAAACTTAACTATTCTATTTTTCATTGAAAATTCGTCTTTTTGGTAAAGTAATCTAATTAGATAAAACTCAATCTTCTTCGTTGTAAATTCATATCTTTGGTTGAAAATTTATTATTTTTAGTTGAAAATTCATGTATTTTGTTGAAAATTTGTATTTTTGGGTGACAAAATTTATATCTTTTGAAAAATCATCTGTTTGGTTTTTGCGCTAGGCGTGGGAACGGACGGATAGCCATTTCACCGACCGCGTAAGGATTTCCTACGATACCCTAAAAAAACCCCAAATTCAAATGCAACATTTTTTCTCAATAGTACCTGTTCCTTTGTGGTGTAAAATGTGGTAAAATCACAAGTTCCTTGCAAAGGTTTTGGATAGGAAATTATTTCGAACCAATACAACCAATCCAGACACAAATTGAAAAGAGTTGAGACTTTTAAATTTGTGTATGGATTGGAAGAAATTTTTCAATCCGGACACACATTTCAATTTTTCTCGATCAATGCGTGCAATCTCAGTGAATCATGGAATCTAAGTTCGCGGATTGCATGCAGGTATTTAAAACGATTGAACTGAAATTATGATTCATTCGGATTGCTCAGCAGATGAATCCGATGGATCAAAACTCGAGGACGGATTAATTCGAATTACCTAAACGGATTGAAAACGATTGAATCCTTCGCCAGGGATAATTTTCGAGTGGATTTCTCTCATCTCTCCTCAATCTGCATTCTCAATAAATTGTTTAATAGGGCTTAATTCAATGGGAAGGGTGATCGAGTTGTGACAGTTTGGCGAACTTCCCTGGATTGAGGCGAGGCTAACTACCACTGAAGTTAATCGCCTTGGCCCGTCAATCGTCAAGTTTGCACACAAGCTCAGAAAATGCTTGAGTGAACGCATTGCCCTTATGTGAACAGAACATGCATGAATAGTATTATACACACACTGCAGTCTGAAATCGCACATCTGCGAGTGTGCACACACTTGCATGATACACACCCACACACTCTCATGGTACCGTAAATGTACATTAATGTTCTCGTGAACGAGAGGAGGGAAAGAGGGTCCAGCTGGAGAGAAAGAGCTCGATAATATAGTATGTACGGAGGTACTATAATATATACGCATAGTACTCAGTGCGAGTCAATGCGCGGTTCAAGAAGGCATTGCTCGCCAGTGGCACTACAGGCTCGTAATCGTACACGTGTGTTCATTGTGATAAAAACCGTAGGCTGTGCCGTAACTTCCTTTTACGCGACTTTCGGTACTGTGATTTGCAATTCTTAAATCAGTGACTCATTTTTGAGATAAGCGAGTGAGATTTTTTTTAGGACGTTTTGGGTTGTGTACAGTGATTTATGGTTTGTGGACAGTGGATCGTGAAATCTACTTACAGTTAATTGAGGAAATGTCCTCATTCTAAGGGATTCGGAAATCAGGTACAAGTTTTGCATTCCTCACTGAAAAAATTGGGGTTCATGATCTCGGATTTGAAATTTTGGGACAGAATCCTATAGATATGAAGCCATTAAATCTAGCCCATGTAGAAAATTATCTGGGAACTTTTCGAGGCCAGGATAGACCGTCCTGACCGCTGTGTAGCGCTGTCAAGACGCTCTATTAGTAAAAACTAGGCATTCATTTTTATCTGGGATCCTTTTTTGGGCGTTCTAATATGATCTCACAAATAGTCTCATTTTAGTGCCAGTTTCTGTCTTGTTTAGTTTTCTAACTTCAGATTGATAAATAATCCGAGATAGCGAACTAAATTGATTCAGAGGGTGCATTGTTTCAATTGTTCCAAACTTCACTCTTACAAAAAACAAAAAATAGATGAAATTAAAAATTCGTAAAAATTAGTGTTGAACCGTCACACTCAGACGTCGCGAACTTCAGCCCTATGGGTTACGTTGGTTTCTAAACTTGACATATTAGAATTTGTTTTATCAGATTTAGTTATTGACAGATGATCCTCATTTCGAACCTATTTGAATCCACAAATCGACCTTATTTTATTAGATTGGCGGATCAAACTGAAGTGAGATTGTTTTGTTGCGTGAACTGTTTTAATACCGAATTAAGTTCTAAATCGAATCCTAGTTTTTACAGTGTAGAAGTGAAACGTTTTTGTGTGGTCAAACGCTAGTCTGGACGATCTAATCTAGCGCCAGACAGTCGGTATTGAGAAAATCTATGGTTAACGTTAAAAATGATTTCAAAAACTGTCTAAGATGATGAGAAAGAAATTCTTTGTTTCTAATGTACATTTTTTATTTTTTATACTTTTCAAAGCCCTGGATATTTTTGAAAATATGCAAAAAAACATTCGCATTCAAAAGTTAAACAAAACTTTAGGTCCAGTAAGCTAGCCATCACCAGATTAGGGCCCAAAAAGACTGACTAGATGACGAGGAAAAAATTTATTTCTTTTTGCAGTTCATTTTTCATTGTTGATACTCTTTAACATCTTGGCTGTTTTTGGAAATGTACAGAAAAATATTTGATTGCGACACTTAGTACATTTTTTGGTCCTGAAGGATTAGCCAGAAATCCAATTACAATTCATTGAAATCTTTAGAGACTGTGGGACTATTTGCAAATTTCTTTAAATCCCTTCAAATATTTTAAAATCCATTGAAATATGTCGAAAATTATCGAAATCTCTAAGTATCTTAAAATCCGTTAAAATCCTTAAAAATCTTTGCACATTGTTTTGAAATCTTATGAAATTCCTTCAAATCCCTTCAAATCTTCGAAATCACAATAAAATCCTTTGACATCCTTGAAAATTCGTGAAAATACTTTAGTATTGTTTGAAATCCTTAAAAAATCCTTTGGATCGCTTGAGATCTCTTGAAATCCTTTGGAATACCATAAAACTGTTGTAATCCCTTGAAATGATTTGAAATTCCTTGAAATCTCATGAAGTCCCTGGAAAGCTTTGAAAATCTCGTTAAATTCCGTAAAAATTGTGTAATTCTTCAAAATACTTTTTAGTTTTTTGAAATACCTTAAAATCCCTTGAAATCGGTTGCAATCATTTCAAGTCACTGGCAATCTTTCAAATCTTTACAAATCCCTCGAAACTTTTGAAATCTCGTTTACAGTGAAATTAATTTATATATTGTACGTGTATTGAGTAAAAATTCAAAATCTCACGTGATTCATAGACGTTTTCTAACCAACAAGTCTAATATTATAGATTTATTTCATCCTAAAAATTATGGGATCTTTTGTAAAAATATTATTCTGTCAACATAAAAATGAATTGAAGATGATTTTAAAATCTTAGCATAAGTAATTCGCGAGAAATAACGATTTTTTCAAGAAATCATATAGTTTCGAGCATATTTTACAATAAATTTAATTATATGAACGTTTATTACGTATTTTCTATTATTGTCTATGATAATGTAATTGAGTGCAATGCTGCTTTGATTGACAAGGCGAGAAACCAATGGCATTTTACAAGAAAATTTCAGTACTTAAGTATAACAAGATAATGATTTTTCCTTGGTATTTTTTCATCGATTTTATCATTCAATTTTAAGATTGAGTACGTATGTTCTCTGTTCGGCGAGAACATCCTTTAAAAAACAACTTAAGCCATTTAATCAAAACAATTACAAGATATGAAAATTTATCATAATTATATTTTTGAACTGAATATAAGTAATTTCCATCAATCTGAAATATGTTCAAAATTTATAAAAATATTATGTAACGATGTTTTGTTTTAAATTTTTAGATCAATAAAATCGAAAGAGGGGCATTATATAGAAATTTTTATTGGTCAGTTTTAAAACAATAATTTAAAAAATCTGAACATCTGATAGAACGTGCTTCAAATTAAGAAACAGTTTTATTGACAATTTGAGTAAAATAGAGAAGGATGTTCTCGTTTCTTGTCGATTTATAAAATTGGTGAAAAAAGGTCCATTGATAATATTGCAACGAATTTTAAAAGATAAACAGAAGCTTATTTGATAATTATATAGTATTTATTTGAATACTTGTATTTTCCTTCCATTTACAGATAGCCGTAATTCGTAATTTTCATTTAATTTTAATTATCAATATTTGATAATCAACAAAAATTTTGTTGCTAAGACTCCTTACAATTGTATTTGATGTGTATTTTTATTTCAAATTTTATTATTTAGGAAATTTTTTAGTCAGGTTACACTTAAATGTGGGCCGTTGTACTGGGTGGGCTGTATTTATCAGCTTTTAAGCTGCTTTCACTCACGCAATAATAAATATTACTATAAATCTGTATGTTCGATATTAAAAACATTTAAATTCGAATTTGTGGAAATTGTAACAAGTCTATTTTGGTACATTTTCTCAGTTTTCAACATTAGAATTCTTATTGTTCATCTTGGTCATTTAAAATGGTAAATTAGGTCAAATACAAATGATCTCCAAGTATTGAACTTATGCCATTTTTATTCCATTATTTAGAAATTGTTCCGTTTTGAACGATTAACATTTTTATGTGTACAATCTTCTATGTCGAAACATTCGCAACGCCTATAATTTAAGAATAACTTTTACGAAACATTAACAAATATTTTTTCTTATATCTGTGTTAAAGTTAAAAGTACTAAATAAATTATTTTAAAAATTCTGCAAATCAAGCCACTTTCCGCTTAAGCGAATTTTATATTTATTTATAAATTGTGTAGAAATTGTGGATGTACGTCGATATTGCTTGAATAATAAAATAAGCTACTAACCATCACCATTAAATATAAATTATGATTTTTTCTTGAAAAATGGGCCCGGTTGAAGAGCTTTACATAATGACTTTGTGAAGCTTATCGCCTGGGGTTCTTGCTAGAGGGATTGATCAACGACCTCGGTCAGAGCAGTGTTGCGGAATAAACGTGTTATTTAAGTAAACAATACCGGAATATTATATTAAATTATATTAAAAGTAACTCTAGATATATTTGTTGACATAATTTAATATAAAAATTGAGTTAATTCTAAACTTGACTGTACGCTTTTTGTACCTACATATTTTAATTTAATATAAGGGTCTAGCCGGATAAGATAGTCAAATCTGCCTTGTAGGGAACCTCTATAACTAAATACATCCTCATATTCGGCATGTATAGAAACCCCTTTTCCTAGATTTTCAGACCCCTAGATCCCCATGGGGCAACATGGGACACCATAGAGTGCTGGCGAGTTTTTTTGCAATATCTCGGTCAATTTTTGAGCTGGGAAAAATAAAAAAAAAGCAAATTGTAGAGTTTTTCAAGCCCTATAAACCTATGAAGCCGAACAATTTTTTGGCGCGAAATTCAAATTTTTACAGCCGTTTGAAAACTTCAAAATTTTTTATATCGGAAACAAAGACCGACTCCTCGCTAAAAGAAAATTATGTTATGTATTTTTGGCTCAAAAATTCCTGTGATTTTTTTCAGATTTTTAAAAGTGGTGGAACGACCTCAAAAAAAATAAAAACCACTAAAAACCGCGTTTTTTGCCTCTAGCTCTTTCTACATAATTCCTACGATGAAACCAATCACACCATCGTATTCTACGTAAAAAAGTACAACGAAAACGTGTATTAATTTTTTTGAAAATAATTTTTGGCAGCCCTTCAAAAATTCAGCAAATAAAAACGATGAGCCCGGCTCACATGCAGTGCAGACATTCCAGATTTTTACATCTTCCAGTTGCAAGGGAAACCCAACGTAGTATACAATGGCACAATCAGTTTCATCATAAAAATTATCCAGAAAGCGTCAGAAGCGAAAAACTCAGAAAAGTTCGGTTTTTGGACACTTAACGCTTTATAGAAAAATATTACGATGAATCCGATTGCGCCATCGAATTCTACTAGAAAAAATATATCAGGAATTATGTATTTCTTTTGCTGAATTAATTTTAATAGACTTTCGCAAATTGAGCAAGTAAGATCATTCGACCCGACTCACAGTGACAATAAATAAAACGATAAGCCTCCCGCTCAGTCACCTGGCCCTCAGGGGTGTATGGCTATTTGGGAGGGCTCTGTAACACAGTTCATACATTTAGATTTCGGCTTTAGTTCCTTCTAAACAGATCCTACGATGAAACCAACCACGCCATCGTATTTACACGTACAAAAATACATCAAAAACGTGTATTATTTTTTTTGGAAATAAATTTTGGTAGACCTTGATGATTGATGATTTTTAACGTCATTTTTGCAATGAGGAAATCTAAATGTATAAACTGTGTTACAGAGCCCTCCCAAATAGCCATACACCCCTGAGGGCCAGGTGACTGAGCGGGAGGCTTATCGTTTTATTTATTGTCACTGTGAGTCGGGTCGAATGATCTTACTTGCTCAATTTGCGAAGGTCTATTAAAATTAATTCAGCAAAAGAAATACATAATTCCTGATATATTTTTTCTAGTAGAATTCGATAACGCAATCGGATTCATCGTAATATTTTGCTATAAAGCGTTAAGTGTCCAAAAACCGAACTTTTCTGTAGTTTTTCGCTTCTGACGCTTTCTGGATCATTTTTATGATGAAACTGATTCTAGTATTCTACGTTGGGTTCCCTTGCAATTGGAAGATGTGAAAATCTGCATGTGAGCCGGGCTCATCGTTTTTATTTGCTGAATTTTTGAAGGGCTGCCAAAAATTATTTTCAAAAAATTAATACACGTTTTCGTTGTATTTTTTTACGTAGAATACGATGGTGTGATTGCTTTCATCGTAGGAATTATGTAGAAAGAGCTAGAGGCAAAAAACGCGATTTTTAGTGGTTTTTATTTTTTTTGAGGTCGTTCCACCACCTTTATAAATCTGAAAAAAATCACAGGAATTTTTGAGCCAAAAATACATAACATAATTTTCTTTTAGCGAGGAGTCGGTCTTTGTTTCCGATATAAAAATTTTTCAAGTTTTCAAACGGCTATAAAAATTTGAATTTCGCGCCAAAAAATTGTTCGGCTTCATAGGTTTATAGGGCTTGAAAAATCCTACAATTTGCATTTTTTTTAATTTTCCTAGCTCAAAAATTGACCGAGATATTGCAAAAAAACTCGCCAGCACTCTATGGTGTCCCATGTTGCCCCATGGGGATCTAGGGGTCTGAAAATCTAGGAAAAGGGGTTTCTATACATGCCGAATATGAGGATCTATTTAGTTATAGAGGTTCCCTACAAGGCAGATTTGACTATCTTATCCGGCTAGACCCTTTAATAATATTTCCAAATCATGGTTGTACTTTCAATGTGCAATCCGGAGATGTTACTTTTATCAATTATTTCTACTACTTGCATCTTTGTGGTATTATTTTTCAAGTGTTCTCATCAAAAAATCAAGCTTCTCTGAATGGACTGAAACTTCGGCAAATTGTATTCCTATTGGAGTATGAGGGTATAAGAATAGAAGAGTATACTGCTACTACTGATACACTGATTCCACATTAAAAGCACAGTAATTCAAATATATTTTTTAACAAATTTAATGACAGTTCACGAACTAAATTTAAGAACCCTTTCCACCAATAACAAAATCGTGACAGATAAACTTTTTTCAAGTTTAATGAATAGTTTTCGGAGGATGGTTATAGTTGTAAATACTAACTTTTTAAACTCATTTCATTTATTAAAATATCAGGGTATAATCTAAAGGCAGTGTTAAAGGAAAAGCGGGCCGTATTGAAAATCGATATCGGGTAGTGTTATATATGATTAAAAAATAATAATTAATGAATAGTATATATTAAATAAATAATTAATATTTATTAAATAAAATGTACATTTATATTATCATATGTAAATGTATATAAGTATTTTTATAAACTTCTACATTCAGAAAGAGAGATTAGTTGTAAAAATAAATCATTTATACGCAAAATATTTATAAAACATATGTATCTTCACTGATTAAAAATTTGTGGCCTATTGGAGAATGATGACTTGAATGACTTTTTTTCGAGTTTTTTTTAGCATTACATTAAGAAAGATAGATTAACTTCAAAACTCAATTATTACGCAAAATATTGTCAAAACATCTCTATAAATACTGATTACTATAATTCTTCTCCTGTTCTAAAATGATAACATCCATGAGCTCACTGACCTTTTTTTACCACCTAGAAGGCTAATCGCCCATCAGGCGTATTAAAACTTCGTTAGAATATATCTTTTAAAATATTGATTTCGTACCAAAATAAGAAAATTGCTAATCGTTATTTCCAGCTTTATTGTGAATGCAAGAACGTAACATATATTTATTTTTATCTTCTACTTTTTACGGATAATCCGGATACAACACTACAACTTTTGGACCCCCGCCGAATTCGAAATATATGTATATATTTGTTCGCTCCGCCCTGAATTGTATATCTATTTCAATATCCCTGGAGACACTTCCTCATCCACTTTAAATTAATCGAAAGATATTTTCAATTACTTTCCATGTCAATTTGTACTGAGAAACTCGATATTAATGTTCCTTTAAAACTTTTAATTGCACGTAACGTAACTTGGAATGAGTGAAACTTATCAGATAGAAAATGAAGCTCCTCACTGTCAAAGTTGCACCTAACGATGATTAGGGCCAACACCTGACGCCAGGGTCGTGATAAAAATAATATCTCAGAAGCAGGAAGCTTGTTCCGCAGGTGGTTCTGACGTAACGATACGATGCGATGGGAGCCGGGACGTAATGGAAGAGGAAGCTATCGTAGATTCAGGGCGCGAGAAACTCATTAATTTCGCGTGAGACCGATAGTTCGTGTGCCACGACTCACAATGAATCATCCCTTGTGACATGGAATCATTGGATCCGCGGTCTGATGCCTGGTCACGTTTTAAGGTCTCCATCCTTTTGTTATCGATGCCCCGCAGTTCCAAGTCTGGTTAGCCGCGAACTCTCGCCCAGAGAAATCGAATTTGTTTTATTGGACACTCTTGGGACTGACTGCCGCTGCAAATCTTCTTCTGGTAGAACGTTCCCTATCTCCCCTTCATTTAAATGACGAATAGACAGATTTATCCCAAACCCGCCGCTCGCAAACCTTCCACTTTTCATTCCAACTTTTAAATTAACCCGAACCTTGAACTTGTGTGTACCGCATTTTATTTTAATAGTGTTTTTATTGGTTTAAATTATGATATAAATCTGATCATAGTTTTGATTTTTGGTTATAATTTGTGGATACTTAAAATATTTCTCAAATAAATTGTGACGTTCTGAAAAAGAAGGGTCCACTTTGTCGGTAAAGTGTTATGTATAAGGGTCATGTAGTCGGATGAATTCCCGATATTGTAGGAGCACCGGAGTACTTTTGAAATTGGAACTTCGAAAAACCGCTTTTCGAACAAAAAAATTATTTAAAATTGGCAATGGCCATAAGCGTTTGTTATACTTCTTCTTTGAGTATGAAATTTACCCAGTTGGCACAAACGTTAATGAACCTCAATTAAATCGCTCAAAAACGTCCTATAAGTGAGTCCAAATAACATTCCTCAAATGTACAATGCTCCAGAGACGTTTTAAGGACGCATTTGGAACATTACTTGGCTTAACTTAGGACGATTTTTGGAACGTTTAAATAACGTCTGTTGACTTGTACGTCCAAGGAACGTTTTCATCACAGAAAAAACAGAAGATAAACTTTACATCGATTTCCGGCGAAAGATTCTCTGCAATAAAAATTAACTTCGCAGGATAAACTTTACACAAATATCGGTTCAACTTTCTTTTGTTTTTCCATGGCAAACACATGTATTTTGAAAGACGCGAAGTTGGCTGAACAACAATTTGTCGCTCTGAAAAATTTCCTGCAACAAATTTTATTCTTAGTTTTTTCTGTGATAGGACGTTCTAATTACGTTTTTAAATTTCGTGCCCACTGGGAGTTGCTTCCCTCCGCAGAATTTTCACTGTATTTCATTTTGTCATAAATTAGTCGTTTTTTTAATAACTATTACAATCATTTACATTATACATTTTACATCGGAGTTCTGAAATGTTTGAACTATTTCAAAATTTATAAAATATAGTAATTAGTATTGAATAATTAATATTATAAACGCTTAAAAGTCAACCGGAAAAATTAAATTTTTGATACGAAAATAGCCGTTAATTTGTTTCTGAAGTTTAAGGCCACCCTGTTTAAATGAGAATCCATCTGAGGTTGCAGACTAAAATATTTCGCCAAAAAATAGAAAATGGTGAATAAAAATCAATTCCTCTCAGTCATGTGTGAATTGAATAGACCATTTGAACGGGGATTTTGAATGGGTCTTTGAATTAGGCTCATCATTACCGTGAATCGCTGCAAAGCGTCAATGAATGCTTTTGAATGATGAGCGTCAAACGTGACGAGAAACCAAAGCGAAGAGACGATTACCAAAAGCGAAATACGAGACGAGTTTGTCATTGCATTCTGTTTATTCCTTTTCAGTGTTTATATCCAGATATGCATTTATTCATACTCATCGTTATTTATACATCCTCACATTCCGCAATGATAGAACGTCAAGGACTGCCTTCCATGAATGATATTCAAGAGGGAGAGCATTTTTTCCTATTAGAATTAATTAAAGCCAATGAGCTCTTCCTATTAGATACACTCCCCTATTCCTGCAAATTAGATACAAGCTGCAAACTTGACATTTTCAATGATTATTTCGATCATTATTATCCTTCGCCGTTAGGTTCCATTCTCATAGAAGTTTTTTTAGCGTGTCCACTGACCGGGAAACCCGGGAATTAGCCTATTTTGAGCACCAAGGAGAAGCCGCGAAATAGCCGAGAATTTTATTGAAAACCGAGAAGTTTTCAGATTTGTTTTTACATTTGCAATAAATATCGTCGCGCTATTCAAAACAAAATCTGTTTGGAATCATGCTCAGTGTTATGAACCGTCTCCGTTAAAATATCTTAGGTTATTTTATATTGAAGATTTAAAATTTAATTTTTCATTTCAAAATTAATGTCATACTATATATTTATGAATTTAAAGCTTGTTTTGATGGATGTGTTGAATACTAAAGTGTTTTTATATTTAGGAACGTAATCTCCTTTTTCAGATGGTTTTTTCTACGTTTCTTTAAAAAACTATAAAATCCATAACCTCGACAGTTGACTACCAAACGCCACCAAAAGAATACCAAACAGCCCCATAAAAAATAGGGAGAATATTTGACCTTTGAGAGCAGTGTGCAGTTAGCCCCCCCCCCCCCTCCCCCGAAATGACTATGAATTCGAATCTATAATATTAATGTATACACTGAAACCTGAAATTAAGAAAAGTTTCGGACATGGCTTGCAGTCGCCTTGATCCTAAGTCCATGGAATCGAAAAGTAAACATTCAGGGTTGCATGAACCAGTTCTGTTGGATTTCGTCGCATGCTAACAGCTGGCGCTACTAACGCGCTGAGCGTACTGCCCGCATGCTGTTTGTCACGCTTGACTGAGCACCGCCTATCTTTCGGTCCTGCGGTTTCCGCATCACCAAAATGCCGAGGACTGAAATTCTAGGAATATTTTTAATCCGGTGTTCTTAGTTCCAGTGTTACAGTGTATTAGTAAAGATTTTGTTGTCATTTAAATTAGTATATTTTTACTAATTCAGGTTTTATAAAATAAAATAATGCAATACAGAATGCATTATGCAGATACTTGTTTGTCAGGGTTATTTCTGAGTCGCTAATTTGCGATTAAACTTATCTCAATCGACATTGAGTTTAATTCCAATGAGGGAGAGGACTACTTATGCTAAGAAGATGCATCGGAGCTAAGTTTATTTTGTCTACCAGACAGCACTTCGCGCATGTAAACGGTAAATGAAATGAGAGCACTCGAACTCTTGAAGCATAATATTACGTTTGTTGTGTACGCTTAATGAGGCAGTCAATCAAACGTTTATTGAGCGGTGACCAATATCCTCTATCACGCGAGAGAATCAGAGTTTGCGTGTGGGTGGAAAAGGGCGAGCATAATGGTCGGAACAGAGGCGGCCTATCGCCAATTGTTTAATTAAAATGTCGGAAACAGTCCTTCGCATTCTGCGGGTTCAAGGCCTACAACTATTGTTAGTTCATTGCTATACTTCAGAAACCGATTTATTAGAGTGTATTCACGTATATTGTACTCTTAAGCGTTCATGCTTTCCTTTCTAAACTTCAAGATTTATTTTTACATTCTCATTCATGAGAGTGCAATGGAATCCGTCTATATTTTCGATCTTTATTTTTTAACGGATCTTTACATTTCGGCACTTACAGACTCCAAAAACTATAATTTTTTTTGTGGGTGATTCTGATACCAATCTATTTAGATTATTAAATTTTCCAAGTAGGAACAGAAAACAATTCAAAATATTCAAAAGCATCTATAAAATAACTAAAATTTAATATATTCTTTTTTACAAAAAAACTTTTAATAAAAAAGAAAGATTTCTTACAATAAAATTGAGGTAAAAATATGGAAACTCAATTTAAAGAAATCTTAAATTATTTGTAAGCAACCCTGCAGATTGGAAAGAATCATAAGTTTAGTGTCCCTATTTAAAAAATTTTTAATTTAGATTGAAATGAAGTTCATTTTATCATGAATAATTTTTGCAAAAAAGTAGAAAAAAATTCATAACAAAAAAAAAAAAAATTCAAAAACAATCTAACTTTTCGGCTCATTAGAGACAAAAATAACATAATGAAAAAAGAGGGGAAAAGGGAAAAAGTAAAAAAAAACCAACCTCTCACGTTTTCCTTTTTCCGTCCTAGTTATCCCTATATATAATTCCTGATGAGGAGGTTTAAATTGACCTCGAAACATGTTGGTTCCCCCGTAGTATAAAAAGGACGGAAAAAGGAAAAAGTAAGAGGTTGGTTTTTGGTTGAGTTTTTCCCTTTTTCCCCTCTTTTTTCATTATGTTATTTTTGTCTCTAATGAGCCGAAAAGTTAGATTGTTTTTGAATTTTATTTTTTGGTATGAATCTTTTTCTACCTTTTTGCAAAAATTATTCATGATAAAATGAACTTCATTTCAATCTGAATTTATAAAATTTTGTCAGTGAATGTCTGTATATGTATGTCTATATGTCTAGCTGTGTGGTTACATTAGTTTCAAAATCCTGCAATTTTTTTAAAACCCTTATGTACATACCCGGGTACCCGATTGCCACTGCGGTACATTTTTAAATGCAAGTGGACTAAAAATTAAACTTTCGCTTGGAACCTCTAAGTCATCGTGAATTTGCTCAATTCTAAGTAAATGATATATTTAGAATTTATTTAGGATTTTTTTTTGCAAAAATAATCGACTTCAAAGTATGCATACATCGTTCCCGGGGTACCCATATCATGTAAAAAATTAAAAATTCAAGTTTGAGTGGATCATTAATCTCTTATCAAGTTATTTGATTCATGCACATAACATATGTTGAGTAATAATAAAATTAATGATAATTTAAATAATTATTCATCAATAATTAATTATTCGTCACATTTTGCGTGTGGCAATCCGACGTGCTATATTGTACGTCGGGTTGCAGCGGAACCGTTCCGTTTGGGAGGTCCGCTAGGGGCAGCAGGTAAATTGTTTCGGTGTTTTGTGTCTTTTTGTGTTTTGTGCCTTTGGCACTTACTTTTGATATTTATTTATTGAAACACATAGATGACAAGGAAACGATTTCGACTGCGTAATTATTTTAAAAATTTTAAAAAGGAGGTCGGCATCCGGGTATCCCGGCGGGTGTGTAACAACGTGGACAAAGTTGGGAGTGCACACAAGGATTAAGAGATCCATAAGTTTTAATCGTGATTTTTAGTTTTTTTCAATAACATTTACAAATTATCTTAATGATACTTTTCGTTTAAACACTAAAAAGTAGTTAAATTAGTTTAATTTTATTTGAGTTATTTAAAAGTTAGTTTAAAGTAATTTAAATAATTCTCATTAAAATTAGTTTAAAATAATTATATTCAATTTTTAGTGCTTGTTTAATTTAACCAGGCAACAAATATATTTGAAAATATTCAGCAACCCCATTGCTTAACTTTCAACTTTTTAACTTTTAATTTATTCAAACTTCAATGTTTAAACATTTTGGACGCCTTTGATGTATTATCTCCAACAAGACATCCAAAAAATATTTTTTTATCTGTAATAAAAGTTCTAAAGAAACTGTTTAAAAATTCTATAACTCAAGCAATGGCTCGGTGTGGCAATTATTATTTTTATTTAAAAAATAATTTTGGGTTCACATTGATATGAATCGATAATTCGAGAGATCGATAGGTCGATGCGGGCATAGGACCCAATACTAGGTACTGGTTTGCTATAGGGAGGGGATAACGAGGGATGAGTATGCGGGGGAGTAAGTCAGTTTGTGAGTGATTTTCTTGCCGATAAGTCGAAAACGATCATTGTGCTGTGTATAACTGTATATGAGTAAATTTAATTTTTATTAAATAACAGTGGTTATTTTGATCTAAAAACGTACTTAACTACACCCTGCAGTTAGTGTATGATGAAGTTATGGGTATTTAGTTAGTTAAAAATTCTTATACAACAAAATAATTCCAAATTTTCAGCAGGAATCGAGGGCAACATAACTTTGAATTTGCATGTATACTATTCATAATTGATTGATCAATTGCAATATTTGAGTTTTTTTATTGGCAATTTAATATTTTGAGAATGTAAAATTGAAAAGAGGCGTTCAAAATAATTAAAAGCATGCAAATTTGAGCCTTTAAAATTAACAAATTTCATAGTATAACCTTCAGTACTGAAATATACAAAATTTGTAATCTTTCGGAATTGATCTCTTATTGTAATTAAAATTAACAGTTTTATGACAGATAAAGAACCACCAACGTTGCAAACTTCAGCGAGGTCCTTAAGGATTTTCACTAGTTATCTCAAGCTCAAAAATTAGCACTGCCAATAATTATTTATGAAATTGAGGAAAATAATCACATACTTAATCATTACCAATTTTGAATGAGAACTAAAGGCGAGCTTCACAAAAAATATTTCAGTGTAAAATTTTTTATTTAAATATAATTATTTCGAGTTTTGTGTTTTTTCTTGCTTTTGGTAAAAGTTGCAATTCTTATTTATTCCAGATATTGAAGGCACTCATTCTATCCCTTGAAAGATTCACTGCAAATGTCTTTGGCCGTTTTTATTTTTAAAATTTTATTTGAGAAAAATATTGTTTCTAAAAACAACAAGTGTAAAACCTAAATGAATCTTTTAAAATAAAAACATGAAACTCTAAATATTTATTGTTGAGTAAACCATTTTAAACTAAAATATTTTGTCTGATGTTCGCATTTAGTTCTCTTCTAAAATTAGTTACAATTAAATATTAGAGTCTTTTCCTAATTTTTTTTTTAATGTTATCAATATATTTTAATCCTTAGTATACACCGAATCTGCGACGCAGTCCCCTATTTCCCTTTTTTCTCTCTATTATTCTCAAAATCCCCTCTTATTTTGTTTTAAAGTAATTTTATTTCTTTTTGCCCTTATTTCTCTCTTCTTCGAAGTTTTGATTAATTTTTCAAGAATTTTCATAAATAAAAACTATAACGTCGAAAAACGAACGCGTTATACATCAATAATACTATTAGAGATTCTATTTGAAAAATCATTTTACCGTTGGTCCATACTTTTAAATGTACAAAAAATATAGTATACAAAAATAGTTATTTTTTCAAATAACCTTCACTGATAAACCACAATAACTCAAAAATGCTAAGGCTAAATTTGAAGAAAAATAGTATGTTGCATTACAAGGGATGAAACATAGCGATTGCAACGAGTGTGAAGTTTGCTGTCCGAGCGAATCGAGGGCTGTATTTACACGAGTTGCGATCTTTGTGTTACATTCCGACTAATGCATATTATTTTTCATAGCAAATATATGTGTGTGTGTGTGTGTGTGTGTGTTTGACCACCCATCTCACGGTTGTGAGACATGGCTATAGGTGTGATTTGCCGCGGTTCTACTGGAGGCTATTGACATTTTTTAAATGGCAGTTGTTCTTGGTGGGACCCTGCGGTGGTTGTTTAACTTTTTTTCAATGATATATATATGATATTGTTGAAATAAGAGCCAAAAGTTCATAGAAACATCCTAAGTATAAATTAAATTAAAGAATCAACAAGAAATAATTTTTCAGTTTAAACTTTGAACTTTGCAGACACATTGATAGAATATTCTTGAATTCGCTGAACTCTCTTTTGCATATGACCTTTGGCCTGAGTACTTTTGCTACACTGTATACTGTATAGTGTATAAGCCTCTCTCGCGTTCCCTTTTCTCCAGCCGACCAGCCTACTTTATGAGCAAACGATGCTTTTCTCGCCGACACCAAAGGCGCCAAAGTCACATTGAGTAAGTTGAATTCTCGGTTGTTGCAGGAGGACTGAAGCACGGAAACGGCGGAATCGGCAGTGCCAGCAGTTCCAGAAGTACAAGTCCGAGTCAACAACAACCTCCCCAAGGGGGTCTTTCCTTTATTCCACAGCCGAGGAGTCAAAATTCCACCAACAGACAACCTGCCGCCACTACTCCGAGGTAAGGACAATATTTGTTTAGAGTTGTAACTATGAGACCCATTGTCTATCCTCGGTCCCTTGTAAACTTATAAATTCATCAAACCACCTTACAAATTGCCTCTGAGGTTCGGAGGCACCTGACTTCCAAATTGTTCCAGGCTTCTAAATTAAAATTTATATCATCGGTGAAAACCGAGTAGAAAACAAAATTTCACTTGCTTTGGTTTACGATTTGAAATAAAATTGTTAAAATTAGTCAATAAATGACCGGAAACGTGTCTCAATTTAAAATTTTGAAGTTTTAGTTATAAACGACTCAAATAATGTTGGCAGCAACTGAAGAGGGTAATTTCAATTTCCGAAGGTACTACAGTTTTATTTTTAGTTGCAACCAATTTTATTTTATAGTTTCTAAAACCTTTGAAGTACTCTAATTCAAATGCACATTTTTTAAATAATTTTTCAGTTCACTGATAAAACAGTATTCCGTCTTTTGGATAGAACAGTATACAGCAAAGTTAATTCTTTGTCCTAAGAAAGATCTTTCTTTAACTTGGTTAAATAATCTATTATATACATTCTTAGTTATGACCATTTCTGGCTCAACCCTTACGTGTGAAGTACGTTATATATACGTACTGAGAAAAAATTCAATAACATTTTAATAAATCAGCGGATTGTCACAAAACTTGGGACTAGGATGTTTCGGGATCGCTGAATACGAATTTTGGTTCGAAATTGTTAAATTCACTTGTATAGTAATATTCAATGATGCCTTCTTTTCTGATTGAAGTTAGACTTTCAGAAAAAAGGTTGAATTCTGTTTCATAATTATCTGTGGTACAAGTATCATAGATTATTGATCCATAGAATTTAACCGCTTTTTTTAAAGGCCAACTTCAATCAGAAAGGAAAGCATGTTTGAATATTACTGTTCTTGTTAGGTTAGGTCTTTATTCTTAATTTTTAAATTTTACACTAGATTAGTTTTCAGCCATATTGGATCCGCCATTTTTAATTTTGTAAATTTGGCATCAAATTCGTATCATTATTATTGAATCCACCATTTTGAGTTTTTTAATTGGAACCAAAATTCATATACAGAGACCTTAAAAATCCCCTAGGTCCGAGTTTTATTGAAATCTGTGAAATTGGAAATTCACAGATACTTTTTTAAAAATCTATTATCGCCATATTGGATCCACCATTTTGAATTTTTGAATTTCAACTCTAACTTCGCATTCAGCGATCCAACAAAAACCCCGTAGTATCACCTTTTATTGAAATCGGCCAAATGATTGGATTTTCGAAATTTTTGTCAGCAAATGTTGGATTCGGAATTTTGAATTTTTTAATTTTGATCCGAAATTCGTATTCACCAACTCCAAAAACCCCCTATTTGTGAGTTTTATTGCAATCCACGAATTTCATAATTTTTTTTTAAATCGACCAGTTTATTACATTTTTCAAAATTTTGCTCTCCATATTTTGTCCTCAAATTCGTATTACAGCCCCCAAAAAGCCCCTAATAGTTCAGAGTTTTATTGGCACCTGCGAATTTAATTCATTTTTTTAATTTTAACCCCGAATTCGCATTCAGCAGCCAAAAAACCCTCGTAGTATCGACTTGAATTAAAATTTGCCAAATTATTGGATTTTCACAATTTTTGTCTCCATGTTGGATCCGAAATTTTGAATTTTGATTCCAAATTCGTATTCAGCGACCCCAAAACCCAAATATTTTTCAATTGATAGTCGCCATATTCGATCTGTAATTTTGAATTTCTGAATTTTTACCTTGAATTCGCATTCAGGGATCCACAAAAAACCTTAGTATCGCCTTTCATTGAAATCGGCCAATTTATTGCATTTTTTGACAATTTTGTTCGCCATATTGGATCCGCCATTTCGAATTTTGCAACTACTCAAATTCGTATTCAGCGATCCCAAAAATGGTTAATACAAACTTTCATGAAAATTAATTTACTAGAATGCCCTGCACATTTTTTGCCCACTTTGGTGATTTTAGTGTCTTTCATGAAGGGATCAAGCCGACAATTTTCTTTAAATTAAAAAAATTTATTTTGACTAATACGTATTGTATTTTCAGTCCTCGAACATCGACCGTGGGCCGTCCTATTGGTCTGAGAGCTCCACAACCTTCACCATATGCAACTCCAGCAGCTCCAGTTCAACAAAACAAAAACTCAGTTCTCGACAAGTTCAAGCTCTTCAACAACAAGGATAAAAATCAAGACCGAACGAAACAAACCTCTTCCGGTGTCTCAAAGCGAACCTCAAGTTCTTCCGGTTTCTCATCCGCACGTTCCGAGCATTCCGACAGTTCAACGTCTCTCTGCGATCAGAGTAAAGTTCAGGTCGAAGCCCCAAAAACAAAAGCCCTAAAATCCAAGCTCCAAGCCAAGCCAACGAAGCAAATTAGTCCAAAAGCTGCAAGAAAGGAGCAAGCCAAGGCTCAAAGTAAAATAGGCAGGACGAAAGGACCCGAAAAACTAGCCTACAATTCAACCTCTGAGGATGTTAAGACCACCAGTAAAATTGCCAACATCGGAACGAAGCTCAGTGGAGAGAAGAAAGGTTCCAACTTCGATCTCTTAAAACAGTCGGCCCAGCTACAAAAATCCAACTCTTCCTTACCATCTCTAAAACAAATTCCACAGGAAACGAAGAACCTCCCGAGTTCGAAAACCGAGAAGTCTCTACAACGGCCGAAAATGGAACTTCCTGCAAAGATATCTGATCCTAGAATACACCTACAATCAATGAAAGCACCACCTAATGGGATAAACAAGGATATTTTAATGCAGAAGGATCACGATGAAATTATCAAAGATCCTGATGAAACCTTTGAAAAAACTCTAACGATGAACCAAACCAATCAGAGTTTATCTGAAGAGAAAGCTTGTAAAGAAGTCTCGAAAGGCAAGCAGAGTCCGATCCAACAATCCCAACATCATGGTATGGATTTGATAATAGAGAAAAATGAATCCAGTTTCAAGGATTCAGTGGATCAAAATAAAGGAAGTCATCTCGAAAACAAAGGTTCCCATCCGCAGAATGAGGAAATGCTCGGATCTGTTCAAATTCAAATTCCAAATAGTCCAATGAGCAAGCATGTTCTGAATAGTCCTCCAGGATCGAATACAGTCGCGCCAGGAATTAGTCCGGGGTCTAGCATCCCGAAACCTACAGCTTTAGTGAAAGGAACGTCGAAACCACCGAAGGAGAATAATGTGCCGAATATCCCAACTCCGACGAAGCACAAGAGTGATACGCTGCACCGGAAGCTAGACCCAAACACGGTAGCGATGGTCTCGCCGATGCCTAGCATCTCGGATCTGATGTCTGAAAGTTCGCATAGTAATTCCAACAGTACTGGGCAAAGCAATTCTAGCGACAGTAGCGTCATCTACAGACCCAGTAGCGAGAGCGGAAGTGAGATCAAAACGATACCCAACAGGAAGATCGACACGACCTTTGAACAAATGGAGAAGGTTAGTAACCCTTCAGTAACCATGTCCTCGATGATGTTATCATTAAACTAGTAGTCTAGTACTAGATATACTGAGAGACGATCAATCTGGCTTGTAATTATAGGCCGCTGAAGCGTATGTAATTAGACAGAGGGAGGATCTGAACTACCTGAAGGATATGTATGGCTTAGTCGCGTGTGGACTTTGCACTTCCTGAAGTTTGTAGATGGATTAATTAGATGATAGGAGGGCGTAATTAGTTTATCAATTGGACGGTAGTCTTCTTGCTGCCTGTCGATAATATGCAGTTAGCAGAGATTTGTAGACGAGATGAAGTAATGAAGGTAGTTCGCAATAATGATATCGCAATTGAAATCATTCTGCTTTTTCAAAAATATGTTTTAAAGATGCACTAGAAAAGTGTTTAATTTTAGGACAGTTAGTTTTTTATTTGGTATTAGATCAATATCTCGAATTTAAATTAGGATGTTTTCCACGTCACGAGATTTATAATCTCATAATTAGAGAATATATTTAAAGTATGAGTAACTCTGAATTAGAATGAAGATTGCAAGGAAGTATAAAAGAGTATTTAATCTCCTGCTGGAAAAAATTCCAAGTTGAAAAGATTTGATCAGTTCTTGAAGAAAGTATTTCGCGATAAGTGCAATATTAATTTTTGTCGTATAATCAATAACTTTCAACCTAATCAACTTTTTTTTATGTTTATAATATTACATTGATATGTTTTCCCTATAATTATAGCACGAAAGACAATAAAATTCTTTGTTTAATAAATCCAATAATATGTCAATTTTATAAAATGTTATTGACAACAAAATATAATTTCTGTTTTTAAAAATAGTGAAAATAGTTAAGATTTTTTTTTTAAATTCTTGAACTCATTTTAAAGGACTTTTATGATGTAATGAAAGTGTCAACCGCCAGCTAACTTCACTTCGTGGAATGCTGAGGGGGAAACAATGGACCAAATGCATGGGGCAAAACTTTATTTTTGTAATATCTTCGTAATGAATAATAATTATTATAAGTTATTTTTTGATTGAATAGTTCTTAAAAAATATAAAATATTTTTAAAATAGACTTATATAGAAAAAATTAGTTTTTACGAAGATATTAATAAAAAAGGGCAAAAATTGGCCAAATCCCATGCATTTTGGTCCATTGTTTTCCCCTCAGCACTCAACGAAGTGAAGTCAGCTGGTGGTTGAAGTGAAAATACCTAATTCGTACCTAATTCTATTTAGAATAGAAGAAAATTAAATTTCCGCGAAGTTGAAAAGGATACAATGCTGTAAACAAAAGAAAAACGCGTAACGTAGTATATATGAACGATCCCTCATTTATGGAATGTTTTCTCCAGATTCAATAAGCGAAACAAAGTTTAAAACATAAATATTTAAACAAAGTATCTACGCTTTACATAAATAAAAAAAATTATTATTAAAGATTTTACTGAATGTAATTAAAATATGATATACGTTATATGATTTTTCAAAAAGTTTTGCAAGTATCTACACATTTTTTAATTCGTAAGACTTTTATGTTCCTTACTTCAAACTTTTGCTTATTAGACGTAGAATTTTACTATCTTTTGTGCTACTGAAGGGGAAAAATTGTCACTTCAAAGTTATAAACATTTAAGAACTTAGGCATAAAATTTCCTCAACGACTGTTTTGTGAAACTCAGAAACTAATTGTTACCAGATACCCAGACACTCTAGAAACAAAAGTTAAACTTCACAATTTTGAAACTTCAGAAGCTCGTAAAGATTTTTAATTTTAATGTTTTTTTATTCCTGTTTATATTATTTCATTGAGATCATCAAACAGTTCCTACCATTAAGTTATGCACCAGATTTAATTTTTGTTATCCTTTTCAAAAGCAGAGGCTTATTCAATATATTTATGATGTCTTTGCTTCCTCATAAGGGACGCTTTATGATGGTAACAATTTCAAAAAAAAAAAAAGAAAAAAAAATTGAATGTTCCTCAATTAAAAAATGTCTAATATAATTTTCTAAGCAATTGTCCGGATGTGTGTCATACTTTTCTGTAAACACAGTAATTTGCAGTTGATTCCAGATGAATTGATGACATTTTAAGGGTACTAAGCTAATTATGAATTAATTTCTTGGAATTACTGCCAAATTTCGACTCTCACGTGAGTCAAAGAAAATTAATAAACTACAGTAAAGTACAATAATTTGAAATTGTAATTTTTCAAGTACTTGTGACATTTTGTAAAAGTTTCCCAATTTTTGCAAAAACTTGTTTGTTGTATTTTATTGCATTTTATTGTAAAAATACATTTCCAGTCTCCACCATGAAATTCCTTTCAACGCTCAATTTTCTCAGCTTTCTAGTAATAAAGCAAATAAAAAGGTATTTCCTTTTCAATTATTAAAAAATACGCTATCGGCCGAAATTTTCTACCCGCCTTTCTTTGAGCTGTTGCTGTATTTCCTTAATTTTTACAATATCAACATGAATTTTTCCCTCATAATAGCACGAACTAGGTAATAAAATTCTCAATTTCATAAAAAGATATTACAAAAAGTGTCTAATTTCGATATTTTCGAAAGATTTGAATAACAGTGGAAATGATTAACAATTTTTGAAGTTCTTGGACTAATTTTAAATATAAGTTTTTATAATATTTGCTGAATTATTGAGATATTTATGGAATGTTTTCCCTAATTTCTACCCTAGGGTCAAGCTTGATGCAAAAAGTCGCAAAAATTCAAAAAGTGATTGTACTCGTGATCTGATTTTTAAAAAATTTTAATACTATTTTTATAAATATTACTGAAATTTATTAAAATATCACAAATTATGCTTTTTTAAAAAAATTGTGTAAGTATTCACACATTTTTTAAATGTGGCTACTTTTTTCCACCAAGTTTGACCCTAGAGCTTGGGCTTCAACTCGGGCTTATTAGACGCTGACTTTTATTACTTTTTGTGCTATTATGAGAAGAAAAAAATTCATGTTAAGATTATAAAAATTAAGGACAGTAGATATTCAAATAGAAAGTTTCCAAGTTTGGTTTATCTAGATTGCTGAAGCTTTAGCCTTTTACAGGACAAAAATCGACTACACATTTTTATATTGATATTTGCGCGAGGTGATACAATTTTTTTGTTTAAAAAAGAAATTCTGAAGTTTTATTAATAAATGTAATTGTCGCCTACATAATGTCATATAATTCAACAAAATAAACGGTATATATTTGGTCACTTGAAGAACACGAATACAAAATCTAAAACTCCCAGGAAAGTTTTATTTCTATTAGAAAAACTATCAGGTAAATTCGTATACGTTATAATGTAGGACACTAATTTTTATTCTCTCCCTAATTTTGCTAATGTTAATAATATGGTAGTAATATCTTCATCCTGGGTTGAAGGAACAGAATTTTGATATCATCCTGCTACTTTATACCTACCTACACGGAACAAACTTGTGATTCTCGATTGGTACAAGTTTTTAAAACTTAAGAATCTGATAAAATGTAGGTGCATCCAGACACCAACACATCAGCAGTCTCTGTTCACGAAAAATAGTTCCACCTTGCAGTCAATAAATCAGAATTAATCGCAACATCTTTGCTTTCTACAGGTTTTATCGGAGAGTTCGACCTGCGGAGGTTCGATTGCCGACGACGAGGCGGAGATGACGGTGAAGCCAATGCAGCCTCTTCTTCGAGGCTACACGCCAGGATCTCGGGGTCTCCAGACCCTGCCAAGCAGAACCACTACTCGCCAGTACACCATTCTCCATTCCTCGTCACATCATCACGTAGGGCATGACTATGCGGACATTGACATCGCCTCAGGGTACCTCAGTGACGGAGAGGTTCTTCGTGGTGGAATGAACGTCAGCAGCAGGACTATCTCCGATTTATGCGATGGCTACATGTCCGAGAGTGGCGCTTCGGTTTATGCCCGCAGGGTAAATCCATCCTACGGACACGATCACGAGAGGTGAGTTTCATAGTTCACGAGACAAGATCAGGCGCGGATCTGCAGGCTGGCGAAACCGGCGATCGCCACCCCCAGGAAATTCTGATTTACCTTCACTTTTTTCTTTTTCACTGGGAAATGGAGAAAACGTATACAAAAATTAATAATTGAAAAATTTCAAAAAATTATATGTACATGCCTCAAACTCACCACACTATTGACACAATTTAACACTTTTTTTTAGCTATGACATTATTTTGATACTATTTCAAAAAAAGTTACACTAAAGACACTATTTTCGCGCAAGTGTCCACTGATGCCACTTTTTCTTACCTTTTCCTTGAAAAATATTTTTGAACTTCTCCACTAATTGACTAAAATAATATATGTCCGTCATCTCAACGAATTTTTTCCGATTAAATTTTTTCATGAATTTATTTATGGACTAACCGAAAATAACGCTAGAAGATTGGATATTTTAACCAAGAAAATATTTTCATTTTTAAAACAAAAATATGCATTTTCGACACAGAAGATTAATTTTCTATCAAAAAAAGACGAATTCACAGAAAATGCATAAATTTTTAACCAAACAATTGAATTTTCAACAAAATATCATACATAATTTCTTAACCAAATGGTTGATTTTGCAACCAACAAGATTAATTTCCTATAAAAAAATACGATTTTTCAACAAATTACATACATTTTCAACTTAATAGTTTGAACAAGGGATGTGATGTTAGTCTAAATCTCATTTGATTAATTTTTGGCTTATATTTTTATCGTTTCTAAAACTTTTAATGTAAGTAGTTGCATTTTTAAACTAAAAAAGATCAGTTTCTAACAAAAAATGGAGTAGGTTAATTTTCATTTAAAAGAATTAATTTTCATTTAAGAGAATTAATTTTCATTCAAGAGAATTAATTTTCAATACAATTTTTTTTCTACAAAGCAGTTTAATTCTGTACCAAATAGTTGAAATTAGTACCAAATTATTGATCTTTCGAGCCCAAAATGTTTTAATTTTTGAGGCCTTGAAGTTTATAATCTTAAAGTTTATAGGGCCTTAAAATTAAAGTTGTTTAGTTTCAAAAGTTTAAATTCATAATTATTTATTTTGATAATTCTTCATTTTTAAATGCTCATCAGGAACATGACTACTTTTTTAATGTTTATTTTGTTTTGCTAGTTTCGTTAACCAAATAAAACTAATTTAAAATTTACAGTTCATAATGCTTTTTGGAATTATTAAAATTTTTCGGACATTAAAAAAATGTAATTCTTGAAATTAAAGCAAATTAAAAACACTTTCAATCTTGGAAATTCTATTCAAATTCCCGAAGTCTTATGAAATTACTTTTAATACCGCTTGAAGTATTATAAAATCACATTAAATCTTTAAAATCTATTAAAATCAAATAAAATCCCGCGAAATTCCATGAAACGTGATATTTCCTGAAATCATGGATAATTTATTGAAATACCTCGAGGGTTTTTTAAATCCTGTAAAATCATTGAAATTCTCCGAAACTAATCCGTTGTTACGTCCTAAAGACCTAAACAGCTAAATTCCTATTTTGGTAACAAAGCCTATTTCCCTATTAATCTTTCCTCAATTTACTTAACTATTTCTAGCTAAGTGGGATGAGGGCAAGCTAAATGAATAATTTTAAATACATTAAATTTCTTTATTCTCAATTTTACATTAGTTATTATGAACCCTTTTGTGATGTAAGATTTTAACCTTGACTTTGATAATTTCCTTTTCTTCCAAGCGTGGATTAACTGAACTCCACCCTTTAAAAGAAAATGGACTAATTTAATAATCTATTTAATATTCAAAATTTAAGGAGGTTAAATTAAATGATTTTTGACTTACCAATACTTGATGCTTCTGTTTATTTTAATCCTTTTTGAACAGCGAAACACTTCGCGTAATCCTTTCAATGATGAGCGAAATCAAACACGTAATCCTTTAAATGATGAACGAAAACAAGCACGTAATCCTTTAAATGATGAACGTGGCAATTGGTAAACTGGTATAACTCCGAGAACTGGTAAAATTGTAGAGAAAATATACTGGGTCTCTGGTCCGATTTTTAAAGTGTATATTCACGTTCCGATTAAGTATTTTTAGACTGGCTTTAGTTTGAGGGTTGCTGCTTATATATGGAATTTAGTCCTCTGGAATCCTTGGGCCCCATGGAAAATGGTTTGACAGGTTTCCTCTGCTATAAATTAAACTGGCCGTGCGACGGCTAATGTGTTTCCTCTCCACCGGGGTAGTAGCTGAGTCTCTGGTTGTGTGCGTAACACATGGATTGACTTGGGGTGTCGGGCTAGACACTGTGTAAGTCATTGGTGTATTCTCGAGGTTCGAAGCTTCCCTAGGTGGGTGCAGGTAGTTGGAGTTGTAAAGACAAGGATCATTTCTAGTTCAAGTTTTAGAATGTTTTCATTCACAAAAAGGTCATTGACATTGGTTCGTACATAGTGACAGATTATTGAAAATAGGTATTGAAAGTAATGTTCGCTTAATGAGATAAAAGTTCATAATTAAGTAATGGTCGATAAGTAAGAGTTTACAATAGCCTATTAGTATAAACAATAGCAATAATAATAATAATAATAATAATAATAATAATTACCAATTATTATTAATTATTATAAATTATTAATAATGAATTACTATCTAATAATTATTTATTAAAGAATAATAACTATCACCAATAATAACCATAATAATAACAATAATTATTTGTAATAGTCGCTGGACGTGACACCGTCATAGGTCCCATAAAATCCTTTCAAATCTTCCCAAGTTCTAGCTAGGAAATTCTTTAAATTTGCATAAAATTTTTTTGAAATTTCTTAAAATCTTTGGAAATATCCAAAAATCTTACAAATCTCTTCAAATCTCTTCAAATCCCTTCAAATTTTTGAAATCTATTGATATTTTCAAATCTTTGAAATCCTTTGAAATCCCTCAATTCTTGTGAATAAATTCTTTTAAGTTCATCAAAATATTATAAAATTCTGTGAAATCCCGTGAAATTACATGAAATCTGATGATATTGCTTGAAATCTCTTGAAATATTTGAAGCTCTAAGAAATCCTTTCACATTCTGGGAAATTTATTAAAATACCTTATTGAGAGCCTTTAAATTAAAATCTTTTAGAATTACTAAAATTTTCGAAAATCTGATAAAATCCCTTAAAAATCATTTGAAATGTTTGGAAATCCTCTGAAATCCTTTCAAATCTGTTGAAATTCAAGGCAATTCTGTAAAAACGCTAACCGAAAACACGTATTACTTGTGAAATTCTTTACAATTTATAGAAATATTATAAAATGTTTAGAATTTTGTTATATCTATTAAAATCCGTTAAAAATAACTTAAAATCATCCAATGAAATTCCCGTAAATTTTGCTATAATCTCTGAAAATACCTCAAATTCTTTAAAGTAACGTTAAATCCCTTAATTAATTCTTATGCAATCCATTGGACTGACGTAAAATCATTTAAATCATTAAAAATTCCTTTAAACGCTTAAAAGCTTTGAACGTTCCTTAAAATAATTCAAATCTTTGCAGATTCTATACTTTTTACGAATAAATAATATGTCCATTTTTAACCTGAAGATATCTAAAGGAAAACACCTAAGCTATTTCAGACAAGAAAAAGAACGTTAATTTTGAAAAAAGTCTGTTAAAATTGTTTGATGAATTGACAAATTAAACATTTTTTTTAATTGTAAGTAGGTATTTTAAATTTAGAAGAGTTCTAATGCTTTGATTGCTTTGATTTTGTAGTAAGGTATTCAGTATTTAAATTGAACATGTTTTCAGGTATGAAAGATTGAATTTTTAAATTTTTATGACTTGGAAAAATTGCTGGTAACCGGGAAATGAGAAAAAAAGGTATTTTTTTAGTAGAAGACACCCTAAAACATTTTTATTGAGAATTTTGCTGATGATAAGAAACCATGGTTGCTAGTATAACATAATATTAAATGTGTAAAATTATATACTATTTTTTAACATGTATACAATTTTCTGATGTCGCCAGGTCACTTCTGTGGATCCGCGCCTGTACAAGAGCCATGTTCTGAAATTCGTGCTGGCACGAATTTATATAATATTTATAAAGAGGTTGTCTGAAGTCTCAAGCTTGAAGTTTATGGTCTGACGTGGGACGAAAGTTTACAATGAAACGTAGTTTATAAGGAGATAATTCCATAGAGATGGAGAATTATCCCTTGCGAAGTGCCGATAATAACGAATCCCTTTGTTCTCCCAACGAGGGTCGATAATAGGTATTCTGGATATAATCACTGACTGTCTATGCGTGCGGAATCTGAGATAAAAATAATAGGGTTTGAGATATAGAAGCTGGATTTATTGAATTCATAGTTCCGGAAACTTTGCTTCGTTATGAACTCGATGAGTTCTCAAGTTATTGCAATATTTAATAAGTGAAGCTTTTGTAGTTCTGAAAAGATTGTGTAGACTGGAAGAAATCTCCGAAGAGTATATTGTTTTGTTTAGGGTGAAAACAGAAAGTTTTTTCTTCTTTTATTAAACTTCCAAACCTGAAGCCCTTGAAACTTATAGACACTTAAATTCAGCCCCCCTTTCTTCAAACCATTTCATATATTTTTCTATTTATTTCCTATTAAATCTCCTCAAAGTATGTTGCAGAATATTTTTAGTGATAAAGATTTTTTTATTCTTAATTGGTTATTAAACAAATTTTAAGAAAACTTAAGCTATTTTAAAATATATTAAAAAGTTTTGAAAAGATTTGAAAATAATCTCAATCTTTCAAAGATTTCACAAAATTTAAAACAAAGGTAATTGTTTGAAGATTTTGAAATGAAATTTCGCAACTTTTCAAGAATTTTGATAGGTATTAGGGTAATAAATAATTTTTTCTTAAGATTCCTTGGAAAATTTTCAATAATTTTCTATTTTGAAAAGTTAATTTTACGGGAACATTTTTAAAAAATGTTAACATTTCGAAAGATTTCTAAAAAAATGTCGAAAAAAATCTGCAAAATTTTCAGGAAATTTCTTTAAGTTTGGATTTTTATTCTAAATTTTATAAATAATTTCATTTAGTTAAAAATATGTTTAAGAACTTATCTCTTTTGGTAGGAACTTAATATTTTTGTTTGAAAATTCAACTATTTGGTTAAAGGTAGAAATACTTTGTTAAAAATTACATTTATTGGTTGAAGACTCATCATTTTAGTTGAAAATTCATTTTTTTGGTTGAAAATGTAGCTGTTTTATTAAAAATGCATATATTTTTTTGAAAGTATTCTATTTTGATTCAAGATTTAACTGTTTTTAATAACGTTTCAAATCGCTTTTAACCCTCAAGCGGCACACTAGTGCGAATTCGCACCAGCAAAAATTTCAAAGCGCTGATATTTTTTCTAAAACTATTTTCAAGGTCTCTCACCGCTACGTTAAATATGTCCATACACCCACAAATACATGACGCGTAAACAGATAAACATCCACCTGCGAACAGCCGAGTGAGATACTGTAAAAGTTTCAAGTGGTGCAAATTCGCACTAGTGTGCCGTTAGAAGGTGCCAAGTCGCGTTTTATGAAAAATTGTAAAACGTTGTTTCTGTGCCTGAAACAAGATCTTTCATTAAAAGGTAAGTTAATTTGTTCATAAATATGTCTATAAACAAAAAGAAAGATTATAAGCAATAATAAATAACATTTCATGAACCAATGAAAATATTGCACGAAAAGCACAAATTTTACAATTACTCGCTATTGTTAGACTTTAAATTGATATGATGATATTTTTTCAACATTTTCTTTTTATATTAAGAATGGCGGAGTAAGGACGTCGTTACAGTTTGGGAAGTTCTAGGACTGTTCTGCCGGCACTAGCAGAAGAGTCTGAAGACGATGTGCGTCGATCAGAGAGCTTCTGTCTGCGTTGACTGCATTGGTCGTAATGAATAATGTTCAATGATGATTGTCATAACAGTAATAGTTTCACAATATAATAATGTTAATTTTTTCTAGAAATAGGTAGTACAACTTTGTTCTTTTCTCTAAATATTCTATGTCACCTGGAGAGCTTCCCAAATTTATAATATAATGAATTCTTTCAAACTTTGACACAAAGGAACACTATTTATGCAATAATATGCTCGCATACTACAAAAATAACAATGTGTGCTGTCCTGCACTCGTGATATACTTCATACGAAAATACCGAAAATCTCACACATCTGGAAAAATACTTAATCTAATTTTATCGGATTGGCATATTTTTTTCATGAAAGAACATCTATTTAAATGAAGAATCGCCTTAGTTACGTTTTAATACCTTTAATTTCGAAAAAATTATGTTTTTTTGTTGAAAATTTATATTTTTCAAGAAAGCCTTTTTTTAATAACAATGTTGTGATGAGTTGATATGATTTTCGATAAATTTAAGTTGCCCCAACGGATTGGGCGAGAAATTTTACCCCAAAATCATATATTTATACGCAGATTTTGGAAATTATTTTCATGTTAAAATGTTCAGCTGAAATCACAAAATCCCAATTCGCACTAGTGTGCCGTTTACGTATGCTGGGTGGAAGTGTGCCGTTTGAGGGTTAATTGAAATAACAACTACTACGTTTTTCTTTGAGAATTTACCTTTTCCTATTGAAAAGTCAACTGCTTGATTAAAAGTTGAACTACCTTGTACAAAATTAATTTTTTTGGAAGAAGATTCATCATTTTTGTTGAAAGTTAATCTCTCTGTTTGAAAATGTAACTATTTCGTTGAAAAATCATCTTTTTTTGGTAGAAAATTAAACTCGTTCCTAGAAAATTCATTTGTTTGGCTTAAAAAGAACTTTCTTGTTGAAAATTCATATTTTCTGGTTAGAAAATTTAACTTTTTTTTTTAATTCGCCTTGTTTGTTGAAAATGCATATTTTTGGGTTAAAATATTGAAATTTTGTTAATGAAATTTCGTCCCTTTTGGATGAATTGAAATGTTTTTGAATAAAAATTATAAAATATTTTTTCACTGAAATATCAAATATATTACATTTTTCGGTGAGAATTCATCTTTTTTTTTTATTTTTGAAAATTCAACTACTTGGTTAAAAGTTCAATTACCTTATTCAAAATTAATTTTTTTTCTGTGGAAGTTTCATCATTTTCGTTGAACGTTCATCTCTTTGATTGAAAATGTTACTATTTGGTTGAAAATTCATTTTTTTAGAAAATTTATTTCTGTTTGAAAATTAAATAGATAGATTTTTGGTTTGATTTTGTTTAAAATTCGCCTTAGCATTACATTTTTCATAGAGAATTCATTTTTTTAAGTGTAACTATTTGGTTGAAAATTAAGTTTTTTGTTGAAATTTTAATTTGACACCTGTAATCTTTAAAAGTCTTTTAGAATTTTCTCAAGTATCTTAGGAAACTTATATTTATATAACCTTAAAAACAAATAAACTTAAAAAAGAAATAGTTATTTCAAATTTTTATTTTGTTTTAAAAGTGGGATTGTGCCCGAAAACGAAAAACTACGCGCGCGTACAGCGCGCGATTATTAATTCTAGTCACTTTAAAATTGAATAAAAAACTGTTCTAAATGAAAAATCCAAAATCGTTCAAGAATGAACTTCTAAAGATTGTTTTGATCCTCGTTTTTTTAATTCGCCCCACTGCACTGTAGGGCGCCCTCGACGACGTTGCGCCCCTACTTTCCATTTATTTTACGAAGGCTCCTCCAAAACAGCTCTACATTTTTGAAAATTACTCGTAAAAGAAAAATTGCAAAAAAGCACAGCTTATACCATATGAAAGCTTACTCTGTTGCGCATAAACCACGGTTTTCATCATTTCGCGAAAGCTATTTTTCAAACCAGTTTTTATACCTAAACATATTTGCACTTGTCTTATGCGGGATAAAGTCAGCTCTATTATGGTATAAGCTGTCTTTTTGGCGATTTTTTTTTCGAGTCATTTTCAAAAATCTAGAGTTGTTTTAGAGGGGCCTTCGTAAAGTGAACGAGTAGTAGGCATTTGCCTGTAGGCATTTGCCTACCTTTGCATAACGGGTAAATTGGCCCTGCTCAAATTGCACTTTTTTTAAAACCAAGTGAACAGAGTTTGTACAATTCTATTAGTCCTTTTCACTAATATTTGGTTAGTGGATGTTTCTTCCACTTTTAAAAAAAGAACTGACTCACAGCTCGTAAACTTCAGCTCCGCCCAACCGCAATAAGACCAAGTAACTGAACTACTGTTTTTCTTACTGAGTGAAGCCAAACGAGTAACGAGTTTATATAAACTTCTTTTTTATCTACCTAAGTTTTCCGCCTTGTATCCAGCTTCTTCCTCAATTTTCTTACACTCGTATCTCTGTACTTGAAAATGAAGATTAATTTCGAATTTCATCCGGCAGCAGCTACGTACCGGATATGAGTAGAACATGTACGCGAGAGACATACGTATCGCGAGGGAAAGAAGGGAAGTGATCAGGATTCTCGGGGAGTAACCCTTGGGATTAGCGTTCCAAATGCGAAATGTAGGATGTCGCTCTGGTACGCAAGCGGTCTTTAATTAGACAAAATTTGCGAGGCTGATTCCTCCGCGTATGTAGAGTGTAGTCTCACGTCGTATGCGCGCGTCCAATTAATCAAACCTGTCAGGACTTCGGTCGTGATGGCCCGTTGGATTAATTCGTTCGTATTAACTAAAGCCTCGCTGGAGACGCTTAATTAACTTAGAAGTACGTGATGTCTTACTTCAGCCAAGAAGAGCTACTGATTTTTTTCATTCTTTTTTCTATAATCAATCTAGATTCTAGTTGCTACTATGTTGAACCGTCCATTTAGAACATTCGATACTAGCAAAAATTGCGCGCTTATTACACGTTTCTTATTTTGATTGCCTGATTATCAAATCAAAATATATGCGTAAATTTATGTATTTATGCTGTCAAAAATAATTAATAATCATAAATTAAAACCAATATTGAAATGGCTACATTGGCTTTCATACAATTTTAATTCAATTAAAATTATAATCTGCTTTCAGTAATCTGTAACATTCATTTAAATATAACATTTTATATTAGCAGGAATTAGAAGCAAAGAAAAAAATTAATAAGTTAACCTGGGATTTTATATCGTAATGAGATGTTCTTGAAAGACGTTCTGAACTCTGAGTCTTACTGATGTCTTCCATTTTCGACACTGATCCATTTTTAAGAGATTAAATAGTTAAATTTTGAAGATTTAAAATTGAAAACTCTTAAATATTTTTTTAATGTATAAATAAAAATTCGTAATTTTGGATGAGTTTTAATAACAAAAGTCAAATTTTAAATTCTAAATCTTCCAAATTGAAGAAATTTTGAAAGTAAATCATCAAAATTACAGAAATTTCAATTATTTTGCAATTTTCAAGATTTATATTTTAATGGTTTATAATTATTTGAATTTCTTCCATTTTGACGATTTGCAATTTAAAATTCTTCCATTTAGATTTAGAAGATTTAAAATTGAAAACTCTTAAATTTTGTATTATTTAATTTCTTAAATTTTAATAATTTTAAGACTGAAATTCATGTTTTCAATACTAAATCTTCCAAATTGAAAAAATTTCGAATGAAAATCATAAAAATTGCAGAATTTCGTATTGCTAAACTTAAAACTTGCATAATTTTTAATTGCAAATTTTCAAAAGTAAAAACTCTTCAATTCTAAGGATTCACAATTCAGAGTTCTAACATTTTGAAGAGTTACAATTGCAAATTCTTGAATGTTGAAAATATAGAGTTGCAAATTATTCAATTTTAAGCTTTATATTTTGGGGATATGTAATTGAAGGGTAGAAATGCAAAAGGAGTCAAGCGCCATTTTTCACTTTTTTCAGGAGAGACTAAAAACATGTTGTAAATTCAGCGGGACCATTTAAGGAAAAAATAAGAAAGTACTTTCGAGATACTTTCATGCTCTATCGAACTAAAAAAAGTTTGCCCACAAAAAGCTATCCAGTTTCGAGAAACTGAATGAAACAGGTCACGTTTCGAGGTTAGATTTTGGGTCCGTATCGAATTTTAACATCTTTCACATTAATTCTGGAGTCAATTTGCAGTTTAAGAAAAAACTAAAAATTTGAATTCTAGCTATTGAATGGACGAATTGATTTCCAAAAAGTTTGTTTAAAAAAAATCATGCAGTTTCGCGAAATTTGAAAATCCAATTATGACTTCGAAATGGTGTAAAACTGACATTTTAACTTCAAAATAATGACGATAGCAGTAATAATTTTGCATATTTCCAATAAATGAGGAATTGGGTTTTAGTTTATTTAGTGCTGAACGGAAGGGACCCAATAGTAATTCAAAATAATTAGCCAGTGTCGAGAAAAATGAAATTTGATTTTTTACTTTGTGGTTAGAAAAGCTTCTCGGACTGTGAACACAAGAACACAAATTTTGAAAAATGATGCCCCAAAAAAATCCTTTGGCAGGCATGTGTAATAGAATTTATCTGATTTTTTGAGCTAATAAACCCGATTTTAAAAATTTGACGCTTGACTCCTTTTGCATTTCTACCCTTCAATTGTGAACGTTTTTTTCGTAACCAAGGGAAAACCAAGAGATAAGTTTTCAATTATAAATCTTCCAAATTTAAGAAATTTCGAATGTAAATCATAAAAATTAGAGACTTTTTAATTGTGAATTTTGAAGATTGAAAACTCTTGAATTTTAAGAGTTAACCATTCAAAGATCTGCAATTTTGAAGAGTTACGATTTAAAATTTTTGAATTTTGAAAATATAGAATTCCAAATTATTCAATTTTTTAGATTTATATTTTAAAAGTATGTAATTTTGAACGTTTTTCTTTTAATACGGCTGTTGGGTAGCTACGACTAGGCTACCAATTTAGAACTATTGGGGAACAATTTGAATTTGATTTCAATATTGACAAGAAAGCTTACAATAAATAATTAGTGTCAGACCTCAGTATAATATTTGTCATTAAACGGAATTCGTATTCACTTATATTTTCCGTTAACATTGCTTTGATAACTTTGAGATACCCAATAGTTCGCGTGTCAGTTGGCGCTGTTGTCAAGGTCAAGGAGGTACACTACAGGCTTATACAGTAGAGAGTAGACTCTCACAAAGTACCTTTTTCACGAAGCGCCTTTTCTCGCCAAGTGCCTCTCGCTTCCATTATCTCTGAATTCAGTAAGCGCCTTGAAGCGTGGCAGTAGATGCGCGTGAGCGAGAAAATATTTCAATAATCCGTCAATGCGTTTTAGAGATACTTTCCACTAACAGTAAACCTACGGAATTGCCACTCGCCAATTTTGATGAAACTTTGCAAATTTGTAGAACTAGGGAAAATAATCCACACGTATTTTTTTATATCGGCTGAAAAACAATTCTAAGGGTAGAAACCACCCCTCTTATATGCAGGGTGGTCTTCACGTTTCCACCGCAACAAGTCGGGTGATTCAAAAGGTGAAATGCTTTTAAGGGGTTTTCGATGTCGCTGGATCCAAATCTGAGGTAAAATTTACGAAAGATAGTGGATCCAATATGGCGTTGCAGTTGAAACGTGAAGACCACCCTTCATATACGACGGGTAGTTTCTACCCTTAGAATTGTTTCTCAGCTGATGTAAAAAAAATACGTGTCGTTTATGTTCCCTAGTTCTACAAATTTGCAAAGTTTCATAAAAATCGGCGAGTGACAGTACCGTAAGATTACTTTAAGGACTTTTAGCCTTACGGGTCAAAGGACCTCGCTCCCAAACACTGGGCGCTTTGCGATAGTCTACTGTAGTTTAATTTTCGAGAATTTTTTCAATCTTAACGATTTACAATTTTTAATTCTTCAATTTTGAATATCATTCCTTACATAAAAAATGAACTGTAGCTGTAATTAGTTCCGTTTTTAAGGAACTTCCCCAAAACTGCATAAAATTTTTAATGACGGGAATTTGATATTCCAATTCAAACCAAAGTGGCAATATGTCTATGAGAGTTGATCTTTGATAAAACTCATTTAGATTCGTAAGGTTCCGAAATCTTGTAAGCCCTCTTTCAAGAAACCGAATAACATGAAATCATCTAATGTAATATCTTTGATTAAAAGCACTATATCTTATCTTTGATCTAGCACCAATGTGAAGGAAGGGGATAATCGATATGAAAGAATTCACTGACAGAAGGAAGGAAGTAAGTAAGTAGAGAGATCTCGGAGTGGGTCATGCAAGATAATCCTGATTAGATCCGGATTGGATTAGGATTCACTCCTCTTCCTTTCTTCTTTGGCCGAACGCAGCTTCTTTTACCGCAGTGGCCCATTCCCCTAGTCTTGATATTCGACATCACTCAATGGCGTAAAACCTGGAAGCGTTGTTTTCGCCGGTTTTCGCTGAGCTTGAAAAGTCCTTTTTCCCCTTTCCCCTCTACGCTGGTTCCTAACTCGATCGGGGTAAGCAAGCCGCGTATCATCCGCTTGAAACCCGACGCGCTTTTCGGAAATTCAATATACTCGCTTGCTCGGCCCTCTTTTCTAACCCCTCGGCACCCCCTCATCCCCTTTCTTGTCGCCCTTCGCTTCTTCCAAGAGCCCTTGCATAAAACGCGAGCACACATTGAAGACAAGGCCAGGCATATTTGAACGATTACGCATCATAGTGGGTGGAAACCCATTAACGACCGCGAAAAAGCGTTCTGCCTCAGGCATCCTTAAATCTCGTTTGGCTTAGGACAATCAGCTAGATCCTGGACTTGAGCCCTTTGTGGCTTGTAGGGTACAATTTCTCCAGGAACTTCTTTAATTGGAATCAATTCTGTCATTTAAATAAATAACACGACAATTCTACATCAATATAAAAAAAAATCTATACCCCCTACCTCACATTACTCCTTTCCTCACCGAGCACGTCACGTCTACCCCGAAAAGAAAATGACTTAATGGTATAATAGTAATAACAATTTTATTCGTCGAAACTTTTTTAAGAAATTGTATCATAATTTTCACTAACAAGATAATACCGCTATCTAATTGTAAATTTTACTTTTGGTTCATAATTTTTAATGAAATCTGAGTATTAATTTGCCAAAGTAGTAATATGTGCTTTTTCGCGTTTTCGAGAAAATCGAGTTTGAAATATTCGCTAGAGGTCTTATAGAGCTTGGCAAAAAACAGTTCTAAGCAGCCGGTATCAGGCAGTAGCGCTTCGGCTTCATAGACGAAAGGTTGGGTGTACGATTCTCTCTGCGTGCACTTTTTTATTCATTTATTTATTTGTTATGTATTATAATGTTTATAAATATAATTTCCTTCAATAATCTGCATAAATTATGCAAATAATAATTTTTTAATGTATTTTTTCACGGAAAAACTGACTCTTAAACTTTATCCTATTTTACGCAAAACGACACCATTTATCGTTTAAAAAAACTCGTTCATACGTCTCATTTTAAATATAAATGGTAAAAATTATAACAAAATTAATAACATTTATAGAAAATAAAGTCGAAAATAAATTTATTTGCGAAAAACATGATATAAAGTTGGAAAAAGCCGCTTTTCCATGAAACGAGGCCTTACAAAATTATTACTTGCATAATTTTTGAAGATTATTTGAAGAAATTATATCTATGGACATTTTAATAAATTGAAGGTAAAATTAAATAAGTGCAGCCCACGAGAATCGAACACACAACCGTACGGCTATGAAGCCGAAGCGCTACTGCCTGAGCTACCGGCCTTTCGGAAGTGTCTTTCGCTAAACTCTATATGACTTGTGAAGAATATTTCAAAGTCGGTTTTTTTAACGACGGAAAAGCGCATATTACTGTTTTGGCAAATTAATACTGAGGCCGAATCCATTTCAAATCAGGCAAGGTTATACACGTGAAATCGCAGAATCTCTCGGGAACGAAATATGTTATTTTTCGGAGGAAATTAGGTGATACGTATTTTTCCACTTTACAAACAACATTTTTTCCTCGAAGTTATGCGTATTTGAAATACGCCGGAAAATTAAAAAAAGGTTTAAAATTAACAAAATGGCAGCGGTTTTTCTAAAAAAATTAAAAATCAATTTTCTCAAAAAACACACCTTTAAATTTTTTGCCCATTTTTTTTTAACTTGTACTTTGATAATGAAGAAATCTTGTAAGTTTGATGCTTGCTAAATCACTTTTATATTTTGTGAGTAAAATTTTAGAAACACAATATCATCAAGTCAATCTGTGCAAAAATTCTATTTTTTAACAAAAAGGCTCAGAAACATTATGAATCCAAAAAGCAGTTATTTTGAAAAAACATATTCGAAAAGTTCAAAATATGCAAAAAGAATTGCATAGAAAGGCCTCAAATATGTTTCCAAACAACGTTTTGATCGGCTCGTTAGAGACAAGTATATAACAAGATGAAAAAAGAGGGAGAGAATTGGAAAAGAGACAACCAAGCCATCCTCACTCAAATTTCCTTTCTCTTTCTCCGTCTTTTTTATACTACTTTTGGAACCAACATGTTTCGAGATTATTTAAATCTCCTCATCAGGGTATATTTTAATAGGATACTACGAAAAATTTATTTCTATCATATGCTTTATATTAATAATGTATGTATATATGAGACTGAAATGTCTTATCGTACTGTTATTCACATTATTTTTCATTTTTTAATTTTTGGATGAGAATTTAACATGAGAATTATTTTTTCTTACTATCGAATTCTCTACTTTTTCCTGGAAACAATGACAGATACGAAAAAATGTTAAGATAAAAGTTTGCACGTCTAAAAAAGCTCTATGAAAAATAACTCTCATTTTTGTGCGATATCTTTCATAGTTTACGAGAAAAATTAAAAAAATACATTTGTAGGGAAAAAAATCTTCTGGCCTTAAAAATGGTTTAGCCAGCATGATGCTGAGAAGATGCATTTCTTATATTAGTAGAAACTTTTCAAAAATATTTGGAAGCATAAAAAAGGTTCAAAAATAAAAAATTTGACAGAATTACGAAAAACATAGGAAACTACAATAAAAATTGTGTTAAATTAATTATACTTGGGTTTGAAAATATCATGGCGAATTTCTTATTTTTTCAAGGAGAATAAGTATACAGTTTTCGACGGTTGAAATTGTAATTTTCTACATTTTTCGATATTTTTCAAAAATGCAATACATATAAAAATTGTATTGGAAACGGCAGTAATAAATAAGCATTGCAGTTATTAATTAATATCGTTTGTCTTATTAATTATTGTATTGAAAAAAATTGTAAGTTTTTTCAACTTCTTCGATAAAATCGTAAATTGAAGTTTTGAATATTGATCAATTTTATCTGAAAAATAATTCTATGCAATTTTTTGAGTTTCAAAGTGTGTTATTTATAATTTAAAACAGCTTTCAGTAAAAATTATGATTTTTTTAGAATTCTTCTAATTACTTTTTTGTTAAACATAAAAATCGACTTTTTAAAAAAATGACTGGATGGATTTTTTTGTTGGTCTTTAAATGTCCGTGGGATTATAGGCAAACATAATCACTCAGAAAATCCTATATACAAGGACTTTTCAATGAAAGTTGGTTCAGACCCACCGAACCTAATCCAGGATATTTTGATATTTTGAAAATGCATTTTTGCAATTACAGATTTATTTTGTTTATCTTGTTACACTTGGGAAGACAGTGTCTTCTTTGACGATTTGGAAGTGAACCATTTCATGAGAATGTTCAGCATTCAACAATAACAGGAACATTATTCTCGAATTCTCCACACAGAAATGTGGAAACATGTACATTGCAGAATGATAAGGTCCTTTGTCACGATGATACACATTGTGGAGCGAATCCTTGGAATTTGAAGTTTGTGAAATCGCTTTTGTATAAAAGGTTACAGAATAGATCTGCACGTGAGAGTGCTCGAATAATAGTATACTCGTTGGCAAAAACGAGAATATAGTGTTATCGAGCGGATGCACGTCTCGATAGTCTAGACGCCTTGGCTCCAAAAACTGATAACTGAGAAATAAAGTCAGTAGAGATGTGATTGGAAATGCGATGATGCATGTAGGTAGGAAACTTTATGCCAGATTTGATCGTTTCGATATACCAAATCGACTTTCCATTTATCTAGGTTTCTAGAATCAAGAAAGAAGAAACGAGACGTTTTAGAGACTTTTTGGTCATAACCCTGCTGAGAAAGTTTGATAGGATTTAATAAAAAAATATACTTTTCTATCCATCTTCTGTATCTGCAATTTTAAGAATTTGAAAATCAAATCATATGTGATATTCCAGATCACGGTCCACTTTAATACGCTTGTTTTTATAGAAATAAAATAAAATCTATAAAATTTGTCGGGAAATATACTTTTCTATCAACATTTTCCCATGGAAACTCTATATCAAATCTATATCTTATACTTTTCTATCAAAAGATTCTCATGATGCCTCTATGAAATCGTATCCACACATAACTTGTATCAAGTCCTACTTTCCATTTAGGAAATTTCTGTCAAATTCTATCAATCGAGAAATCTTATACTTTTCTGTCAACAGACTCTCATTAAAATTATATAAGATTTTATTGTCACAGGACTTGTATCAAATCGTTTGTTCCAAAATCTTAGAAAATTTTATTTAACTCTGTCCGTTGAGAAATCTTATACTATCGTATAAAAATGTTCTATTATACATTAATATTTTGGTAGAAAAATATATGATTTTTCGAGGAGAAGAATTCGACAGAAATTTTTCAGGTTCTGTAAAATAGGATCTGATACACGTCTGGTTCAGATAGATTTTTAAGAGTTTCAATAAAAAAGTTTTGATAGAAAAAGTATAAGATAAGAAGAATATCTCTATGGATAGAATTTTTCAGAAATTTATAAAATTGTGGAAGATAGGACTTGATACAACTTTCTGTGTGGATAGGATTTGATAGAAACATAATGAGAATATTTTGATAGGAAAGTATAAGATTTCTCGATGAATAGAATTTGATAGTAATTTCCAGAATTGCGGAAGATAGAACTTGATACAAATACTGCGTCAATAAGAATGGATAGAATTTTAATGAGAATCTGCTAAAAGAAAAGTAGACGATTTCCTGATGTATAGAATTTGATAGAAATGTCCAGAATTGTAGAAGATAGAACTCGATACAATTTTTGTGTGCAAAAGATTTAACAGAGGCATCATAATAATGTGTTGATAGAAAAGTATAAGATCTTTCAATGGATAGCATTTGATAGGAAAATCCTATTGTTCAAAATAGAGGATTCAATGCAAGTGTTATACCGATAAGATTTGATAGAATTTTAATTAAAATATGATGATAGAAAAGTATGATTCCTAGATTAATAGAATGTAATAGAAAGGTCTACTAAATGTGCTTATAAATTTTGATACATGAGATTCATTTGATTGAATTAGTTTGGCTTTTTATTAAATGTGCTAATAGAATTTGAGTTGTGTAATTTGTTTAATTCAATTTGATAGGATTTATATCTAATGTGCTTACAGAACTTTATTCAAGTTCTACGCCTTGATAGGTTTTGATTGAATTTTCCCTAAATATATAGAATTTTATTCCATATCATGTTTTGTCTTGCCTTTTTTTAGAAGGGAAGTCTTTGAGTCAAATTTTGGTCCAATCATCAAATTCACCCATCACTAAAGATAATATTTACAAAGTCCCGAATTTCGAATCCCGAATTTTGTCCCGAAATGTTAGAAAAATGTTTGTAATCAATTCATTCAATGAATCGTGAAAATGGATTAGTGTTGCAATAGTCTAATTTTATACAAGTAAAATGGTAAATAGAAATATTTTTTGCATTCGGTCAAAACACTGTTTTTTTTAATATCATAGCTCTTTAGTTCAGATGGTAGAAGCAGGTCGAGGGAACCGAAAATTAATACGCTCTTTTTATTAGGAAATAATTTACAATAAAAAGCAATAAATAAAAGAACAACCCAGTTTTTGAAAGGCTTTTTCATTTTTTTTTAATTCTGACTTTTAAACATTTTTAATTTAAGGGTCGATAATATCGAAAGCCTGTGTCGATTTAATAACAAGGAAGGGTGTCAGATGGAGCCAGGTCGAGGGTGGACGATGTCAGGCTTATTTACAGGGCCGTAATAAGAATGTAGCTAGATTTGTCCCTGATTAACAATAATTAATTGCCGTGATTGATGCGATTAATTTATTTTTCATTAAAAATTAATCATTGCTTATAATTTTATGTCATATTGATAAATTGGCTTTTTTCCTTTTTTATTTTTTATCCTTTTTTTATTGTATCCGCAAATTATTTGTAAGAATTTAAATTGATAAAAGTCTCTAATTTTGAAAGCACAACAATGAAAAAAGATGAAAGCATAAAAAAGTGCAATGCCAAACTTCCTTCCAATCATTTCCTCTCTGTGAACAAAAAGATTCGGAATTGAAGGGTACCGTTTGAAAAGATTATTTTTCATCTTCTTTTTACAGTGCTTTTTACAAGTTTTTACCACATTTTGGAACTTAAACATTTTTTTTTGTTCAATTTAATAGTTGAAATTCTATTTTGCTTTTTCTTCTTTTAATTGAAAAAGATTCCCAAAAATGTTCTCTCAACTGGATGAATTTTTCCTATCAAACTTTTCACGTTTCAAATCAGCACTGTAACATTTCGGCAACTAGCTTTTTTTACAAAACGAAAATTTTAATTTCAATTACTATTCAAACTTTTTAAAACGTGCGCCTCGGAAAAAACTTCTCTATTTTCTCGGAATCTAATAATATTTTGTAATACCAATTTTCACGCTTGAATTCGGCCCTGATGTATCCCCGGAGAAATTTTCTTACTAACTTGTAAATTCAATTTTTAGGAACGTTTCTTGTCTTCTGAAAATCATGAGAATGGTGCTTATGATTGATTTCAGTACTGAAATAGATCTAAAATCTTGAACTTCCGAATCAATTGAAATACTAATGAAGATATTTTTTCACTGTCACTCAAATTAAAAACTTGAAAAGCAATTCCACCAATTTCAATTAAGTTTTTTTTTAAAGAGTCAGTTTTATTCAGTTTCATAGATATTATTGTAGAAGTGGTAAATACTTCACTTATAAAATACGAAAAATGAAGGCGAAAATAGCTCAAAATTATTTTACATCAAACAGAAAAATATGTATTTTCTTTCTTTGCGATTCACTCCTATAAATTAAACAAAACAGTATTTATATTGCTTGAAAGTATATTTATTTTCATTTTTACTTTATGAATGTTGATCACTTAATTTCACAAGCTTATTCACAAAAATCACTTGAAAAATTGTAATAAAGAGTTAAGAGAACGTGCTATTATAGAAATTAATTTAAAAAAATGAAAAAGCAACGCAAAAAATGGTTTAAAGATGATATATAGAAAAGAAAAATTACCCTCATTGGGAATGTTTATCGTATTTCGAAGGGTAACTTCTTATATACATATTGTCCATTTACTAAAGGACAAATTCGTGAACTTATTTCAAATAAAATCACAAGGAAAGAAAATGTGTTTTTTTCCTATTGGGGTTGTTTTTTGTCACCAATTTTTCACAATTTAGGATGTTTAATCCTCTTAGTATGTTTAGCCCTGGGCTGGCAAATAAAAAAAGATTAGGGGGTGGGACCTAAAAGAATATATTTTTAGCCCACCCTCCTATACAGTTTCTGCATTTAAATACTGTTTTTTTCTTTTCCCTACAATCCAACATTTTTTGCCAACAGGTGTCATTAAATGCAACGACGCAAAAGCAAGAAATTTCACCCAATTAGGTAGAACCCCAAGCAAAAAGGGGTCATTTCATATGAGGAAATTTTCCATCTATACTCACCCTAATACCGGGTGACCCAAAGAACTGAATTCTTATCCCTCTCCCTCGTTTGCTACGATCCTGGGTGTTTTGGCTTGGCTCGACTTCGAAGCCTGCGTGTTGGCTCCCAATGACGTCACGTCGATCGATCCACCGGCACTTCCGGTGGCGCAATCTCGTGGCGACGTCGGGCAAACAGGGAAGGGTGGCTTAAGGCGGCCGAGCCGTAGAGGGGTGGCAATAGTAGAATGTGCCGGGCAAGGGATGGTCGCGAATAGTAGGGGCTGCGAGGGGAGGGTGGTGTCTCGTCGAAAGAGAACCAAAACCTACAGAATGTCGTGCTAGCCGATAGTACTCCGGGGGCGAACCGACGGATTGACGTCTTCGGGGCTCTCTTTAAAAGGGGGGGTTGAAAATTAACAATGACGTAGAATTTTTACACAATTTTTTACCGCCTCCTCGCAAAAACGGACAAGGGCTAGTTTCTTCGTGCTTGCTCGTGTCAGTGCGTGAAACATTGGGGATTGTGTTCATAGTGCCCGAATCGACGACCGGACCTCGGCCTGTCAGGGATAAGAAGGGTAAATTTGATTTGATATTCGATATACGATTTCCGGTTCATACGGGTCCATTTCTCTTCTACCCCTAAAAGCTTTACCCCTTTCGATTTGCAGAACAGTGTTTAGATTGTATGTTTGTGATGGATGTTGGAATTGAGGGACATATTGTACAAATGAAAATTGACTCTAACAATTTTGCAATTTTAACTGTCAGAGAGTGAGAACTTTTTAGGGTTTAGATTAGGATAATGGATCAAGTTTCAAGTATCTTGAATTTTCTTTTATTAAAAAAACAATACGAGAATATGTGAAATAATTTTTTTTTTAATTTATTACAATCTCGTACTATTATCAGCATTTTGTTACATATTCTATTATCAAAAATATTTTTCCTTTTTTCTTTTTAATCACCGTCGATACCTGAGAAAACGTGCACTTCAAGCGAAAAAACTTCCCTTAAGTAAAACAAAATAAAAATAAAATAAATATCTTTTTCTCTTTAACAATTGTATAGTTTATGACAAAATATCTAAGTTTTATTACATGAAGGACAGGAAAATTACTTAGGACAATACATTTTTCTTTTATTTATTTCTGTTTTTATTTTTCAAGCGTTACCCTCTTTGATTTATGCTGCAGTATTTGGAATCGATGTTTGTGATGGATACTGGAAATAGAAGAGATAGTGACCTTTGTTTTTCAGTTTTCATTACATTCTAAAACAAACATCACTGTCAAAGAATGTAAATTTATAATTTTAAGATTTACAATATTGATTTTAGGCTCAACTTTAGGAAATCTGATTAAGGATCAGATCACTTATTGAATAATTTGTATCGCTTTCTTTGACTGCTACTTGGCATTTTGTTGAGATAAATTGAGAATTCAGATGCCTCAAAATTAAACAATTTAAATTTAAACGTGTATCTGAAAGATATTCAAAACCAAAAGATTAAAAATCGGAAAGTTCAAATTTGTAGCCCTTTAAAATGGAAGCATTACAAGTTGTAAAATTTTTAATTAAACCCTTAAAAATAAGTCAATTTCAAATTAAAAGCATGTTACATTGAATTGGGCATTGAAGATTAAATAATTTTTAATTGAAAATAGTTCAGTTTTTTATAGTTTAAAAATTAGAAAAACAATTGAAAATGTTTAGATCAAATAAATTTAAATTTACTTTAAAAATTTAAATTTAATGATTCAAAATTAAAAATCCTAATACTTGAATGATTTTAAATTGATCGCGTCAAAAATTTAATAATTTCATGTTGAAATTTTCTGACCAATTTTAAATTAAAAATGTATAAAATCTAATAATTTTATATTCATACATTACAGATTTTTAGATGCCAAAGGTCATTGAATCCTATAATTTAAAAATAAAATCATTAATAGTTGAACTATTTCGAATCAATAAAATGATATAATAAGCCAGTGGAAAACTTCGACCATTTTAGTCGTATTTTTGTGGAATAAAAAATTTATGAAAAGAGACATGAAAGTATTATTGACGTTATCCTTTCCATCGAAGCTTTTTACCAGAAATATAATGGAAAACGTTTGTTCAATTCATATCCAGTGTAAGATAGATGACTCAGTATGTCAAAGGAGGTGATAAATAGATGAGCAAATGACAGTAATGGATTCCCGGCAATGGGATTTTCTTTACTGAGGGATGACATGGAAGAGTGTTTGTTCGTCTTTGAATTTTATATTTTGCGAAGAAACGACACGGAATCTTTAATTATGTATTGGAATGGCGAATAATGTCAAAATGTAATGGACAAAATGTCCTTTTCTCGTTATAATGCATTATTTAAATCTTGGAACCCTCTTGCTTTCCAATTTAAGAACAAGATTATGGTTTTCCAACAATTTCAGATTTGCGTTATTCAATAATTTCAGGGTGGCCGGATTGAGAATTCATCTTTGTTGGTAGAAAATGACCTTGAGGTTGTTGTTAATTCACTTTTTCAGGTTGATGATTCAACTTCTTCTAAAAAATTCGTCTTTTTGATTTGAAAATGCCACTATTTGGTTGAAAATGCAATTGTTTTTGGTGGAAGTTTAATCTTCTTTGTTTGTAAATTCGATCATTTGGTTTAGAATTCAACTATTTGGTTATAAATTCGACTATTTTATTAAAAATACAATTATTTTCTAAACCATTCAACTTTTCAACATGAAAACTCAACTCCTGTGTTAAAAATTCGTCTTTGGGTTGGAAATTCACCTTTTTTTGGTAGAAACTTCAACTATTTTTATGAAAATACATTATATTTCAAATAGAAATCTTCGGAATTTAAAACATTCTATACTAAATTCAACATTGAACCTATGTATTAATTTTATTTAAAAGAATTCATTTCCCTATTTTCGTGAAAAATCACCCTGGCGACATTTGGTTTTTATAATTGAAGTTTGTTGAATTGATACTTCATTTTGAGATGTTTTTTTTTTTGAAACTCTTAAAATGAAACTTACACTGAGAAAAATGATTACTTGAGTCAAAGAAATGTATTCAGTACTACAGTTCTTTGATTCTTGTAATCCTTTTTCTCGGTTTAATGAGATTAGAAGCTTTCCATTAAATAGCTTGCCCATTATCTAACGATTGAATAAAAAGTTTTCGAATGCAAATTCTTTTAAGCTTTAATTTTGAAAGATGAAAATTCAGGAGAGTTTAATTTTGGCTGTTTTAATTTGCAGTTCAGTTTTTTTTTTATCGTAAGTGTCAATGACTTTATTCTCTCAAAATAAATTGGAGACATACTCCAGTGATCGAAGTTGGATACTGACCCACATAATTTGTGCACCCCGCATTTTTGTGTCTGTCCTGACCGATTCGTGAAAACTAATTTCCGAGCATACTCACTTCAATGAAACTTGTCATTTTGATCATACATACTTTCTTTCATTTAATCGCTTTGATATAAATGGATATAAATTCATCCCTCTTCTCGTTTTGATTTCATATTTGTTGTTCTTCATTAAAATCGAAAACATTCGTTCATCGGACCATTTGTAATTAAAATGTCAGAGATAGAAGTGTTTTTTATTTTCTGAATAAATTAGCTTGTTCTTCATATAACTAACAGTAAACAATAACAATATAGAAAATGCGATAATATTGATCAAGAGAAAAAAAGTCATCAAGGGTGACCAATAGAGTGGACAACATTCTAAAATCCAGATTGGGTTAAGGATCTAATCTCGCTAATAGAGCAATCTCTGAATCATAGTCCTCTCCCTTCAAGTATTCTAACAGCCTCAGGCAAGTTTGCTTTTGAATCAGCATCACAAATGGGTCCACTTTACAATAGAGGTCTTTACTGGTCTTTATCAAATTGCCTTCCGTAGCCTCCAGGTTTTTGAATTTTCCTTTGTTCAAATTAGTCCTAACTTGTCCTTACTCTTTAAACTATAAAACTCGATTGGTGATATGATTCTCAAATGATTCTCTTGCTTTTACTAATATTTCTTGAAACAAACTTGACCAAGTTAGTAATTTATGTCCGGTCTGACCTTATTGTCCTTATTTATTATTAATGCCTCGTCATTTATTTATAAGGCTTTGACCAGAAAAGGTAAACAGAAGCTCGGTAAATATTTAAGAAGCCAAAAATAGATTGCTTATTTTGAAAGAATGAAAATGGAATAAAAAATTCATATTTAAGGAAATATTGTTGAAATTTTAGGTCGATATGCTACAAAATTATGGCTATTATGAGGGAGTTTACAGATTGAAGTGGGTCTCGTAACACAGTTATCCTGCATATTGCAAACTCTGGTACAACCCTACGGTTATTAGGTGTCTGGCTAGGGGTAAGCGAATTATTAACGCTTTGGTTTCAGTGACGTATAAGATCATAACAATGGCCAAAGTGACATTAAACCACCCGCTCGGCGAAATAGCAGTTTCCTTTTGCAATGTAATATCTACTTCTAAAATTTTGCTTAAAGATGTCTCTAAAAGTTTTGTTTTAAAACGGCGCGGCGATGTGTAGGATAACCGAAAGACACCTTCATTTATTTTTGTAATCTAGGGTAAGATGATTAATTTCTGATGATGATTGTGTTCGACTTGCCTTCATAAATTGTATGTTTGGGAGGCAAGATAATTAATAAAAATAACTTTGTTGCAGATACGTGGGAGGATCGAGGAGAGAATTATCAGGAGTGAAGGAAGTAGTGACCTCCTCTAGGAGGGTTCAGAGGAAGCCGTCTACAAGTGGAAGGTCTGATGGGGGTTCTGGACTCCAAGGAGGTTTGCTAGGGGGTTGCAGTGGAGGAAGTGACGCCCTGGCGGAACTCACCATCGAGGACCTGGCCTCTATCCCTGCCAGCAATCACTCTACCACAAATCACACTGGACATCCCTCCCATCATAAGGTGAGTTTAACTATCTAATTTAAACAAATATTTGTTGCCGAATCAGCACCGAAATTATGTCTTTTCGTGAATGTAAAGTGTGCGCAAAGTGGCTTTTTCCGCCTGAAGACGCAGCCGGGCGCAACCAGATACTTTGCGCCCGCTTCTTCACTCTCCAGGTGATAAAAGCTACTTTAAGTCCGCTTCACGTGCCTTCAAAGGCAAACCTTTAATGCAAGTTAAGGATAAAAATCACTGTGTTGACTAGGCCTTAGGGTAGTCCTTATTTATATTGTGAAAAACAAAATTTTGAATCTTTTTTTTCTCATCCCCTAGTTTTGTTCGATTGCCCAAGGAAATGATTCAACAAATTTGCATATTCTCATGTATCTTTTTGTGTATTAATGTTCATCGCAGTTTTTAAGATAATTGTTCATTGTTTAAAGCACATTAAAAATTGTTTGAGTCATATTTTTTCTCTAAAAATGCGAAAATCGTTTCGCACTATCTTCGTCGATTTCCAGACAAAAAAAATACATTTTAAACAAAGTTGTTTAACTTTCAGCCAAAGACGAATTTTCAACAAGATACATGAACGTGAATTTTTAACCAAATAGTTGAATTTTCAATAAAAAAATATCAGTTTCAACCAAAATGAGATAGTTAAATTTTCAGTTGAAAAATTAATTTTTAGCTTAAAAAATTAAGTTTTAGCCAAAGAAGAAGTTTATACATTCAGTATAAGACTCATAACACCTATAATATATACCTATTTTGTAACTTCTGCAAGAAATCAATAGCTTACAGAAATTTTCATTGTTTAATCAATTGAAAATTACTTGAAAAATGAGTGAAAATTAAAAACATAGTCATTTGTTTAATGTGATCATTAAACTTACTATTACGCGAAACTCTTAAATAGGGCTTAGGGGGGATTTTTTAGGGTCCCATAAGAGGGTCTTAAAAATTTGTAATATTAAAAATCATGCTAATTCTGATACCCTAAAGTTTAAATCACTTATTAAGAAAAAGTTGCCATTTTCCTATGTTTAATCAATTGAAAACTCTATAGTCTTTGGAGATTTTGCTCAAATTTGAAGGGAATAATTTTTTGGACATTCTAAGAAAACTAGGGGGTGAGAGCCAAAAAAATATGATTTTGATAAATAAGGACCACCTTAGTCTGCACCATGGGCGGAAGGCGATAAGAACTTGTGCGTCAATCGCCTTCTTTCGCCCTTGATACACAATGCAATAATATACACAACCGTCGGAAATGAAGAATACGGCTAACGCGAGCTATTCTAAAAATCACTGCTGCCTTTGAACGACGAACTCGGTCAGGAAAAAGTTGACATTTTTTTAACTTTTCGAAAGCTTATGAATTTTCTCGTCAAATGAACGTTAGGTGAGATATTTTTTTATTTTTTAAGATGATATATCACGTAAGAAGATAAATGACATCCTGAATTGAATGAGTGGCACGTTCCAAAGTGTAGGAATTACAGAGTGAGTGACATATGCCCCTGAATGAACTAAAAGGGAGGTGAGAATTTCAGCGGATTGGGGCTTGGGCAGAGTTCAACCAAAAGGTATCGATTTCAAAGGAAGCTGAATCAAGGTAGCAATCGGCTTTGATTAAAAAGGTTTATCTCGCCAGTATAGGCACCTGGTTCAAGTAAACGCAGCCCTCAAAATTAAAAACATTGAATAGCAAGCCGACAGTTGCAGTTTAACACAGCTGACAGTGGCTTCTGATCTTGCACTAGATTGTTTTTGTTCCCCTGCAATTGTAATTGTCACCATGTGCACTGGTCGCGTGCTCAGTGAACGTTTGGACGCGTTTAATTACCGTAATAATTTATCGAGACTTTATCAACGGGCGTAAAATCTAGCCAACTATATAGGAGCGAAGTTCCAAGGATCGTTACTCGCTGATGCGACGAGTGCACCGAGCTCGAGTCTAGCAATAGGTATTTGTTCTGTGTACGCGATTACATTGTATCTATACTTAGTTAATCCCTGTGATTAATCAGCGAAAAAATTTTCCCGTTAATTAAGCTTGATTGAGAATCTGCATTTCATTAGTGGAGTTTATAATAGACAAAAGCAATTATTCAGATATTTAGTTTGAATGATGTTTAAATTTATTGCAAATACGAATTTAGACTTATACTAGGGCGATTTATTTTATAAGGAAAAACAAATGGTTTCCGAAACTAAATACGTACACTAGCCTAAGTTTTACCTTTTTGGTGAACAAATTTTATGTTGTTTATATTTTCACAATGTCTTAAAAATACATTTATCCAATCAGAGAAAGAGTTTTCTTGTAACAAAAGCATCGTCTTCTTGCCTATTTTATTTTGAACTACGTGAAAATCAATTTAACCAAACGGAATTATTTGACTGCAAGACTAGACGAAGCTTGCTGCAAAGAGTTAATGTTTGCTGCAAAAAGATTCTTTTTGAGACAAATGAAAATCCTCTTAACCTTAAATTTAAGAGGAAATTCCATTTGGTGTCAAGAAAAATTTGTCTAGAAGAACAAAAAAACATTATTTTCTTTAAGAATGAGTAAATTTTTCATTCAGATTTATTTACAATGATGGTAATATAGAAAAGATGCTTTGAAATATATAAAACTTTAACACATGCATTTTCAAGGCATTGAGAACATACAAACAACAACAAATAAAAAAAACACCACAGTCTTAATAAGGGACCTCTAAAACATACCTGATTTTGGAATTTTGTTCGAAAAAATGTTTTCACTGGTGGCACCATTTATAATTTGAAGTATTCAAAAAAGAATCTCCAAATTAACGAATATAATGCGGAGCGATATGCTAATTTTGAAGCGTTTAAAATTGAAAATTCAATTCAGAAGAATTTCCATCTCAAACGTTTAATATTGAACAAAATCGAAGCTTTCAAAATTAGACAGACTCCAAATGAAAACATTTAAAATTGTACAATTCCAAAGTAGAAGCCATAAACATCGAGTAATTTTTATTTCGAGATCTTCAAATATAAAAATATTTCAAAAACAATACGCACTTCACCGCGTTCATTCAAAATTAAAACATTCAACATAAGTAGAACAATCTCACATCGAGGGTAAGGAAAATAAGACAGATTAAAAAGCACTGAAAATTGTTCAACTAATTTACAATCTGAAACTTTACAAGGTTGTAAAATTTTATTTAGACAGGTTTTAATGCTTAAATTAAATATTGTACAACTTGAAACACTTTTAACTTGAAATTGGCTAATTTCTCGAAATTTCATTCTCATATAATTATTAGTGTACTCTATTTTGAATGCAGTCAATTTACAATCATTTAAGTATTAAAAGGTTTTAATGTTCAAATTGCACAATTTTGAAAGACTTGAATTTGAGCCAGAAAATGTTGAATTTTTTAATCTGAAAATTGTATCTAATTTTAACGCTTTCTGTATAAAATTGTTTCTTTTAAAAATCCAGTACATAATTATTCGATTTCATACGCCACGATCTGAAAAATTCGCGAATTTCGATCTATAATTATTATCCTTATAATTACTTAAATACTCAAAATGTCGGTAAATTCTGGTAAGAGAAATCTACAGAAAAAGTTTATTTCCTGACGAGAAATATTAATAAAACTGTAAATTTAAAAAGCCCCTTTTTCATCAAATGATTCACTATTTACAGGATCTGATGTGAACCTATCTTGAAACTTGACGGAATCTCTACTTTTCATATACAGGATACAGATATATGCACACGCATTAAATCCACATAGAGTTCTGTTAAGGGGTTCTTTTCTTTATTCCTTTTTCCCGTATTCATTCTCTCCGCATTTCAATATGCCCTTCTGCTCACATCTCTCCTAATTTTCTCCCTCTTTGTTTCCTGAGAAATAATACGGCCTCGAGTCCTCCAAGTTGGGTCTGCAATGTCCATTTTACTCATCTCTTCCGTAGCCTCATCAATGTTTCGTGCTTTCCCTATTCTCCAACCCCATAATATCAGAGCCTCTGCCTTTCGTGCTGTTAATGACTGAACTAGATCTCGTATCATGCAGGCTTGACTTTATTATGCTCTGGTTCTTTCATCCCTTTCAATAGAATATAAACCCAAAAATACTCTTGCTTAAAAATTTCACTGGAAAAATATATTTCTCTCTATATTTTGCAGAATCATTATTTTTCTAGAGGTCTTTCATATCTGATGAATCCAATTTAATTAATTCCACAAGAAAGTGGAGACTTGGTAGCGCTGGAAGAAATAAAATTAAAAATATTCTTCATATTTTTAGTTTCCAAAATTTAACTTCTAAAGGGAGCCACTGCTATCAGTGTGGGCGTAGGCCACGAAAAACCTAGAAATCATGGCAGAGTCTGAAAATTTCATTGGTCAGGGAATGTCAGGGATTTCGAAAACATTAGTATTTGAAATAACTGTCAAGGATAATGAATTTGAAATTTTGCATTTTTATTCCGTTTACAAAGGATACTATGTTAAAAATGTTTACAAGATTAAGATTCTGACCTGTGAATATTAATAGCCAGGGAAAATTTAGGGCATTTTGAAAATTAATTTTCGCGGCTGTTTAATTATAGTATATTACATCACAAGTAAGGTTAGACACGTATTTGCAAGGGGAGTTCAATGTTCGCATGACGAGTAGTAAAACCATGGCCCTTGCAAACATTGAATTCGACGTGAAGACGTGTGTAATCGTAGGAGTGATGTACGATATTTTACTCGAAATCAGTATATTATCTAGCCCTTTACCGAAATGGTGCGAGAACGTCATACGTATAGTGCATGTTTTTTGGAAATTATGAATGATGATGATGATCACTGTCCAAACATTCTTCTGTTTTGTTTTGTTTTGTTTTCTCCATTTGTCAAATTTCTCGGGTAGTAATCTTCATGATTTTGAGTGCAGACCGATTTGTCAAAAAATAATTTTTTTTTGTTAAAGATTCATCGTTTTTAGTTGAAAATTCATCTCTCTGATTGAAAATTCATTTTTTTATTGGGTAGAAAATTATTTTTTGTTTCAACTCAAAATGTAACAGTTTTGGTTGAAAATTGATTATTTCAGTTGAAAATTCGTCTTTTTCAGTAGAAAAATAATCTTCTTGGTTAGAAATTTCCTCTTTTTTGGTTAATAATTTCGAGGAACTTTTTTTTCTCTTTCTTGACAGGAAAATCTTCATTTGTTGAAAACGTGTCTTTTTGGTTGGAAAATTCAACTTCTGTGTTGAAAGTTTAACTTCTTTTGTAAAAATTCATTTTTTGGTTGCAGATTCATCATCTTAATTGAAAATTCATCTCTTTGGTTTAAAATTGGACTTCTTTATTTAAAAATTGAAGTATTTGTTTGAAAATTCGTCTGTTCGGATTGAAAATTCATTTTTGTTGTTGTTGATAACTCAACTGTCTTCTGGAAACTATAATTACTTTCTTGAAAATGCAACTGTTTTGGTTGAAATTTAATCTTTTTTGTTTGGAAATTCAAGCATTTGGCATCCCCGAAATACATACGCATAAAAGTGAAACTAGATGTGCAAGCACTTAGGGGTTGAATTTATTCGAGACTAGCCGCTAAGCACATTTTACTTATCTCAAATAAAATTCAATTTAAAGAGAGCAAGATGTATTATTTGCAGCTAATAAAATGTTATTGGACCCTAACTTAAAATAATAATTTCTTTGAGCTGGCTGTTATGAAAGGTATAAAAACTAATGGACCTTCCAGAAGTTCCGAGCCCATTCCTCTGATTCCGGTCATATTTTCTTTTCCTATTCGAGGAACACAATATGGATTATAGGAATTGCGAAGAAGGCTCTCAGGGTATACGAGTAAAAAACAAAGAGACTTTAATTCGTCGTCGGTCTTTCTCGGTTACTCGATAGGGTCGTCTTTTAAGAGAGTCGAGGATTCTTGAGCTTTGCCTCGAGGTACTGAAGGAGCTTTTACGATTACAGACGATCAACCTTTAGACTTAAAAGCTTACCTGCACACGTATCCTGCTGCAGAACCTTGGACATGAATAGTTAGTTAGCAAAAACTGTAAAGGGTCAAATGGTGCACCTACATAAACTTCGAAACTCATCTTCGATGGTAGCAATGCATATAGAATAAAGGTTCAGATTCTTCTGTTGTAGATAACAAGAAATATTACAAATAATAACTAATGCTTGTAATATTATATTGTCATAAAAAAGCCCATATTTTTTATCACTCAATTGTGTTTTATTTGTTAAAAAACGTAAAAAACTACCCTTTATATGTGTTGTAACATTATATTATGCTTTCTTGTAGAGACAAAATTTAATTTATTTTTGTCCTCAACGTCTGCTATGTTTTGGTTTTCCTCTGAAACACTTACTATTTTTACGGAAATTGACGTTAATTATACATGTTAATTATTAAAGGTCCGAGAACCACGGTTTCAACTGCTTTATGTTTTTAATAAAACATAAATACGCAATTATTTTTTCAACAAATGGATCAAGATTGTTGATCAATGATTGAGAAAAAAAGTTTGGAGTGTTTTTGGCTCACTCGAGTTTAGTAGCTCTGGGATAATGAAATACTTTTTTGAGATTGGTATTTTAAATTTAAAGAATTTTTGACGAAATGAAAAAGGCTTCGTATAAAAGGTATAATTTAGGCTCTTCAATTTGACACCCTTCAATATTGTGAGAAATAAAATTTGTAAATTTTCAAAAATAATTTCGGAAATTCAATTCAATTAAGTTTAGTCATTCAAAAAGTACATGTCTGATAAAATAATAGTTATTTCCAAAGTTGTATAATATAACATGGTTTTAATTTGGAAGTAATTAAAATTTTTAGGTATTTTTTTAGAAGCTTGTTCAATTTGAGAATCTTCAAGCGTGAAAGATTTCAAATTTAGAAGTAACTTTATCATCTACTTTAGATTATCAAAATTCGAATGAAATTGATCGATTCAAAAATTAACCGAATTGGCCAATTTAAAACCGCTGTTCTCTACTCAGTTAGTAGTATGACAGTAAAAAACAAATTTCGCTTAAAGTCGTATCACTTTAGCTTGAATCCAGGCAAATTTTTATGAACTTAAACTCAATATTTTAAAGTGTAATATTGAAGTATTTATTCCATTTTACTATGATCATCAGGTTACATAATTCAAAGCCGAAGCTTCAAAGCTTGTAACATTTTATCCAAAGAGGAGGAGGTAAATACTCTCAAATCTGGGCACGCCTTCACGAAATTCCTAAAAATCCTTTGATGTACCTTGCAATTTTTTTGTTCTTTTGATATCCTTTGAAATCGCTTGAAATCTTGTAAATTCTCCCAAATTCCCTTAGGTTATTAGAAATCCTGTGATATTCTTCAAAATTGTGTGACAATGTTTAAAATCTCAAGCCTTTAAAAGTCCTTGAAACAAAGTATTTGCATTACGCAGTAAAAAAATACTTATAATTGTTACATATTAAAATGTTTGGCAGCCAAATTTTTCTGGATGTAAATAAGATTCATCTGATTTTAAGCAAAGATGAACCCGTATTAAAAGTACATAATATGTCTTTCCGTACGGAAAAAATGTATAGTTAAAACAGAAAAATATTGAATTTGTATTTTTGAAACAGCTAACCGTATACCCGACTCATGGATTTTCATTTTCAATTTTCCTGGCGGTCCCAATAATCATAAAACTTCGCTATAATGGGAATAAATTATTTAATAATATGTTAAAAGTGACATTTAATGATAAAACTTAAAAACGAGTTCTGCCATTGATTTCCCTTATTTATATATAATTTAGGTATTTTTAATCTTTACAATATCATTAGTTCAACAAAATACTCTAATAATTTTTCACAAAAAATGTAAAATTACTTCCCGTAAAAAGATATTAGAGTGCATCGGTCTGATTCCTATTATAGGGATACTTACATTATACAGTATGGACGTGCATTCTGTACTTACCGCCATGCCACCACCCCTAAGGCCTAAACCTAAAGTATTCATTCCGAATAACTACGATTTCCAAATAGTAGACTGTCTTTATCAGTCGGACAAAATACAGTCTTTTTGACGGAATGAATCAAAATCGATGAGTATTTAATTCAAACGGAACGATCGGCTTTTCTTTCGCGAGTGTTGAGACGTATTAAAATCCTGGGACAAATTGCTTGAAGTCCTGGCTCCCGAATTTCCGTGATCTTGATCTTGATCCACGGATTAAGGTGTCCCCTGGGAAGCCGACAAACGACGCCTGTCACATTCTCATTTCTGGACTACGTGTGAATCTGTAACAGTCTAAACAAAAAACGTTGAAGATCAGAGAACGCTACTCCCTAACTTATGCAGCCGGGTCACGGAAGGTCGTCGAATGAAATCAATATCACAGGGTGAAATAATAATTGTGTGCGTATAGTTACATCGAGGCAGGAGCGCGAGGTTGTACTCAACGACGCAAAACTTGAACGGTTTTACTTTTCCGAGTGCCATTACATTACCCTATCATGCACCGTAATCCGCTCGTTGGTAATCCCTCTGCTAAATGCGGATCTATAGTGTATACTTTACATCAACTAGCTTGCAAATGCATAATCGGTCTTCCGTGAGGCTCATGGAAGGGATTCCAAATCAAATCTTTGATGCGTAAAGTTCAACGATATTTACTGTTCACGTGGGAGGGCTTATTAATTTCAGACTAGGATTTCATTTGTAATCCATGAATAAGTGATTAGGTACATTAATTAATCCCACCTAAAAAAAACAACCCGGGATCAAAGAATTCACGTGGTGAAAATAAGCAAGGGATGAATGATTTTTTAACTTTGGGAAATAATTGAAGATATGAGAATGACATCTGGATAATGACCACTTGAAGTTGGCGCTTCGAATACGTTATTTTAAATGTAAACAAAGTGTCAACTTCATATGGTCCTTATTCAGTTGTCATTCTCATGTCTTCAATTATATTCTTAACTTTTTTTTCATTCATGCAAAGAGACGAGAAAAATGAATTTATGGACAAAAACTTAGAATATTTTAATTTATGAAACGTATACACTGTCGGTACCGACAAAAAAAATCGATACCGACAATGAGATTTCTAGGAAAATTTTAAACGATTTAGCTCTTATTTTAAAAGATTAACTTTTTGTTTTGAAGACTTCACAATATCTCGGAAAAGAACGTGGATGATTTTAAGACATTTTTTTTTAACTTTGCAGGATTTTAAAAATTTGTAAGAAAATTGAATTATTTCAAAAGATATTAAGAAATTTTTAAAGTTTTAAAAAGATTCGAAAATAATTTAACTCTTAACAAAACTGAAAGATTTTAAAAGAGTTTAAATGATTTCCCAAAATTTCGAAAAAATGTAGAAGATTTTGAAGCAATGTTTTTCAATTTTTCAAGATTACAAAATTGTAGAAAAAATCAACTAAGTTTAAGAGATATTTAGAAGTTTGTAAAAGATAACTAAAATAGTGCAAAACTTGAAAATATTTTTGAAGAATATTAACAGAATTTGACAAAAAAGCTTTTTCAGAATTTGCATAGGTTCCAGGAAAATAAACAACTTTTTTTGAAATTCCTGGAATTTTTTTTAATGATTTCTCATTTTGAAAACGTAATATCTAAAAAAATATAAAAAGATTTCAAAAAACTTGAAAAGATTTCTAAAAATAAAGAAGAAAATCTGGATGATTTCAAGGCAATTTTTAAAATTTTGAAAGCCTCTTAAAAATTTTAGGAATAGTTCGAGTCAGCTTAAAAGATGTTTAAAAATTCATCTCTGTTGGTAGAAGTTTAATCTTTTTTTGGCTAGAAATGCAATTGTGTGGTTGAAAATGAATCTATTTTAGTTGAGGGTTCATCAACTTTGTTGAAAATTTGTCTTTTTTGGATGAATTACACTATTTTTAATTTAAAATAAAATATATTTCAGTTAAAATATCAACAATGACCTTTTTTGTTGAGAATTCATTTTTCTTCGTTGAAAATCTTAACTATTTTGTTAGAAATTTGTCTTTTTGGCAGAAAATTTATCTTCCTGGTTGAAAATTAACCCTGTTTTGGTTTACCATGTAACTTTTTTGGTTAGAAATGCAATTGGTTGAAAATTAGTGTTTTTGGGTTGATGATTGAACTGTTTTATTGAAAATTCGTTTTTTTTTGTATGAGTTAAACTAATTCTGATTAAAAATTAAATTTTTTGTTGAAAATACAAGTTTTTGGTTGAAGATTAACTTTTTTGTTAAAATTTTGATTTGACTCATATAAAATGTTCAAAAATATTTTAGAATTTTCCCGAGAATCTTCGGACAATGATATTCATATTATATTGGAACAAGTTAACGTAAAAAATAAATATTCACTCTAAATAATTTTTTTGTATTAAAAATTATTTTTCCCGTCAAATCGAAAAACTACTCAAGCGCATATCTCGTGATTGACGATGCTAGTTAATATTAAAATAATATTTTTTGGAAGAAAATGTTTTTTTTTCATAGTCTTCCATAAAAAAAAAAATTGATTAGCATTTCGAACTCGAAAGTTCATTGCCTCACTACCCGATTCGGGTAGTGTTTCTAGGTGGATAAATACTACCAGTGTGGGTCCACCACACCCACGACGGGCCAACACCACGCAGTATTCCCCGAACGGTCACCCATCCAAGTACTAACCGCGCCCAACGCTGCTTAACTTCAGTGATCTTACGGGAACTGGTGTTTTCAGCGTGGTATTGCCGTTGGCAATAGTCTTCTATACAGATAGAAAATCACACCATAACAATTTCGAAGGAGAAGCTCTTTTATATATACCTATATCAGATTAAAATGAAATTAGAATTAAAAAATGAAAATATTAAGAAAATTTATATAGACGATTAAAAATTGGACTGTCGAGTATAACCGACCCAAGCGCTGCTTAACTTCAGCGATCGGACGAGAACTCTTAAACAATTACATACGTCCAAGCAGACATATGAATTATGAATAATTTTAAGACCATCTATAAAATTTAAAAAAATTATGTTGCATATTTTTTGTCAAGCGGAAAAATCATGCAAAAATAGAGAATATTATGGATATCATTTTCATTTCTTATATACGAAGAATGAAAATTGTATGCAAACTTTTTTCACTACGTATAATTTTTGCGCCTGAATTTTTACAAAAGTGATAATTAAAAATTTCCACTGGGTACATGTCCTGCAAAAATATTAAAATATAGGATTTTTTCTTATATTTTATTCCTATCCTCATACTTTATTTATTATTCTTTGCAAACAATGATAACTAACTTCTATATTCAAGAGATTCAATTATTAATAAATTCAATTGATTAATTCAATTTTCTCCATAGGAAATTGGACTTTTAGGAATTTTTTATAACAGAAAAATCATTTTGCAGTCAGACCTAAAATTAGTTTGAAAACTCTAACAGTTTCAAATAGATTTGACTGATTCGCTGAATCCAAATTATTTTCCTGTATTTAGAAATTATCAGAAAGATCTATTAGGCCTTAGCGATATTTTTACATTTTTTCAAGAATATTTTTACATTTTTTACGTATATTTTTACATTTGAAAAGCAAAACGAGTTTTTTGCCAATTTTACATTAAAAACCGTGTCATCTTTGCAATTTTTGAGATACTGATGGTTTCTTCTTTCAAAAAAATCCCACCTTTTTTCTGAATTTTTTTTTAATAATATATGTACTAATATAATCTCCTTACCATAAATTTCCTATTTGGTATGTTCAGGATTTTTTTTTTCATAAGCTTGCCCTCCTTTCAATTTTTGAGATTTAAAGTTTTTTTTGTTCCAGTTTGTCAAGTTTCTTCTTCACTTTTTCGAAATCCATTTTGATTTTTTGACCAATTAAAACACGAAATTTTCTCGAAACAGCTACCTTTTTTCACTAAATTTTTCAGGATGATGAATACATTCGTGGGAAAACAACGTTGATTCGTGTGATATTTTTTTCTTGCAAAAAGGGCAAGGTTTTTTAAAAGTTTTTTCTTCCGAATTAGAAAACAATACCAAATGGTATACAAGAAAAACCATAAAATTTCAAAAATTGCACATGTTGTACGGGTTTGAAAGTAAAATTTGCAAAATACTTATTTTTCTTTCAAAATTAAAAACTAGTAGTAAAAAAGTCGCTATTTTAAATTAAAAAAATACGTGTCTTCCTATTTTTCACGTATAAAAACATATTTTATTGGCAAGCCAATCCTGAACATGTCACCCGCTAGCCCACATGATTTGAAATGGATTCGGTCATAAATATACTCAATTTCTTATAATTTGATATCCATTAAATTATAATTTATTTAGAAGATATAATATATAGAATGAATCCTTCAGTCTGGAAAGATACTGAAATAAATTACAGGGGTCAGTAGCCTTTCAGAAGAAACAAAGATTTTTATTTAATTTCACATATGATAATTAATGTGATAATGAATAGCTATTGCTTAGTTATTAATTAATTTTAATTTCATTTCATTTTAATATTTTATGTAATGCAAATATATTGTACTCTTTAAAATGAGATCGTTACTTATTCTATCCGGACTTTTAATTAAGAAGAATATTCAAAAGGATCGTGAAAAGCTACATCACTTGCAGATACTCTAACCCTTTCAGTTTAACGTTAATAATTCTTCTCTTGCAAAAATTACTCTGACTACTAAAAAAAATTCACATATTCAATTAAATTATTAACACAGATAATTGATCAAATCTCGAGTAATTTAAACTTACTCCCGTACATATTATAAATTTTATAATGATGAGACATTTACAGTTAATTAGAGAAATTAAGAAAAAAACCTATTTTTGCTCTGAAATTCTTCTTTAAAGTTTTTAATTAAAATTGCGTCCATCTGCTGTCGAAGTGGTCTTCCGTACATGGCCAACTGTTCTAGTCTCACATTTCGTTTCTAATTTATCTAGTTGTTACTTATTATTTGTTCAACCAATTTTTTTGTATCTTTAGGTTTCTTTTCATGACATTTTTAACAATTAGTGAGATACATCATTCTTTTCTATTTACGAAATCATAAATTGTTGAAGATAAAATCGTCTTCTTCGGAATTTTAAAACGCGTTTAACCTTTGATGCATTCTCATTTTTTAATTTGAAAGTCGAACAAATTTGAAACGATACTTAGAACAAGATAAATTTATGAGCGAAAAAATCTATTTTAAGATAGGTCCAAAAAAAGAATCTTGAGTTATTTCAGATGACAAATGAAATTTAAATAGATTTAAAATGTAAATCTAACATTTAAAATTCGAATGTCGACTTTCAAACCACATTATATAATTTTTCAATTTCAGAGACTACAATCTTTAGATCTTAAACACAACATTTTTATGTATACGAATTGTCTATATCGAAAATGTTTGTGGTCCGCTCACAGAATTTCTGTAAACCTATCCACTTTCCGCTCCCACATGCTGCGTGTCCCAAAATTCTGTGCGCACCTTTTATATCAAACTATTCTATCAAAAATGAACTTAAAAAATTGGCAAAACTTTAACTTGCGGTTTCTGATAGCCTTATTAAAAAAAGTATTATCTGTAGCAACATTATATCTTAAAATAAAATTTACAAAATGCACACGTTTTTGGCACCAATATTATCATTTCTCCCTTAATTTTATTTCAGACAATGGTTAAAATACATGCGTGTGAGTTACAAAATAATGTTTCATATAAAAAATAGAAAATGAAAATTTTAATAAATTCTCCTATTTTCGATACCAAATAATGTTGTGTTAATGTTATCTACTTTTGCCATTTTTTTATTTATAATATTTAAGATATAAACTAGATAAATATCTCAAGAGATAATTTTTTTGTTCAATTTTTTTCCATAATTGACCACTTCTATTTTCCGAACGACCGTAGGTATTTAGGATTTTCTTTTTTTTTATTTGACGTGGGAATTCTTGCTCTTTCAGTTGATCCCAAACCGATAAAAACCCAACTTAAATTTTTTTTAGAAATATATGGTAATATGTGTAACATATTTTCTGAGTTTCGTTCTTTGTAAACAACTATGTGCTTGACATTGAAAAAAATTATTTTTGAAAAATTGAATGTTTGCATTTTTCTCGGAAACAACAAAAGGCACTAGAAAATGTTTGCATAAAAGTTTACACATCTTGAAAAGTTTGTCATGAAAAACTCTTGCTATTTTGTGATGTATTGCATCGTTTACGAGAAACATAAAAAATTATATTTGAAAAAAAAATTGTTTTCTGGCCTCAAAAATAGTTCAACCCTTATAAAACTGACAGGATGCCTTTTTTTCATTGAATTTTGAAAACATGAGAAGAACCTTTTCAGGAAAACCCCATATTTTTTCTTTTTCCAACATTTACAAAGATTTTTTCCTGATATAAAAATGGATTCCTATTAGTTTTATGCGGGCTAAAACATTTTTTAGGTCTGCAATTTTTTTTTAATATAATTTTTTTTCTCGTAAAAATGCAAGATATCACAAAAGAGCGAGAAAATTGGTGTTTTTGAGAAAATTCACTTTCAAGAATCTTAGATAAACAGCCGCCATTCTTTTATTTTTCCAATTTCCAATTTTATTTGGGCTAAAATTGAAAGAGCAAGAATTTCTACGTAGATAAATTAGTCATTTGTAATTGACAATTGTATTGTTATAAACAGCAGTCTGAGGTTTTGTAATGTTTTTGAAATTTTATAAAGTTATTTTATCTGTAGTCTAATTTTGAGTCTTATACAAGCAGTATAAAGATAAATTTGATTATATTTTTGCAAATTTTATAAACAAATAATATAAATAAATGCAGAGTTTAAGCAATTTTTGAAAGTTGAGGTACTTTTTTGGAAATTTGTTTCAGTTGGTTTTCCAGTGATATTCCGGAGCACTGAGCAGTACATTGATATTTTATGAAAAATGTGATTATTAAGAACAAATGGCATAAACAAATTCGCTTTTTGTGTAATTTTTTTTAAGTTTGAGATTCTTCTTTTTTAAGTTTGTTTCAATTGATTTGCTCCTGATATTCCAGAGCAGTGCAATTACTTTTTATGAAAACTGTGATTGTTATAAATAAATTGCATAAGCAAATCGCTGTTTGTGCAATTTTTCAAAGTTTGAAGTACTTTTTCAAAATTTGAGGTACTTTTCGTGGTACTTTAAAAAAAATTTGATTACAGTTGGTCTGCCAGTGATATTCCGGAATAGTAAATTGACATTTAATGAAAAATTTGGTTGCTATAGACAAACGGCAGAAAAAATTCGCTGTTCTTGGAATTATTTAATGCTTGAGGTACTTTTTAACATTTTTGTTTCAGTTGGTTTGTCAGTCATATTCCGGAACAGTTATTTGAAGTTTTGTTAAAAATGTGATTACTATCGACAAATTCGCAATGTAGGTTAATTAAAAATTGTCTGCGTTTACGCTTTTTAGCATATCTTCTGCATATATCATAATGGGAAAATTAAAAAAAAATGTATCGACTTTAAATAACGAAGGAAAAGTGCTCCAACAGAAATGAAGAGGTCTAGCCAAGAAAAGTTGGAAAAAGAGGTCCTCCTACGATCTTGCACACAACTTTTAATTGATCTACATTGCGAATTTGTTTCACTTGTAAACCAATTAAACAAATTTCCAAAAAAAGTTACCTCAAAATTTAAAAAACTGCACAAACAGCAAATTGGTTCATGCCATTTGTTTATAACAATGAGAAATATACTTCCATTTATTTTGATGGTGTTTGTAAATACATGACTTCAAATTGGTCTACAGACACAAATCACTTTATGAATTTTCGAAATCATTACAAAATCTCAGAACGCTGTTTATAGCAATACAATTGTTGATAACAAATTCTTAATTCATCATAAACTCCTAATTAGTATTTTGCGAATCTGCATTTATCAATTGCACACTATTGCCAAACTGAACAATTTATGCATAGTTAATGCATCAGAAACTTAAACTTTTAATTTTTGCACGGTTTATACCTAAATAAAAATATGTATTTAAACTTGCTTTAAAAATTGGCTCTCGCAGATCTCTCGAGAATGTAATGTAGCTATTCTCTAAAAAAAAGTGGAAAATCGGTTGAAAATTTAAGCCGGAATATTATTTTGAACATTTTTATATCCAGTGTCCACACTGCGCGCCACCCATGTTTCCGTAATTAATATTTGACTATATGCGACGTTAAATTTCCACTTCCGGGTCTACTTCTTGCCTCAAAGTTATTAATTCATGAAAAATTATTTAAATTTAATTGAAAAATAAAATAATAGTCAACTGCGGATGTAGATTATCGTGAAATTAGCATTTCTCATCCCACATGCAGTGGTCAAAAAAGAAAAAGAAAAAGAGGAGAATGAGGATCGTAAAAGTGGTTCAGACTAGTCCGAAGAAGGGGGATGGTAATGGGGAGAGTGTAAAACGTTCCTTTTTTATGACACACGGTATAGATAGGCGTATTCGGCGGTTGCTGTGGTGAAGGTGGGGCATTATGGCCAACATCGCCTACGCTACAACACTACAGTCCTACAACCCGCAGTTTGTGTTTCACATTCAAGCATTGCGTACACGCATCCTGGAAACCGGGGGTGTAACCCCTTATTTCAACCCGGTCCAAATAACGTTTAGTTTCCGCGCAATAATGCCCTAGGCTGTGCCATGTTTACCCCAACGCCACCAAGACAAGTGACCCAAATATTTTCTGACCACCTCTGTTCATTGAGCTTTCTCGCCTGGATTGTTATCAAAACCAAGTGGAAATTCTGAAGAAAATTATGGTGCCAAAGGAAAAGGAGGACTGGAGTGTGCTTTACAAAAACTACAAAAATTCTAAAGTACAGAGAACTATTTATTTTCTCTTTATTTGTTATATGAAAAATTTGTTTGCCCTTAAGTATATGGAGGCCGTTTTAAATAACAAATCTTCCAGGATTAGTTATTTTTAACTAAAATTATATATAATAATCTTAAAATTGATTAATTCACTTTGTCTACATTGAAGCTCCTATGTTTTCGCTCGTTTCTCGCGTGTTCTTTATGTCGCAAATTTTTCTTTCATATGAATGTGACAGTTTATTAGTAAATATACGTCAATTTGACAACTTATAAAATAATTATTGTCTTTAACATAAAGTTGCTTGGAATGGAAATGCCTTATCATTCATTTTCAAATAAGGGACTTTACCTACTTAAATTACGTAACGCGTTTTTCTTTTGTTTACATCGTTGTATACCTTTTGTCTTCAAGACAGTTTCATTCTCGTCTTTATTTAAATAAAAGAAAAGCGCGTTAGGTAATTTCAAGTCCATTTTTTTAAATTGGTAAGAAGATAATTATTTTTCGTAAAGTTTAAACTTTTGAAGTGAAAAATAATGTTGTTTCTCTAATATAACGTAACTGATATCATTTCATTTCTAAAAATCATGGAAAACTTTTTTCTATAGTGTCCTGATATTTGGCACAATTATTTATTTTTCCCATTACATTAGAAGGATTCAATTTTAAAAATTGTTATAAACAATTCGAAAGTAAATTATTTTTAACGACTCAGTTTCAAGATCCCAATTTAAGAATGTTTCAATTTTTAAACGAAATTTAGAACTGTTTAATTTTTAATGTTTCAAGTTTGAATTCATAAATTTTCCAATCAGAAAGTATGTAATTATATATTTATCATCTTTGAAACTTTTTTAATTTTAATTAAAATTATAGTTTTAAATTCGCAATTCTAAAACAGTTTAATTTTTTAGCCCTTTAATCTAAATTTTTTTGGCTTAAAAGCTTAAGTTCAAAAATATTTAGATTGAATTTTCTTATTTTTTGGAAGTTTTGAGTTTCAAAGTTAACAATCTTGTAGTTTGAAAACCCAATATTAAGAATGTCAAGAAAATGTCACTACTAAACTTTTAAAATTGCAAAATTGCATATTCCAAACCTTAATAGCCAGTTTTAAATTTAATAATTTTTTATTTGAATATTCTAAGTCGTTTGCTTTTAATTTCAAACATATACCAAATTTTCTTGTTTTTTTTTAATTCTTCGGGATCGTAGAATATCATATTAAAAGAGTGGATAGTTGCACAATTTGCAGTTTAAGGAATTTTAAATTAAATAATATTGAATTGAATTCCTCCAGAATAAATTCAAAACAATGCCAATGAAGACAATAATTTCTGAAATTCGAACCTTAATCATGAGAAGATTTTATGAATAGGCATAGAAAATGTATTTTTTTAATTTGAAAATGTTCCAAAATATTTAACATTTTAAACTCTACTTGAACCAAAACAATCTTGAATTGAAATGCTTAAAATTGTGCAAATCAAAACATTGAAATCACATACAAGATCAATCTTGTTTAATTTTATTATTTTTTAAATTGAATTTTAATTCAAGATTTTCCCAAATGAATCATTTAAAATTGAAAAATATTAAATTGAAAATGGTAAAAATGAATAATAATTCTGAATTAAGTGTTAAAAATTACTAGTGATTTGAAATTAAAAAGTTAAAAATTATGTTGTTCAAAATCAAAATAGATCAAAATGAACTATCTGAAGTCGATACTATAGTAATTCAATAATTTCTTTAATTTTGAATGGTCACAATTATCTTAGAGTTATGAATTTTCATGTTGAACGCTAAATTGTCAATTTTTCCCTTCCATGAGCTTTAATTTGGCAATTAAAATTAAAATATTTTCATTTTTTAAGTTATAATGAAACCATCAAAATTTTTTTAGTTTTTAAATGATATAAATTCACATAAAATAATTGAAATTTCAAAGCACAGACAATGTTTGATGTCACAATGTTTGGTGACTACAAATTTTTTCATTTTTAAATAAAGTTCGGATTCGTTTAACTTTCAACTTTCCGTGGTAGAATTTTTTTTATTTTAAAGTTTCCCATTTACAATTACTTTATATTTTACAATTACAGTTATAAATACAATTATTGTTTTCAATTTTAAAATTTTTCAGCTAATCTAAAATATTTCGAATTGGAACGTTTTCAGTTTAAAATCGTTCAATATATTTTTTTTAAGTTTCAAACACTTTCAATTCCAAAGTGTTAATTAATAATTATTGTTTCAAAAATGCGAAATCGTACGCCAATATTAAAGTTACATACACTTGCTATAGAAAAAGCCCTAAGAATTGAAGGTGGTGGTGTGTACATTTTTAAAAATAATCCTTACTTAAAAAATGGACTCTTCCTTATGGCACTCGCCAACTTTAGATCAGTTTTTCTCAAAAATTTGATTTTCGATGCTGGCTATTTGACCATGTACTTAACTCCATACTATGCAGTACTCCATTTCACGCGGAAACCCACATATCATAATTAATAGAATTCAACTAGTTGTTGAATTCAGTTGGATTTTGAATTAAATTTGTATGTATAGGTAGACAAGAGTAGAGTTCTTCAATGAAAAATATCTGATATTACAGATTTTCAAATTCTCTTCCTGAAAACGTATTATATTTTTTCTTTTCTCGTAAAAGTATACATTGGAAGCAATTTTCACCCAGAATCGAGAGCGCTAAACTAGATTCGCGAACTCAAGAATCAGGTGAACCGAAACCTAGAAGGAAGGGATTTCGTTTGTAAAAAATTCAGGACCTCGTGCTCTTGGAACTCGAGCAAGGTCGTCTTCCTTCTTCCTCTGCTTGAATTTGCTCCCTTGAACTTTGACACGCAAGACACGTTCACATGGTCAATAAACCAGGGATGCCAGAGCAAGTAAAAAATTCATGTTCGCATTACGTGATATCCTCATGACAGGTTCCTATCAACGGTAAAAGATTGTGTTGTCACCTTAAAAACTTGATTAATTTGTGTGAAAAATAGTTTCGTGTGAAGAAGTGTGAAATCCGCATGGAAAGGCAGAAGTTAGATGATGAGTTTTTCGAGGGAAAAGTCATAAATCGGGTTTTTTTTATTATTCCTTCGTATATTTTGTCGTAAAATACTTTATGAGCATTCTTAATTTATTAGAGATTTTTTAGATTCAGACTAATTTAGTTTTTAGAGATCCAAGATTCTTTATTGGATCGTATATTTTATTTGTTAATAGATGTTTAAACATATTCAAACTTTGAATGCGAGTGTGGATGGTTAAGAAAAATAAATGTGAACCAAGTCCAGTTTTCAAGGCCGTTGGGCTGAAAATAAAAAAATATCTATCTCTATTTTTATTGGATTATTTTAGTGTTAAAATAAATCTTCTAAACCCATAATAAATGTTAAAAATATAGAATCGCTACGAAATTTAATCATGTTTATTTTGATTTCAATAGCTTGAAAAGTTGCATATTTTTGTGTTATTGCAAACTCTTGTTTTTTCACGATATTTTATTTTTTCCTGCCTTGGCTTATGTACGTAATTAATTAGAAAAACCTGCTTTAAAAAAGAAAGGAAACTTAAAATAATAATTATTGTAAAATATATGGCACTGTTTAAGGCTTCTCGTTCGATCACCGAAGTTAAGTAACGCGTAGCGCGGTTATTGTCGGATGGAAACCATCTTATTATCAGCTTCTGTTGGTGTAAATCTGTAAATGATTGTTTATTGCAAGGATTAAAAAACTTTTTTTTTAAGTCATGACAAAGTTATATATTTATAAATCAATTACATTAATCATAATTCATAATATTGTATAACATTAATTAGTATAAGAAAAACTTCATAGCAAAGCATAATTTTTCTCTAAACTGGTGGTTTTTAATAAAACAATCATGTGTCATGATTACGGATTAAAAATTCGGAATTAACACTTTAAACAGGGTGTCTGCCCGACGGGGAAATCGGAAAACCGGGCAATCACCGTAAATTTTATTCACTGGCAAGGATTTTCCTCTAAAATGTACTAATATGCAAATTAAAAGTCGTTTAATATATTATATTACTCTAATTCTGAGTTGGGACAGTGATTTTTCTATAAGAATTATAATTCTGATTTGGGATAAGGGATTTCAGTAAAGTATTATGATTTCGACTTTGAGACAGGAAATTTTCTAAAAGATGTATAATTCTGAGTTGGGACAGCGAATAAGTGAAAAAAAATATATAAAAAATCATGTAAAGAATCTTTACTTTCGGTCAGGGAATTTTAGCAAAGAATTATAATTTTGAGTTTGGAACACTGAATTTCAGTAAAGAAATGTAATTTTGACAATTGGGACATGAAATTCCCGTCAGGGATTATAATTTTGACTTTGGTACAGGAAATTTCTTCAAAAATTATTATTTTAACTGTAGGCCAGGCAATTTCCGCAATGAATTATAATTCTGAAATATAGAACTCGGAATTTCCATAAAGAATTATAATTTTTATTTCAAATTCACTTTGGAACATGGAATTTTCGCCATGAATAAGCCTTTATCGAAGTATTTTAGATCAATAGAGACTGAGATAGTGAGTAAAATATTAAGTAAGGGCAATCTAATTTCTGATTATTTCCAATTTTCATGATTAAACTTTAAATCCTGGGAAAATCTGTGAAAATAATGGTAAAAAAATCAAAGTCACGCAAAATAAACCTTGAGATCTCCTCTTTGAAATGAGCCCAAGAAAGTATAAAAATGTTTACTGGTTCTCGAATTATCATTAAAAATATAAAGGCGTGCACAATAGAAAATCGCTATATTTTTAATAATAATTCGAGAACCAGTAAACATTTTTATAGTTTTTTGGGCTTATTTTAAAGAGACCATCTTAGGACTCGTTTTGTCTGAACTTCAAGTTTTTATCACTATTTTCTTAGATTTTACCAGGAGTTGAAGTTTAATCATGAAAATTGGCAAAAATGAGAAATTAGACCTGAGTTTCTCACTCACTAACTCATTTAATCTTATATCAAAATGCTTCAAATAGGGTTCATTTTATACGGAATTAAATGAACTTCCCAATGCTTTTTTATAAATTATTATATCCTATTTTTTTCCGGAGATATCCTGCGAGAAGTGAGTGCATGTTTTTAATAGCTAGTTTTTTAGGTGTCCTCATATACTCCTGGATAAAATTTCCTAGATTATTTCTTCTCGTACTCTAATCCCAAAATAGTTTCCCGAAAATTTGAAAATCCTAAAATAAGAATTCGAGACAAATCTACACGTAAAAAAATAAACTAAGAAATCCAGGATTGTCTTTTTTCCCGAAGTCTACAAATACCCAGCACAGGTGGATCTTTCCAGCCTCTGGGACGTCTCCGTTTATTTAGATTTCCATGAAGGGTTGAACATGAAAGAGTCTGATCATGAGAAGAGTTTATTGTTTCTTGCGTTTTTCGAACTCGTAAAAATTGTGGGTTGACATAGAATCGTTGCAAACAGTTCCAGAGAAGAAATTCTTAAGACGCAATAGGTAAACTGTTGGCCTATAGGGAGTCTTTGTTTCAGTCGCTATATGAACCTTTACGACATGCTGTAAAAGCGGAACGAACATGGAAAGGTAGCTTCCTATTTCTACCCCCATGAGTCACTACATCACTATATCACTATACCCTAAGCTAAGGTCGGAATCTACACTCTACACACAACATAGGAAAACTAAGAGGGATAGATATGTATGCATGATAGACAAGGAAAGATATGGGGAAGTGGAGTTACCACACCCACCCCTTCAAATACTATGCCTATGCGCACCCACCCCTCTGAATCATGCTGTGGGAGTGTGGGGTTCCGGGTGTGCTATATGTTGCTACATCTCCCGCATAAAATTCGAGAATCGATATCGTCGAGTTGACCTCTCCAAAAGTCCTTGACAGAGGCAAACTGAGGTCACCAGACGCTAATTAATACGACGATAACCCTGGAATTTCCAGTTTTATAGATTCTACAGAAGTGCAGTCTTCTCTAATTATGTTGTGTTGTGTGTACTTAAAAGTTGAACTTAACCAAGAGTCACTTGGGTTCATTAGTCGGAAATTAAATGAGTTCAACGGAATTATAGGAATTCTAGCTTCAATGAATATAGTCTTTTGAAGATTAGACCAAGGGTTGTTAAATCAGAACTGACACGCGATCTGAAAATTATGACAGGGAAGCTTTAAATAATGAACTATTAAAGTATTTTTTGCAACACCCACTTCGAAAATAGGTAGTTCCATACCTATAAATGATGTTTAAAGTACTTCAATCTAGCAGGGTGTGCGAGAATAATATTGGCGCATGCGCATTTTTAAACACATCTATTTTACGATTCAAAGAAATTAAGGCACATGTGCACTAGGATGGTCCAAAAAATCAAAATATTAAAAATTGAATCTGCTCTCGAAAATATATCTTTCTTTCGAAGAAAAACAAATGTAATATGTTGAGTTCAAACCAACAATACTTAGTACTCCCTCATCGGCCTTAAAACTTACAGCTTAATACCTTCCTTGTTTCCGACTTCAAAAAAAAAATGTGAAATGGATTATTTTCTTGAATGTTTACCGTGAATTCAACGGTGAAATTGAATTTTCAGGAAAATTAATCTTAGTTGGTGTTTTTTTTGCAATATACATTAATCAATGCATTTGAATCTTCCTTCAGATGAAGAATTTCTAGATGAATTCATTGACCTATAATAAAGTACCTTTTGGTGTTCTAGAATTAATGTGTAAGAAATCATATTATTGCGAACAAGACCCATTAAGATTAATTTGTCTGAAAATCTCACTTCACCCTTTAATTCGCGGTAAAAATAAACCAGGAAACTGCCGGCCATCATTTCGAGCAATTAGTAAATCCGAGGTATTTTTGAGAGCACCCGCAATTTTCTGAACTTCATGCTTTTGCTATTATTTATGGATCACCCTAATGCGCACTTTAGAGATAATCAACTTTTCACAGTGGCAAAATAAAAATATCCTTAAAAAATTGCTGCTCGTGTGATTGTCTATTTTCCATACTTGTATCGCAAATATCTATTATTTCTTCTATAAATTTGTCTCTTTAAAGTTACCGTATTAACGCTGGTACATTTATACGTTTTTGTCATATATATTTTTCATTTCAACCCAAGGAAACTTTTTACTATAGGAAATAATTAAAGCAAACATTGAATTTAATAAATTTTAGTCTTAAATTTTGATAAAATTGTTACAAAAGGGAAAAATTCGGTGTGAAGGTTCCTGTTCGCATTAAAAAAATTTTTTGGACTGGGTGTCAAAGTTTTTCTTTAAATGCTGCAATTTTCTAACTAATTAAAATATTAAAGTTTTAGTTTTCGATTCTGGTGAGGGTATTCACACTATTTCGAATTCCGCCGTAAAATTAAAAAAAAGTTTTGATAATTAGAAAAAGTTTCAATTTCTCGAAAAATTCACAATACACGAAAAATTCAAGACAGAAAAGTAGTTCCTCTTTAAAAGCTCTACAAAAAGTTCTTTTTCCACTTTTCGATATTTTAGACCGTTTTCGAAATACGCATATATGCACATATAGTTGTACTGGTATACATGCATTTTTATCTTAAATTAATATTTTTGTTTTAATAACAATAGATATAAAAACTTCAATTGATAACATAATTTTTTTTTGATTATCTAAGAAAAGAATGAGTTTCGAAAATGTTTCCCAAAGTGATATAAAGTATGTCAAAAAGTAAAGGAACGGTTTGCAGAGCTTCGTTTAAAGAGAAACAATTTTGCTATGTTGACTTTTTTTGTATTTCGCGTATTTAAAAGAAAAATTGGAATTTTTCAAGGAATTTTTTGTTTTAAAAAGCGTCATGTTATTAATTCTCAATTTTTTAAAATTTCTTTTGCTGATTCTGAAGCAGTACTTGATTTGTGTTAATTTAAGCAAAATTCTAAGTATCTTCAGTGTACCGCTTGCAATACTAGTACAACTTCAGATATTCCAAATATACCAACATTCTTCAATAACTGAGAATTCCCTTACCATAAATATGCTTCGCGAAAGAAAATAAGTGCCACAGATGGAAAGAACCTACTATCAATAAAATAATTAATTTCAGTTAATTTAGCGTAAAAAAACATTTAAAAATGAAGGTTTCAGTAACGGCGAACAATAAAGTCAAACAACTCTCCAAGCAAACAATTAAATGAGTAATAAATTCATGTGAAAGTGACTTTTTTTGTGGTAAATACACATATGTTTCTGCAACAAGAGTTGTAAAATGTGAACGTAAATAATTCTTGAATAGACAAATGTCAAATGCATTCCTTTCTATCAGGATTTATATGGTAGTAAGACATTCTTCAGTTCAAACACAAGTTTAAACTGTTTGAAAACCCCGAGGCGTAACCTATATTAAATTTAATGCATAATAACATTGTTTTAAAATAAAAGTTTGTATAATAACATTTTCAGTTCTACCTATTTTAATGAAGCAAAAATTATTAGAAGAAAAAAAGCAACAAAGCTAACTTTGATACCTGTTTCTAATTATTATCATATATCGTGTTTTTTATCACAGTAACTGCTCAATAACTTCCAACACCTGTTGAAACAGGAAATGAATACAAAAACAGTTGACAAGAATTAACTCAAGTAATGATTCAGAACAGCAATGGAAAATTTATCAAATATCTCTATCAATGAGAAAAGCCGTAAAAAGAAAACATATAACCGATTAATAAAGGCTATCAACCCTTATGAAGTAAAAAAGAAAAAGAAAGATAAATAAAATAAGTTAATTGAACTACAAAATGAAAAATGATAATATGCACCAAAACACAGAGCCGAATTGAAGTCCTGAGTCGCCATGCCTGCTACAAAAATTTGCCGCCCTAGGGCCTAGACCATGGCCTTTTCTTTGGCCTCTGAGCTTGGGTGTAAATACACTACCGAAAGACGTGTCCCTAAGTGCATATTTCTGTTTTTAATGCTGCTTTTATATCTGTTGCAGAGGGTGCCAGGAGGTGGTAGCGTGGTCGTGGGGGGTGGCAGTGGCTTGGCCACCCCCCCAGGGGTACAACAGGGTAACAACCTCGTCTACCGGGTGGTAAGTTCGAGGCATCCTGGCAGTAGTCATCATTCGCACATCAAGAAATCGGATAGCTCTCAACAAACTGAAAACTCGGCCTTCAAGCATCAGCAGCAACAGCAACAACATCAACAGCAGCAACAACAGCACCAGCAGCAACAACAGCAGCAGCAACAGCAGCAGCAACAACAACAAAATAATTCAAATAGTATTTCTAACAGTCAGCAATGGAAAAAATACATCGAAGCAGGAGCAGCCAGAGACAGAGACAAGGAGGGTGCACCCCCGAGTCCTAGTCCCTCCAGACGATCACAGGTAAGCCCTAGCATTCTAAAAATCTAATCAGGTCACAAATTTTTAACGTTTATTCTCATAGTGGTTCTACTCTACTGTGACAGGGTTGCTGCAATTTCCATGAGCGTTATAAGTTTTTCTTTCAGGAATAAAAACAAGCTGACACCTAGGCCTAGGGGATCAATAATCAATAAATAAAAGAATAATCAATTTATTTGAAAGACGATTCTGAAGGAGTGGTAGGGCATTTTTGAAAAACCTTATGTTTCTTATGAGGGTTGAGAGGGAGAAAAATTGAAGGATCTTACATAAGAAGAATGATTACTGAGAGAAATGGTAAATCTACATATATTACAAAATAGATACAGAAGTATTGCATTTTCAACAAAATAGAGGAAATCTTAACCAAATAGTCAATTTTTCAACATAAAAGATTAATTTTCAACCAAGAATATTAATTTTCTACCAAGACAGACGAATTTCCATCAAAATACATTGAGTTGAAACTAAAAAAGATACCTATAAGTTAAAAACTTATTTAAAAAAAAAAACGATTTTTTTAACAAAATAGTTCAATTTTCAAACAAAGATACGACTTTTCTACAAAACAGTTAAATTTTCAACCAATAAAGATGAGTTTTTAGCAAAAAAGTTAATTTTGAACAAAACTGTTGAATTTTAAAGAAAAAAATGGTAAAAGCCGAGCTTCTACAGAAAAGGGGTTTGTAGCCTATTAAGAGGTTAAATAAAAAAATTATTTCTCAACCAAAAATTTCTTAAAATAAATATTTCTTAAATAATAATAATAATTATTATTTCTTAAAAATTTCTTAAATAAATAATTCTTAAATTTCTTAAAATAAAATAATAAATTCTAGGAAAAACACATCAAACAAATTTTTTTGTGATTAATTTCCTTAAAAATAGGTTAATTAAGTTTTTCACACCTTCACCTCCCATACTTTCCCTTTCCACCTCCCCCTACATTCCCGTTCCCTCACTTCCTCTCTTTTGGAAACTACGAAATCCTAAGAGGCAAATGTTCTACAAAAAAGGTGAATTCTCAACGCAAAAATATGAATCTTCCACCAAATTAATTGAATTTTTTTTAACAAAATAGGTGAATTTTTAAGAAAAAAAACGATTATCCAACAAAGTAGTTAAATTTTTGTTGAAAAATTAATTTTTAAGGAAAAAAATTTATTTTCTGCAAAAAGTTGAATTTTCAACACAAAAATAGAGATTTCCTACCAAAATGATCGAATTTTCAACTAAAAAAAGACGAGTCTTCAACCAAATAAATGAATTTGTAACTAAAAAAAGATAAATGTTCAAGAAAAAATGGAATTTTCAACAAATTATTTTAATTTTCAAAAAAAAAGTTGTTGACCTGAAATGATGAATTATCAAGCAAACAAATAAATTTTGAACGAAGTAGTTCCACTTTTCACTAATTAGTTGAATTTAAACCCAAAGCAGATTAAATTTTTAACAAAAAAACGTCGATTTCAACCAAAAAAGTCTGAATTTTAAATTCATCCCAAAATGACGATTTCTCAACAAATAGTTGAATTCTCAGCCGAAAAAGAATAATTTGCAACCAAATAGTTGCATTCTTATCCGAAAAATATTGAATTTCTACAATAACAGATGAGTTTTCAAACCAAAAATATAAATTTTCAACAAAAAAATTAATTTTAAACCAGACAGTTGATTTTTTTACCGAAAAGACGAATTTCATAAAAATAGTTGAAATTTTAACTAAAAATATTATAAAATAAAAAGATGATAAAATTATACATTTGAAAGACTTATTTGTTATCAACACATTTTCCTTTCTGAATCTAATCCCGTTGAGGTTCCACGTGCATTTAATTAACAGAATTTATATGCATGCTCATTCCCTAAGTTTATAAAATCTTAGCCAAATGTTTTGTAGCGGGGTGCCCCCCCCCGGGGTCAGAGCAAATCTTACCATATCCTACATGGGGCTTTCGGTTTTCGATTTTTCTAAGAAATATTATTTTTATTGTATATAAGAAAAAATTAGCTTTACGCTCAATTTACTTTAAAAACAGGGAAATCTTATTGATCTGGTAACTGCAACATTGTAAATGTTTACAAGATCAAAGATAATGATTTAAATTTATACAGATTCTTAGGAATATAAAGCCTTTGGAATCTTTGGCTTAAATATTTTTCTTATTTTCAGGAGAAGCATCGTAAACAGGCCATGGCCGAATACGCAAACGGGGAAAAGCCTCAGAAAGTATCATCAGGAACGTCAACAGGAAGTAGCAAAGTGCGAGGAGTACCTCAAAGTTTCGGATACGTAAAGAGACACAGTGCAGGCACGAGTCCAAGTCCTAATGGAATTCAGAATGGCTCAAAGGATCCGACACGAACAGCTCAAGTCAGTGCTGTTCCAAGAACGAAGGTCTGTACTAACAAATGTTGAATAATATAAATTTGCAAAAAAAAATGCACTTTGAACCTTAATGCTTTTAAATTTCTAACGTTTATTATTCCAACATTAAGCTATTTCCCTTTCGGGGTAGGCGTGACTCGCTCGGGGGGGAAAATGGGAAATGTGGGGTAGGGGGTATAGATTTTTTAGATTGATCTAAAATTCTCACGTTATTTATTTAAATGATACGTTCGTTCCGCAACACTGCTCCGACCCAGGTTGCTGATCAATCTCTCTAGCGATCACCCCAAGTGAAGAGCCTCGCAAGGTTGTTATATGAGGTTCCCCACTTGGGCCCATTAGTATCAAAGGTCTTTTGTTTCAGGCGTCATTCACTCTACTGTCACTCTGTTTATAAAATATTTGTCGCCACACTTGTTTGTCCTGGCATACTTCTCTAGCTTCCTTCACGTCCATGCATTTTTTCATGTGGCTTCTTATGAGGGTTAAAAATAACTTTTGCGCAGAAAAACCTACATGCTTTAACTAAACTCTAACTTTAAATACTCCTAACCAGCATCTAAAAAATATCTTCTTCCAGGTCAAAGTATCTGGTGGCACGCAGACTTGCACCACCGAACTTCAGGCCAACTCCTCCAGCTCCAGCCAAGGTCACCACTACAAAAGTTACAGCTTGACTGGTGCAAGTGCCAGTCAGCTTTCGCAGTCAGTCCGAGATCGTCTCATGCTGGGTTCGCAAAGTCTTCCCAAGCCAGGAAGTCCGGAATTCACGGCCTTCTTCGCAGCAGCTCATCATCGGGAACGCGGAAGTAGCGGAGGGCCAGCATCTACAAACTTTTCGCCCAGAGTTCTCAAACCATCAGATGGAAGTCTCAGTGACACTTGTAGCAACTATGCAGCACCAGATCTCCAAGGTTATTATGGAAGCCCTAACAGTCCATATACGACATCCTGGATGAGACACAGCAACACCTACACACCTAGTGGTCGATCACAAGGTACGGTTGAACGTAGCGTGACGAAAATTAGAGGGTATGATATTCAGAGAAAACGATCCGTTTCTGAAATGACCTCGAGAGATTGGGTTGTCTTCCAGATTATAGATTATAAACTCCAGGCTATTACGTCACTTTTGATTTCTGCCTTTAAGGTCTTCGCGTGCGTAATTAATCTGTTCGGGGGTGGCAAGCGTGTCTACAAGTAGATGTTTGAAGCGAAGTGATGACTTACAATAGATGGTAGTTAGATTGGTCAGAAAATAGTGTCATTTTCTTCAGAACCAAGTAAAAGTCGGTCTGGTATGGCACTGAATCGATGCAATCACCGATGGACGCAAAGATATCGACGTCCGCTCACAGCGCCTTTAAAATTTTTTAAATATTAAAACCCCTTTAAATCTTGAAAATCCTATTAAAAGCCCTTAAATCTTTAGAAATTACTTCAATCCCAGTACAATAATATAAAATCACTTCAAATCTTTACAATCCGTTTGAGAACCAACAAATTCCTTGAAAAAGCCGTGAAATTACATTCAATCTGATGGTATTTCTCAAAATCCTGGAAAATTTATTAAAATATCTTGGAAGGTCTTAAATTCTCTTAAAATAATTGAAATCTTCGACAGTCTGATGAAATCTGTTAAAATCCTTTTAAAATCCCATGGAATCTTTCAAAATACCCTAAAATATTTCAAATGACATAAAATCTTTTAACAGTGGCGTAGCCAGGATTTCATAAAGGGACGGGTTTTAAAGGCTGAACAGAAAGTACGTTACTACTTACAGGGAAAAATTGGACTAATTTAAGACATAAAATTTATAAATGTCATATTTATCATACTTGCGGGAAAAATTGCTGTAAAATCATGAAATTGCCAGATTATTATGCACATCCATTAAACTTTCACAACATATTTTTATTTATCCATTAATTAAGACCATACTGGAGCCATTCAGTTCTACATAAGGAACCAGCCATATTCCACGTAGACATCGGTGGGTCTACAGGGGGGGGGGGGGGGCCAAAGTGAAATACTTTCCAATTCCAATTCCAATATATTCAAAATATCCTAAAATTACTTAAATCGTCGGAAATATTTGAAAATCCGCGAAATTCCATGAAATCTGATGATATTTCCTGAAATCCTGACAAATTTATTAAAATACCTTCAGAACTTTTTAAAATACCTTAAAATCATTGAAATTTTCGAAAATCTTCTAAAATCGATTATGCCCCCTTAAAAATGCCACGAACTACAGTTCTTTAAGCCCTTTGAAATCCCGTAAAACTACATAAAATCTGATGATGAAATCCCTCAGTTCTTGTGAATAAATTCTTTGAAATCTACTAAAGTAAAAAAAAACAAAGAATCTTTTAAAATACCCTAAAATATAAAAAATTATTTTAAATCCCTTAAAATCTCTGGAAATTTTTGAAAGTTATTGGAAATTTCTTGGAATCTGTTTAAATATCCTAAAATCTTTGGAAATACCTTGAATTTATTTTTAAAAACTCTTCAAATCTTTGAAATCCATTACGGTATTATAAAATCCCTTGGAATCTTTTAAAATACCCTAAAATGTTTCAAATTCTTTGACATTTTTGGAAATTCCTTGAAATATTCAAAGCTCTTGAGAATTCCTTGCAGTCTTTTTGAATACTCTGAAATCTAGAAAATTCTTTTTAAATCCGTTTAAATTCCTGAATATTCTTGAAAATTATCAAAAACTTCTTGGAATTTTTTTGAAAACCCTTCATATATTTAAAATCCTATGATATCTTTCAAGATCCTAGAAATTTCATTAAAATACCTTATTGAGAGACGTTAAAATACCTTAAAATTTCTGAAATTCTCGGAAAGCTGATGCAGTCCTTTGAAATCCGTTAAAATTCCTCAAAACTCCTTTAAAATATTTTTAAATCTTGGAAATCCTGTAAAATTACTTGAAATCTTATCAATCCTATGAAGTTCTTCCAAATCATTGTCTGAAGTATCTTGAAATCAATAAAAATATCCTAAAACTTTTTAAATCCTATTAAATCCATCAAAATTCTTATAGAGTTGTAGAAATTCTTTGCTATCCCATAAAAGTGTTATAAATCTCCTAAATTCCCTTGAAATCTTTGAAATTTAAATAGTAGAAATACTTTAAAATTCCGCAAAACGTTTCACTACCTTGAACGTTTCTTAAAATAATTAGAATCCTTGAAAACGCTATGAATTCCTTGGAAAACTCTTGAAATCCTTCGCAATATGTTTAAATCCCTTGAAATCTGCTGAAATTCTTTTGAATCCCTGGAAGTCTTTTAAATATGTATTTTGAAATCTGTTTAAATCTTTTTAAAAAATTGCGTAGAACCGCTGTTATAATACGGTTCTGCAAGTCATTTACCGGGTCGGTTGATAAATTGCGATGTAAATCCCTGTTCGTTTTCGTCTTGAACAATTCTATTAAGTTCTGAACAATAAGTTATTGTAAAGAAATTGAAGAGAAATTAAACTAAAAATTGGATAACTTTAATTTTTCAATCCTTTCAAAACTTTTCATTCATTTTTCAGGAATGGGACTCTGTGAAGCTGACAGTGTCGAATCGTTAGGATCTCACAGAGCAAGTTTAACGCACGCTCGACTTCTGATGCACCAGAGAGACTCGACAGGATCACCTGCTCCTCCACGTCTGAACAGAAGTAATTCCATCAGGTGAGTTTCCTCCGACCTAACTTCATCCAAATTCTCCCTTCATCACTAGCAACATATCACTATGCAAATATGGAATGAGTGCTTCAGAGCATAAACTCGAGAAATTCGGAATTTCGAGCATGGTAGATACTGCAGAAGTCAGCAGTTCTAATTATCACGGTTGGAATATCTCCATCGAATGGATCAATTATGAACATTGTAGAATGTACACACTTCACACATCATAGTGCCTCCTTCCTAAACTTCTAGATTCTCGTCAATACTCTCGGTTAACCGAGTTCTCGAGAGATTTCGAGCACAAACTTGTCAAGAGACCCTTGACTGACGAGTCGATACTTCAAAGTGATTCTAGGAGAACTTTTAGTGAATGGGTTGAGGAGGAAAAAGCGCTTGCGAATACACTGAAAAGTATTCTTTGCTAATATAATGGCAAATGTGGGCGAGCAGCGTAGAACTTTTGAAAATGATGCTTTAGTAATTTTTGAAAATAGAAAAATTCGACTTACACTAAACTCCCAATATAAGACCGGTTTCGGGCATGGCTTGCCTTAGCCTTGATCCTAATTGGGGGGAATCCGAACGTAAACAGGCAGGGCCGTGAGAACCATTTCCGTTTGATTTGGACTCGAGCTGTTTATCACGCTTGAATTAGCATATTCTCTCATTCGGCCCTGCGGCGACTAATCGACTTTTTTCTCGTTTTCTGGAAGGTTCGCTATACTTAGTTTCAATTTTGATCACAATGAATTTTTTAAAATCAAATTTTCAAATCTAGAAAAAATCGACTATTTCAATTGGGAACATTAAAAAATTAATAGTTTCTCAATAAAGCTTTATACTTCCGAACTTTTAAATTAATATCGTTTGAAATTAAAGAATCTCCAGTTTCATTAATCATTATTCGAAGTTTCAATTCGAATTCGATTAATTTCAAGTTCAATGACAGTCTTTACACTCTATTCTCCTTTTCTCTTTTTTTCTAAAATATTCGTCTTTTTGATATGAAAATTCACCTATTTGTTTAAAAATTCCTTAATTTTGTTGAAAATTTATCACTTTTGATTAAAATTCCAACTATTTGGTTAAAAATTAAGTTTTTTGTTGAAACTGCAACTGTTTGGTTAAAAATTCATCTTTCTTGGTTAAAAACAATCTATTTATTTGACCATTGAACTTTTCACGCTGATAATGCAACTGTCTTCTAAAAAATTCGTCTTTTTCTTCTTCATCTTGAAAATTCAACTATTTTGTTGAAAATCCAACTGTTTCTGGTTGAGGTGTAATCTCTTTTATTTGAAAATTCGATCACTTGGTTGAAAATTTAATTATTTTATTCAAAATTAATATTTTTTTGTAGAAAATTCAACTATTTTATTGAGCGTTCATGTATTCGGATTATAAATTCACCTTTTTTGGTTGAAAATTAATCTCTTTTCATTAAGAATTAACTTTTCTGTTGAAATTTCAACTGCCTTCTCAAAAAATAGTCTTAATGCTTAAAAATTCAACTATTTTGTTGAAAATTCGCCTTTTTTTAACGAAAATTCAAGTATTTGGTTAAAATTTCATCTTTCTTGGTTCAAAACGATCTACTTGTTGAAAATTCATTATTTAGGTTTATAATTCAACTGTATTCTGAAAAGTTCATCTTTTTGGCTTGAAAATTGACCTATTTGGTCGAAAATGCAACTGGTTTTGGTGGACGTTTAATCTCTTTTTATTTGAAGTTTCAACCGTTTGTTTGAAAATTTAATTATTTTGTTAAAAATTCATATTTTTTGTTCAAAACTTGAAATGTTTTGTTGAGCGTTCATATTTTCGAATAGAAAATTCGTCCTTGTATATTGGAAATTTATCTGCTATGATGGAAAAGTTATCTTTCATGGTTTAAAAATAATTTTTTTGTTAAAAAATCAACTGTCTTCTAAAAAAATCGACATTTTGAATGAAAATTATTTTTTTTTTATCAAACTATTTTATTGAAAATTATTCTTTCGGGTTTAAAAGTCTACTGTTTGCTAAACCGTTATACTTTTCAACTTGAAAACTAAACTCTTTCGTTAAAAATTCGTCTTTGGGTTAAAAATTCGTCTCTTTTAGTTGAAATCCAACTACTTTGTTGAAAATACAAGATATATTTGGTTGTCAATGCCACTGTTTGGTTGGTAAGTAATTTGCTGTTGTTAAATATTCAACTATTTACTTAAAAATGTGTCTCTTTTGCTTAAAAATTTAACTATTTTTTTGAAAACTCATCTATTTGGGTTAAAGGTTCATCTTTTCTTGTTTCAAAACCGATGGTTTTCTAAAAAATCTACTTTTTAGCTCGAAAGCTCCACTATTCTGTTGAAAATTCATCTCTTTTGGTAGAAAATAAATATTTTTTGGTTGAAAATTCAACTCATTTGTTGAAAACTTAAGCATATTTTACATTGAATTCAATATGGTACCCACACATTAATTTAATCTACAAGAAGTAATTCGGGAGCATTTTGGGCTGTGAAGTCTGAATTATTAAAAAGTGAATAATTTTATAATCAAATTATAAATTTCTCTTATTTGAAAATAATCCAAGTTGACAGGTTTAACAGTTCATAAAGACATATTTTAAACCCAGATTCAGAATCCCTGAACCTGAATTACTATAGTTAAGAAATGGTTTGAACTTTAAAGTTTATTTTGATTGTGCAAAGAATATTTGAAAACCAATGATAATTATGTACTCTATATTCCTAAACAAATAAAGTTATTCAAGTCATTAAGTCTCTGACACTACTTTTTCATTATCTTTCAAAATTTTAAGCGACTATTTGGAGATTTTTTTCTAAATTTTATTTGTAATTTTTATAATTTTGTAATTTTATGCGAATAATGCGACTTTTGAAAGTCTTCTAGTCGATCCGAGTTCCTGCATTGAGAAATCATTTACAAGTGTGCCCTCTTTTGTTCCTCTGACAAATATATATCAAAGTTTGAACGCATTTACATTTGTTTTATATTTTGCTTTTGGAAGATAGAACAAGTTCTCTAAAAATTCGCTAAAATAGCTTGGAAATAATTTAACTGAATGAACTCCAATTGAATGAAAGCATTGAAGTACCTCAGCAAATGTATCTTTTGAAATCGTATTTCCCATTGGCAGGGGACCATTCATTTCGTTAGGGAAGTCAATAATGGATGAACGAGTTGGAAGCTATTGAATGGCGTTTTGCCAAAGATATACGCTAGCTGAATAGAAATTTTTTCTCATAAAAGCTTTCAACTGTCCGTAATGACTAAAGAATAAAAGCAAACCACATTTTGAGAAAAATATAGGAAACTATGAGTTTATCATTTAGACATTTCTGAGTAATTATTTGTTACGGAAATAATTGTGCAATTGCGATGTAAGTTTAGACAATAATTCTTATATTTTTATATTTATATTTATATTTATATTTATATATATATAATATTTATTATTTATATATTTGTTGAAAAATTTTAAAAAGTTAAAAAGTGACCCATTTCGTTTTTCCTTTACTCTACTCTAAGAATAAAAAAGTAAATATTTTCAAATCTTGAAAATATATAGCTCATTAGAACAACTTGCTTTTATAGTTTTCTCAGAATGTTCTATTTTGAATCCTATTTTATTTTCAAACCGCACATTACAAAATTATACATATTTTTAATTTTGTAATTTTGGTCTGTTGAGACAGTCAATGACAGTCATTTAATGTCATGAACCTGCTGGAAAGGTTTAGCGTAACATATAGGGGAAACCTTCCTCAAGTGGATAATGCAACCTATACTGAATAATTATTACTTAAAAGCACAGATATACGTAAAATAATTAATTTTAATTCACTTAGACTACAGCATATTAAGCATTAATTACATTAAATTAATTATTTTACAAATATTAGTATTTTTTATTAATTATTATCCACTATAGGTTGCATTATCCACTGTAGGGTGGTTTTCCCAACTCCAAGTTCTATAAATATTTGTTGCTTCAAATGAATATTAATGAACTCACAATAATTGCCATAAATTTCCAGGAACTTTGCAATACTTTTTATAATTTTTCTGGTAACTTTACATACATTTTCGGCAAATTTCGAGATACTTTTTGTAAGTTTCAGATGATTTTCAAGAATTCAATTTCCTAAGTTACAGACCAAGTCTGTAGCTTCTTCTCTAAGTTTCCATCGTAAATCAAAGTTTCTATAAAAGCACCACCAGGCCACTTTATTTTTTTAGGACTACACCACTGATAATAATTCTTTACTTTGAATATAGAGATAATGTTAATTTACTCACGGGTGGTAATTTTTGTTTTGACAGATCTACTAAAAGCGAAAAAATGTATCCCTCAATGCTAGCCCGAGGAAGTGGCACGTCGTCTTCCGTGGGTGAGGAAGTGGGTATTGGAATGGGTGTTGGTGTAGAACCTTATTACAGCGTTCCCGTTGGCACTGTTGGATGTCCAGGTCAACATTGGTCTCAACCAACTTCTCCAACACCAGCACACCCGTCCAGACAACCTCCTAACCTTTATCAGCATGTGCACAAGGATGACGAAAGTAAGGACCTTTCAAATTTCTTAAAATAGGCATTTACATTTCGATCAGTCAGGAAATTGTTAACTGATATTTATATCTCAGCGACTAACGCTATTCAAATCAGATTAAAAATATCACCAATTAGGTTTCCGAACCCATGTGTTACTGATTTACACTTCTAACTGGGATTTTGAACAAAAGTCTTGCAAAAGTCAGTGAATTTCTACAAGAGGCACTGTAAATAACTGTCAAGGATAATAAATTTCAAATTGTTTCACTATTCTTATTATTTTTAAAAATGAGGAAGCTCATTTTTCTCTCAGGCTCAAGATGGTTGTTATTCTAGTTGGTCTAATATGTCGAAGTCATTTTTGTTAGAGTTGATAAGAGCAGTATGCCTAATTTCACATATCGGGCAAAGACTGGTTTTTAACACTAACATCCACGGACTGGGTTACAGCCAAGTGCATGATGGGGGGAATCTTGGCAAAAGTATGTACAGAAAGATCTGTTTTAAAAATTTGCAAGATTAAGATTCTGGTCTTTGAATATTAATTGTCAGGGAAAATGAAAAATTGGTCAGGGAAAAATTAGAGAATTTTGAAAATGAAATTTTGAGACCACCTTGATATAATATTCTTGTTAATAGTTTATTTGCCCTTGTATGTCTATTTCTATTTTTTTTCGCAGTTGCTTCCTTCTGACGATTATATTTTTAATTAAAAATATTATTATTAGTTCAGAATTCAACTGTTAATGTAGAAATATCCACAAAAGAATCATTTTGTTTATTAAAGATTCATCATTTTAGTTGAAAATTAATTTTTTTTTATAATCAATTTTTTTAAACTGAAGACTTTACGATTCCAATTGAAGATTCATCATATTAGTTAAAAATTCATCTCTTTGGTTGAAAGTTTAACGATTTTGTTAAAAATTGATATTTTTTACTTGAAAGTTCAACTTTGTCGACAGTTTTTTTTTGTCCCATTTCTTCGGTTGGAAATTTCACCATTTTGTTGAAAATTCGTTTATTTGTTGTTGTTGAAAATTATCTTTTTAAACTGAAAGTTTAACTTTCCTATTCTTGGTTGAAAATTGATCTTTTTTGTTAAAAAATAAACCGTTTTACCAAAACTTCTTCTTTTGGCTTTAAAGTTTTGAATGATTTTTTTTTCTTGACTGAAAAATCTTTGTTTGCTAACAATTCGTCTTTTTAGTTGCAAAATTCATTAGTTTAGTTCAAAATTCATCATTTCTGTTGGAAATTGGACAATTTTGTTAAAAAATAGTTTTTTGTTGGTGAAATTTAATTTTTTTACTGAACATTTAACTTCCAGCTTTGGTTGAAAATTGATCTTTTTTCGTTAAAAAGTTCAAATATTTGTTTGAAATTTGATGTATTTTGTTGAAAATTCGTCTTTTTTGTCTAAATTTAATCTTATTGATTGGACATTCGTCTTTTTTTTTCTTTCTTGACTCAAAAATCTTTTTTGGTTAAAAAGTCGTATTTTCAGTTTGAATTTTCATCTTCATAGGTTGAAGATTCAATTATTTAATTAAACATTCAACTTTTTTGTTGCGACTGTTCTTGGTTCAAGTTTAATCTTTACTGTTTTAAAATTTGATCACTTGGTTGAAAATTTATCTTTGTAGGTTTTAAATTCAACAATTCTATGAAAATTCTCCCTTTTAGCTTTCAAATTCATTTTTCATAGTAGAAAAGTCACCTTTTTTTGATTGAAATAAATAATTGTTTAATTTTTAAATTTTATTCGAAAATTGTTTTATTCCGCTCATAAAAGATTTGATGAAGTTTTGCGAGAACCCTGTTTTATGGTGAGTTGAGCTGATTTTCTAAATCTGTTTTTGATTTGCTGTTCACTTTGAAAGCAAACATCTATCCAATAAACTCCTACTTTTCATTTATAATGAAACGATAATTAATCTCTCTTATTTGCCTTTCAGTTCATGGATCTTCAGTTTCCCTGGTATCAACAGCAAGCAGCCTTTACAGTTCTGCAGAGGAAAAGCATGCACATGAATTGAGGAAATTGCGACGTGAATTACTCGATGCTCAAGAAAAAGTTCATTCGCTGACGAGCCAACTCTCAACTAATGTGAGTACCTACTTTGTTTTTTCTCTATCATAAAACCCTTTACGAGAATTTTTGCAGTATTTGAAAGATCTCATTATAAGCTCGAAATATACGAGAAATTTAATCTTAAAAAATGCAGAAAGTCGAGAGAATCTTGATAGGTTTGTGAGGCACTAGCTCTCTAGTAGAGAATCTTATTAGAATCCTAGTAAGATACGGCGATACTTAAATCAATTCGTTAAATCCTATTAAGCTCGACTTTTGTGAGAAAAAAAATTGTAGCATTTGTGCATGAGTTTGAAAAGGCATTGGGGGTTAAACGATTTACAATAGTCTGTAATACATCCGGCATAAGAGGTCGATCTGATGAAAAATGATAAGCCTTAGACGCGACATAACGTGGGCGAATATGCATAAGTATCGAGAACCAGCAAGCTTCTCGTATTCCTGTGAATTTTTCATCGAGGGAGTATGTATCACGTTTACCTATTGTTATCTAGTTTTAAGCATACAATGCGATTACGTTGTGATATGATAGCGGAGACACCATTATGTATTGAATCGCTTCAATTTGTAACTTATGTCATGTAATATTTGTATATGTTCGATAAAGTGAGAGACAGGACTTATAATTCGAGTCATCCTCCTTGGGTGTTCAGAGTTAAACACAATTAATCCGAAGGATCGACAATTAGCGAACAGGTCTTTCCAGTCACTCGATGTGGATTCGAATTACTGGCGATTGAGATTCAGCAAGTGGTTCATTTTAAGAGGCTTTATTTGAACAAGAGGTTCTTTTAGTTCTTCCGTCTGGTTAATCGAATCTAAAAAATTTAAAAGCTTTCGAAAAATGGAGGGATTTAAGAGAAATTTTGTGATGTAATTATTAATTCCAGGCGCTCATTCGATATTTTCTTTTTCTATATAAATCTTGGACAATTTTGACAATTTTCCACTTTAGAATTCAATTATTATGAGACCCTAAATTAATCCAGAGTTATGGTTGCATGTTTTAATGCAAATTCAAAATCAGATTAACTTTGATTTTATTTTTTCAAATATCAATTAGGGGTGCTCTTGAATCTCTTGATCATCAATATAATGCAAGATTTACAAAATATATTTTTTCAGAGACCACTTCATATGTAATTTATGTGGAAGTTATTAAGTTAAATAGTAACGTCTTAAATTAAACCTTGAAAGAGGTTGCTTTTCATCCATAAGGGTGGGATAGAACAACTGCATTGTGTCCAAAAAAAAAATTGGTCTACCTTTCATTCATGCAATTTCTATGTAGAAAAGTATAAAAAAGGCTAGAAAATTCGTTTTATATTCCTGAAAAGGGTTGTTTTTTATTTCGAATAGCTAAAGAAAAATATAAGAAGAAGAATATCTTCAATTATTGTGTGAGAAAGTACGATTTTTTGTGTTGAAGTGTGGTTAATGCCTCTTGAGGGTAGTTTTGACCACCTATATATATATATATATATATATATATATATATATATATAATGCATCGTATTTAAAATTTTTTTTTTAGAAACCAGGTTGTACGTAATTCATATGAAATTTGTTAAATTAGGTCAAACAGATTATAACTAAACTTTCAAAGGGGTTGTTTTTCTCTACCCATAAAACACTAGCCTCTACATTTCTTCCTTTTGGTAAAAGGTTACTACCTTTTTTCTTTTATTTAAAAAAAATTGTCTGGAGGTTCCACTAGGCCGTTTTAGGTCTTCACGCGACTCGCTTACAATGCAAAACTTATCGAAATTTACAAGAGCACAGAATTACACCATAATCTACAATAATTGTCTAGGCTACATCCCTTTTAGGTAAATTATAGTTAAAATTACATTTTGAAGTACTATAAGAATAACAAATACTTTTTTGGGATGAAAGAATTGTTTGGCCTTTAATCTGTTTTTTTAAAACAAAAACTAAGAAAATTAATTTGCAGACCTAAAACGGGTTTACTGCTATTATAGAAGAAGCATATTTTCAGGGTGACTTTATGAAGAAAATATTAATAAATACATTTATTTCATACCTGTAAAATGCTTGTTAAGTAGGTTTTCCCATGTGAAAATGTACTCTAAAATAAAATAAATAATAATTATGAGAAGGAAAAGAATTGATATCCTCATTATTTTTAAATATAAAAATAATTTTAAATAACCTTAAAGTGACTTGCTTGATCAATTATATTGTAAATAAAAACAATAAATCTTAATTTACCTATATGAAGGCTTTAAAAGCAGATCTAATTATTATTTCAAGATAAAAAATATGTCTTTTAAATAAGATTTAAAGGATTGAAATGAAATAGTTGTCATTAAGTATCCAAATTGTGAAACTTTAAATAAATAAATTTTTAATAAGTTTAATGTTCTGAAATAGTGTTATATTCCAAATTAAAAAAAAATCTGATATAAACAAAGTAATCTTTTTTTTTTTTAATTTCATAATTCGCTAATGATTGATCATGAAATGGCATCGAAGGTTCGTCAATAGCTCAATCGACGCGTCTCGTAAACGCGGTCAATTAAATAGAATACAGTACTGTTATATTCCCAATTTTAAAAAAGTTTTCCTCATATATAGAATATTTTTGAAAAATTATAAATAGGTATTGCCAGGCCATAAGGGGTCATGAAAGGCTGTTCGGTAGGTCAATCGATGTGTCTCGAAAATGTGAAAGAATATATCAGATATAATATCTTTATACTTCGAATACACACACGCACGCACACTCACACACTAAACGGATAGTTTTTTAAATTGTATTTTTGAGCTGGTATCTTTAAATAAATCAAGTCTTGTCATACGTATCGAAACCTTTTCGCTAATTCTAAACGAGAATAACTGTCTTTTCCGAGTCCTCGCTTTTCCCTGCAATTTTGCATATCTATTTGTGCCGACGTAGGTGCCGTTTAAAAATGCGCGCCTTAAGAGAGCGCAGTCGAAGATACACGATCTCGGTCGTTCGCCAGTATTCGTGAGGGCTCTTGACATCGGACCAATCGCATGACTAGCGGGTCATTGCGCCCGGATCACGGCCTCAACCAATAGAAAGAGGCTATTTTCCATAGTCCTTCCACTGTGTATACGATGTGACTATAGCGATCATCAACATTGCAGTATTGCAGTCTGCGCTGAGACGCGCTACGTGTTGTGTGTGTATTGTATGTTTGGTTCGCTCAAGGAAAAAAACAAATCCGTGCTTTTCACCCCGCGAAAAATTCAAATCTGGCTAACTGATTTGACTCTCGTTGAAGCAGCGTTTGAAATTGTGTGTGATGAAAAGGAACCAGTTTTATGATCTAGATCTTACTGTGGAACTGTCAAAGGATATTAATATGACAGAGTAAATCTATTGTGAATAATACATTTCAGTGGTTTTTTAAAATCGGAATGTTTTTTAAAAATGTAAATTGTCTTTTAAGTTGAAATCTTTAAATCTTCGAAAAATGATTCCTAAAATTATAGGAATACGAAGATGAGGATTGTTTATTTTTAATAGTGAAAAAGAAAAACTCGGAGGATGATCCACGATGACCAAGATTAAGTGCTCGTCGGATTTTCGAACAAAAGCTGGATAAACGTAATTTCTTTATTTATATTATTGTAATTAAAATTGTAATTTTCAAGATTGGGTGACCCGGATCGCGAATCAGCGACCTTTGATTCTACTTATCACTTATGTAAATTTCGCGAATCTCAGAATTGCCTGACCTTTAGGAAATACTCCGATTTAAAAAAAAAAACAATTTTTTATTTAGTTACATTTAAAGACATCGATTTCAAATCACGGATTGCGGAATAGACAACAAAAGTAGGTAGATGCGATTTGTTTAAAATAATTTACCATAATAATCTTATTAGATTATAATTTTTTTAAATAAGAGAAATCCTGATAAACATTATTGGAAAATTAACTGTCTGTCGACAAAAAAAAAACTGATCGTTTAAGAGTAATTGCCTTTAATTAGGATGTTTACTAATTAGTAAATTAACCATGGGGAAGGTCTTTAACTTAAATATGCACTTAATTTTGATTTGAAATAAACGTACATTGTAATCTCGCTAATTAAAATCTTTCAATTTTGCTCGTGAATTATTGTTCCTAATTAGAAAATTAAAAAAGAATGAAGCTTACGAAACACGGAGTTAAAAGAGCATAAAATCACGATTAACTGATCGTAAGAGCGAGAGTTCTATGATGGTTTACAGATGTTAAAATAAAACGGAAGTAGCGTAATGTGAGTCAGTCCGCATACAAAAAGGACAATTACCGTCGTTCAATTATCGTCACTAGAATTTCGTTTAAAAGCGAGGCTTCCATGAAAGAATAGAAAAAAAACTATTTCTCGGTCACTAGACGAGAACACAATTTAAATAGGATCAATAGTAATGAATACGGATCAATTACAATAAAATATTATTCTTCATTAAGCAAATATAAATTGGGATTAATTAAACAAATTTAAAAAGAGTTGAATTAAGCATGTCACAAATGTAAACTCGTAAAATGATCAAGAAAAGGAATAGTAACGTTTCGTTTCAGTTCAACAATCTTTGGATTTAATATTTTTCTCTATAAAATTATATACAATATTAATCATACTGATTAATTCAGTAACGGGTAATGTGTAATTCAGGGCATTAGTTAAATTTCATTCAGGATCGGTTACTAATTTTTCATACTATCATTCGGGAAAAATTAACTGTTCAATCATTTTTCACTGATTCCCTGGTAAGAAGACGGCTGGCATTTTCAGTACTTGAGACTGAAATTTCCATAACTTTTTCTACTGAAAAATCAGTGAATAAGAACTGAAATTTCAGTGCATTTTCATTGCTTCGAAGTGTATTTTCACAGTCACAATATGAACTATCTACCGTTACGGAATTTTCCGTAAGACTAACACCTTTATCAGCTCATCCAGGGCTAAAGTTATGGAAAATTCCGTAATACTAACCGTAGCGCTATACTTGACCGGTTGGTTTTACGAACAATTTCGCAATACTAGCCCAAGCGTTATACTTGACCGGGTAGTTTTACGGAAAATTCCTTGGCCAGTGCAAAAAATGCCTAAACATGTTACACCTTAAAAAGGGGTTTGCCTTAAATTCAGAAAAAGATTGTCTGGGTTCAAGCGAACTTGGTCTAAATTTAAGGCGGCTCTATTTTATTTCCTGAGTTAAGTCCTAAATTCAGATAAACTGTACTTAAAATGAGATAAATGCTGATTAAATTCTAGAAGAATTTTTCTGAATTTGATAATACCGATTGTAAGTAATTTTTCTCACTTTCTATTGATTTAAAAAATATTTTGTCGCGACACTTTCCTGTCTTGGCATACCTCTCTAGCTTCCTTCCGGTCCATGAATTTTCTCATGCAAGCTGTTGTTTTTCTGTGGCTTCTTATATCTCTTTGAATTAGGGTCTTATTCACACATTCTAACCATGCTTTGCACGGTCCGCCTCTGGGCACACTGCCATTTAATTTACCTTGATACACTTGTTCCGTAAATCGTTCATCTTTCATTCTCTCAACATGCTTGAACCATCTTAAAAAATTTCTTTCTCATATGTCAACTAGTGCCTCCTCTACACTCTATAGCGCATTCTTTGAGGATTATCTCATCACTCACTTTGTCCATCAGCGTTTTACTGCACATCATGTGCAGGAATTTCATGTTCCTTGCATTAAATCCAATTCAACCTTGATATAAGCAATACAACTTGAGTTGAGTTTTCAAGCTCAAAAGTGTAATTTTTAGACAGCGTTTGACTTTTAAGCCTAAAAGTTAATTTTTCAACTCGAAATGGTAAATTTTCAACAAAAAAAGTTCATTTTAGAACAAGAAAAAAGAATTTTTAACCAAGAAAGATGACCTTTCCACCAAAAAAGAGGAATTTGCAATCCACATCTTCGATTTTTCAAACCAAAAAGTTTAAACTTGAACCAAAAAGTTTAAACTTGAACTAAAAACTGTTGCATTTTCAGCAAAAAAAGATGACTTTTTGACTCGCAAATATATCAAGATGAAAATCACATTCAATAAAAAAAATATAAACAATATTTATGATATACAAACTTATGAAAATGTCTTGATTTCTTGGTTATTAAATACCAAAACCGAGTTCTTTCAAAAAAGACGCCACTGATTATTTTCATCTTAACATTTTCGTGGGGTAACAGACAAAACGATATTAAAAAGAAACATCTATTTAAAAGAAAACTAAGCAATGTGTACTACACAATCTCATTAGAGTTTCTCCATTTATTATTAATTAAACATAAAAATGGACTTATTTCAAAAAATCTCCTGACCGATTATTTTCGTTTTCATCTTAAAATGTTCGGGGTGACATGTCACCATAATAAATCAAAATATTCCATTTATTTAGAACTTTCATTTAAAACGTAGTTTAGCCCCATCGTGAAAAGATATGAATTCCGAACCAGAAATATAATTTTAAACTTTTAAATTAATAACAATTTCCTTTCACCAAATATCGTTTGATTTTCTCATATTGGGTACTATTAATTCAGTTTGCATTTAAGACCCAATTCTGAAGTCCAGATAATGAGCTTTAAATGTGGAAAAACTTTGCTTAAATTCATAAGAATTTTGCTAAATTGAAAGCAAACATTTTTTCACTTTCTATTGAGTGGAACGCTTTAAATTACTTTGCATTAAATTCAACAATGTCTGGATGCAAGCGAAATTTAATTAAATTCAAAACCTTTTTATCATAATTCCAGAGTATAATACTGGAGTCAAATTTGGCTTGATATGCAAATAAATTTTGCTGAAATTAAGTTCAAGAATTGTAAGTTCCAACAATTTTAATTTTTTTTTCTACCATTCAGGAACGACATGTAACTTGTAGTAAGTCTAATCTGTAATAACTTCAATAAGAACTATTCAAAATTCATTATGTAAAACTCTGTATCTTTTTAACATCACAGTTAATGAATTTTTTGGCTAGCAATTTATAAGCACAATCGAAAAATGAATTTTAAAGAGAAACATAAATATAAATAGAGTTGAAGGCGTGATTCTTTTGTAGATTGAGTAGATGATGCTGAGATGGTTGATTGAACCTGATGCGTTAGTTGCTCCAGATCACCTTCCTCTCATATATCATCTTACGTCCTATGATCTCTTCAGCCTGTAAAGGATGAAATATATAGAGGTCGTGCTCTACACTGTCTTGTTCCATATGTGTATAGAGTATATATCATAGATATTGATATATATAAATTAAAATTTGAAAAAAAAACGAATCAGAGGAACAATATGTATATCCCACAGTGAATAAAACTGATGAGACCGCACCTTTGAGGTATTGAGTCTACATTGAGCCAAACCCAGGGTGGCCGTGAGTTATGGAAAACCTGTAAATCAGGGTAAATTAACAGAATGTTATTCGTCAGGGAAAAGTCTGGGATTTGGACACAAATCCTACAAGGGCCAGGGAATTTTTATAAGAGTAACTTTAAAATTTAAGTAACTGTCAAAGATAATAAAGGAATGAAGTTTTTGCGGCCACCCTGATATAATATTCTTGTTGGGAAATTATTTGCCTTCTATTGCTATTTCTGCAGTTGCTTCCTCCTGACGATTTTATTTTTAGGTAACAATTTTATTATGTATTTGGTAAAAAATACTACATTTTTGTTAAAATGGCATCCTTTTTGGTTGAAAATTCAACTGTTTTGTTCAAAATTCGTCTTTTTAGGTTGAAATTTCAACTATTTTTTTTAATTCGTATTTTTGGTTAAAAAATGTATCTCCATGAGTAGAAATTTCATATTTTTTCGATAAAAACGCAACTATTTGGTTGGAAATTCGCTCTGTGGTAACTCGTTTTTCAATCTAAAGAGTACGTTTCGGGCTTAAAATCCCGGGAATTTATCTGGCAATTTGGTGGTCCCATAAGTAATTCCATACATATCACAAGGCTCCTTTTCATGCGGACGTCCCCATTTTATTTGATAAAGGTTACCTATTCAAACCATGTATTTTACGATAAGGACTCATTTTGGCCAAAAAAGTGAGATATCACCCTATGGTTTTAGGCCTTAGGGTCACGAATGGATTTATTCCGTTTATGAAGTATTCTATGAATTTGTGTTAAAATTGTTACAAGATTAAAATGCTGGTCTTTGAATAATAATGGTTAGGAAAAATGAAAAGTTAGCCAGGGAAAAACCGGGGAATTTTGAAAAGGAATTTTTTCGACCACCCTGCTGGTCAAGTCTGCAAAGCCTTTGCTTTTGTAAAGCTAAAGACCTTGCCTCCTTCACTTTTCTCGATTTATTTTTCTTTTCCCTCTTCCGCGACCTCATCCGCGAGTTTTTAGTGATGTGATTGGCCGATTCACGACTCACGTCTTCTCCTGCATCGGAAGGTATCTTAGGAACATATAAGGAGAAAAGCGCTAGTCAGTTCTTCCTGGAAAAACCATTCCTCGTAACATAACACACCAGGAATATTTTTTTAATAAAAATATTGTTATTTATCTTTACCTAAAAAATGAATAATTTCTTTCCATCTTAGCAAGTTTTCCAAAATGGATCCTTTCTCAAATTTGTCAAACGAGCAACAAGAGAAGATAAACGAAGGTGTAGTCACTCGTAACATTTCGCATTCTCCGAACGTTCCTCTGTGACTATTTTTTTACTTTTGTTTTTCCCGTTTCTGCTTTTATGGTTTCTACTGCCGTTGGCTCCTTTGAAGAAACGACCAGTGTGAACTAAGTTTACCTTGACTTTCTTGATCCTTGGATCAGTTAGATTTTAAAAGACTAGAGACTCTTCCAGGATTTTAAAACTGTTTTTCAAATGTATTTAACAATTTTTCAGGTAACTTTAATAATTATAGGGTTTCTACTCACCTGGAAAATATGGCATTATCAGGGAATTTTTATAGACCTGGAAAACATTTTTAAAAGTAGCTTTATATTACTGGATTTGACTATTGAGTTGAAAATTCGTCCTTTTTCATAGAAAATTTAACAGTTTGGTTGAACATTTTTTTCGCTCTTGTCTGAAAATTCGTTTTTTTATTGAATTCAACTGTTTTTGATTTCAATGTAAAATCTTTTTTTTTGAAATATAAACTATTATATTATTCGTTGAAAATTCTTCTTTTCTGGTTGAACCTTCAACTTCTCGTTTGTTTGAACCTCCAAAAACTTGGTTGAAAGTTAAAAATTCAAGTATTTCAGTTTTCATTTTGGTATCATCATCGTTTTAGTTGAAACATATATTTCTCTGCTTTAGTAAAAAATCTTCTTATTACTCCTGTTTTTACATTTAGATATTTACAAGGACTGAAAAAACATTATTTTTAATAAAGTGGGGAAATTGTATCAATATTCTAAGTCAATTGTTTAAAAAGAAATGAAAAATACTTGAATGGCTCCATACTATGAATATTTATACCTTGGAAAAATCATGAAGTAGCTGGAAAAAGCCTGGAATTATCACGACATTTTTCTCCAGGATTTGAGTAGACATCCTGAATTACTAATTCTGACTCGGAGCTTTCAAGTTAAAAAAAACTCTCACCCGAAATTCGAAAAAATCCTAAATGGAAAATTAAATTTATACATTTTTAAGATTATGCAGTGCCGAATAGTCATTTTAAAACAACTCAATTCTCAAAATTTAAGGATGATTAATTTTTCCAAGATATATTGGTAATAAAATTGGAAGGATTTAATCTCAAAGCTATAAAAAGGAATAAAGACTCTTTCTGAGAAATATTCTGACAAGGGTCTTGACAACTTAGCGATGTTATTGTCGAGTGGACCTTTAAGAAGTTCCAGTATTAACAACCATGATCTTTATTAATCGATCTTGGCGGAGACAGTAGCGTGGCTTCTCGTTGCTTCAGTAACGCAGATATAACGCACTCAATAAATTTAACTGGTGGGTAATTTCCCCCACAACAGACTAATTAAAATGATCGCTGGAAGAAATTGCTCAATTAAATCGCCTATCATCTTCCAAAATTCATTTTCTGATTTTATCTGCAGCACATTATAAAATATAAGTACTTATAATGTACACACTGCGTAAATAATTATAACCTACTCCACTTTTCAGATGAAATATAGATTGTCACAATTATTTTAATAATACCCCTGAAATTCATTTTAAATCTTTTTAATTTATCTTAATAAAAAGCTCCTAAGATTTATCTTGAAGAGAATTCATAAATTAAGTACCATTAAATTCATAATCTTTTTCAATAAAAAATATTTGCAACAACTCATTTTTTGCTCGGTTTAAACTTTAAAAATACAATTGTTAAACGTTGTTGCTTTCATCTAAAAAAATCTAGAACGAGGATCATTCCCAAATCTTTTACCCTGTGAGCAACGTTGTGACAAGACAGGGGTTACTTTGGAAATTGAAAAGCAGAATTTCAGGCAGAAGGGAAATGGGGGAAGGGATTCTATTTGTAGCCGTTCGTCGTCTTGTTCGTCGTAAAGAAAAGGATCTCGGTTGAGTTTCCCATCTGTGGGTTCAGACTGCAGAAGTTGAAGGGTCAATCCTTAAAACTCGTAAGAGGCTGGGAAAATGTGTTAGCTTTTTGACGCCCTTAAAATGAAATAGGGAAATATATTCTTTTAAATAAAGTTAATGTGTGTGTCATATTTCTATGATTTTAGTTCAAAATAATCGAATTAAAAAAAATAATAATTTGCTACCAAAAGAGATAAATTCTCAACTAAAAAAAAAGAATTTTCTACAAAAGGGTTGAGTTTTAAGCTAATAAGCTCGTTAATCACATTTTTACCAAAAAGAAAAGGAATTTTGAATCCAAAGGGTCGGTTTTTCAAACCAAAAGGTTAAACTCAAACCAAAAACAGTTGTATTTTTAAGCAGCAAAGATGACACATAGAAAAAACCGTATAATTTTGAACAACATAATACAATTTCCAATAAAATAATAGAAGATTTTATCAAAAGCGATTATTTTTAAAAGAAAAATATGATATGCAGTAGACTTTTCAATTGCAAATAAATAACTTTCAACCAAAAAAAGATTATTTTTCCACCAAAAGATGAATTTTCAACCCAGAGGGACGACTTTTCTACTGACGATAATATTCTAAACTTTTCAATTAAAAATAATTAATAAGCAACCAAAAATGGTTTATTTGCTTATTCCTTATTGACGAGAAAATTGAAAAAATGAGAAGTTTCTTGCAAATAGAGGAAAAAAGAGGAATTCTTTTTGAAAAAGTGGAAAAGAGAGAAATAGAAAGATGAGTATGAAGTCTGCAATCCGTATGTATTAAATCAAGAGATTTTGCTTCGAACACCAATGAGTCGGAAAGGAGGAAATTTGAAAGTCTAATTTTTATTTTTCAATTCTTTTCATCTTCTGACTTCGGTGCATAAAATTGTTTATAAAAAAGCAGTCTTCATTTCGATCTTGAATGAATTTTTAGAGACAAGATACGTTTTTATCTTCAGGGTTTGCTTAGGAATATTTTTGAGAGATCTTTTAATTGAGGCCAAACCGCTTTTTACCTCAAATTGCCGAAAGAATACTATTTTTATTTAAATATTATATAAAAGATGTTTTTAAATATTAGCCACTTTAGGAATTTGTGATATTTTTTTGGATTATTTCGTTTCCTATTTGGAAAATGCAATAATGTGAATACATTGGTTCTTAATCAACACCGAAAAAAATGAGATAGTTTTACTGAATTCTGAATATATTCCCGTAACCTTTTCACCTGCTACTCTAACTTTAAATAAGAAATGCATTATGACGAATTTATTTTACGAGCCAGAGACTCCGTGAGTCAAGTCCCCAAGTCTAGAGTTGGACCGTTGTAAATAGAGACTGGGACCTGCTGGGGGGGGGGGGGACCTTCAGGAGACTCGCTCAAGTCATTGTCCTGCTCGATATCATTGTACGATCGAAACCTGGACCTGGCGAACTAAAAGCGTTTACAAATGCCCACCACGTTTCTTCAGCTACTAACTGCCTTAGCGTGCTATTATTATTCAGTTTGTTTCTGCTTAGGCGCTTAGGGGCCTTAGGCTTAGGGGCGTGTAAGAACCATCCCTCGAAGGACTTACGACTTTAAGGAACCGAAAAAAAAACTGCACACGACTCTGGGAAAGTAAAAGCTCGAGAAAAAGCGGAAGGAAGCACGTCTTTTAAGTCCTCATTATAAATACGAAAGAGGAGATTAAATATATCTTGTATTTGAGCCTAAAATCCAATTTTATGGACCCGGCAGAAGACGTTTGCCTGCATTTATTGGCTTCTTATTTATGCTAATAGCAGACAAGTGCCGGTGGTTAAATTGTTGTATTTATCTTAAACTTAAATCTTAAAGTTTAAGACTTAAACCATACTTCTTTTTTTATTTTCTTCAAACTCGATATTGAGGTATAAACTATAAAATAAATATAAATCAAGATTGACAATTGAAACATCTTTTCTAGAAAAATACTTTTTAAAGGCCGTTCAAAAACTACGTGACTATTTGGGTAAAAACCGAGGTAAAAACTATTTCATTTAGAATTCAACAATTTTTTTTGAAAATTCGTCCCTTTCGTTTGAACGCTTAACTATTTGGTTGTAAATGCAACTTTCTGGTTCATAAATAGTTTGTTGTTGTTGAAAATTTCAACTATGTGATTAAAAATTTAACTATTTTGTTGAAAATTCAACTTTTTTGTTGTTAAAAGGCCATCTTTTTTTCGTAAATTCATAATTGCTTTATTGGAAACGGGTTTTTTGACGAATTGAAATGCTTGACAAAAATTAAAATTATTTATTTCATTTTACAAGTAAAGCATCTCGATACAGACTTTGCACTCTTTTCTCTATTCCCCTCGTTACCCATTTTTCTCGTTGTTTCGCTTAAATGCGAACTGAATTAATAGAACTTAATCAAAAAATTCGACTATTTTTCGTTGAAAGTTAATTATTTTTCATTGAGACTTCAAATATTACATTTTTCATTGAAAATGCATATTTATTGGTTAAGAATTCCACTACTTGATTGAAAGTTTAACTACTTCAATGAAAATTTATTTTATTGGTTGAAGATTTAACCATTTTGTTGAAAATTATTTGTTTTAATTGAAAATTAAATTGTTCTATTATTGGTTGAAAATTGATCGTTTTCAGTTGATAATTCAACTAATTTGATTGAAAATTGATTTAGTTTGTTGTTAATTCGCCCTATTTGTCTATAATTTGGGTAGAAACTTAATTTTAATCCGGTTCGGTTAAAGTTTTTTTTTTTAGTTGAAAATTTAACTATTTGGTTAAAAATTCATGTGTTGCATTGAAAAATCGTTTTTTTGGTATAAAATCCATTTTTTTAAATGTAAAATTAATTATTCTATTTTTCGTTGAAAATTTATCGTTTTTATTTTGAAATTCAACTATGTACTTAGTTCAAAATAAAGTTTTTTCTTCAAAAATTCATATTTTCGGATTGAAAATTTAACTCTTTTATAAAAAATGCGTCTTTTTGGCTTAAAAATGTAACTGTTTGGTTGAAAATTTGTCTTTTTGAATTGAAAATTGTATTGAGTTGGCATAAAATTCAAAATTTTGGCTGAAAATTAACCTTTTGGTTGTAAATTCATATTTGGTTCAAAATTCAACTATTTGATTAAAAATTCTACACTTTTTTTTGTGGTTGATTGTTGAAAATCTGTTACTTTTGTTTGAAAGTTCAAAACTTTGAAAACTATGGTATTTTGTTGAAAATGCTGAAAATTTTGAAATGCATTTTTGGCTGTAAAGTCTGTTAAAATATCATGTTCGCATGTTTTGTATTTGTTTAGGCGTTTATCAAATGAAATCCAAGAAAAAATTTTGACCTAAACAGGGGGGTGGGTGTTCGTATTTTTGACGTCACCCGGAGGGTTCCAAGCTTTGTGTGATAACCTTTTACGATGAAGGAGAGGGGTGGAAAAAGTGTTAAAAATAGCGTGATGTAGTTTTTAAACGGCCCCGTATTTAATTCAGACTTTAGGTAAATCTTGTGACTCACGGTTCGCCTTTTGGTGGAATTTGAATTTTTCCTTCCGCTTCTGTAATTACTGCATCGAGTATAATTAATACGGACACGATTATCCATCTCGCGACACTAATGTCGTCATTGCAGCAACGAAACAGGGAACGTGAATGATTGGCCCATTTTCTGAATCGACTTTATTTATAAGTCGCTGGATTAGCAATTCTATTGACCAAGACTTTTTAAGTCTTATACACGCTCCCGCCTCCAATGTATGTACTCACAATTAATCATGCTCTATGCTCGTGTCACGTTCAGCTTTACATAAGGTACTTTGTATCTTTCTGCCCTTTTACTCATAAATTTCAACACCTTCAAACAAGGCCCACGACTTTTAGGTACAAGATACCAGAAGTGAATTAATTCAGGCTACGGTAAATAAAGAGACGATGCTGTGTTTGGTATCCTGTATATCCTATGCAATCAATTATAAAATTATAATTGTCCTATTTGAATTTCAAAGAACAATTTTGAAACTTCTCAGTCAGAATTTATCTAAATTTTTATTCTTCTAATTTGTAGATTTTAAAGATTGTATTTCTTCAGGTTTTATTATAAAAAAACGTGGATAATTAAGTAGAATTGTGTTTTAATGTCACATTTTAAATTCTAGATATTAAGTTTTATAATCTGGGATATTAAAAATTAACGTCCAGATGATACAGCTTAATCTCTATAGATTGCTATCCCAATTTTTTAAGTTTAAGATCATGAACGGTATAATCCATTTTTCTCAGTGCAGAGTGCTTTTCGTAGGAACCGTACATTTATATTGAATTTATTTTTAGACCTGGATTTTTTTTTTAATTCTTAGTTTTAGTCAAGACTTTAATTTTTAACCCTATCCAAGCACTTTAGCTCTAAATGTCACTTGAAATCATAGGAAATAATATGAGATTGCACGAGTAATTTTACAGTTGTAAGCACTTTTACTGTTAAATTGTTCAATTTTTAAGTTCTATTTTGAAGGCTTGGATCAGGTTGATTTAATTTGAGGGTCATTTTAAAACGTTTATTATAAATGAATATCGCGAAATTTAGAAATGAAGTGTCAAAAAATTATTATTTCATTACGGTAAAAGTTGGATAATTGTCTTGATAAATTGGATATTTTTATATCTATATCGATTGATATTCAGCAATATTGTGAATTAATTCCTTTGCATACTTGACAATTCACAATTCAAATATCACAAATTATACAATTTAAAAAATAAAATTAAAAAAAAACGAATTTGAAAGTCTCGCAATAAACATTGTTCAATTTTGATAGCTTCTACTTTGAAATTTTACTATTTTTGTTAGAAGCATACTTTAGCCTATTAAGCCTGTTTATTTCTTTTATTTGAAAAGCTGGTTTAGTTAAAAATAAGGTTTCCTAAAATCTTGTTTGAAAAATTTCAAACAGAAATTGCCTAGTTTTTAAACTTCGAATTTTAATTTATATCATTTTTGACATTGCAAAATAATGTATAATGACCTAGCTTGAAGTATTATGAAATTTTAAAGACCTGTACATGAAAAGGCACTGACTATTATGTATTACGGAATTTTCCGTAAAACTCACCAATCAGGTATAGCGCTAGGTTATAGGCGGTTAGGGCTAGGCTAGTATTACGGAAAATTCCTTAAAGGTAGACAGTTCGTAAAATTATTGTAATAATTTTTGGAAGATGTTGTTTCCACATTCTTACGTCCGGGAGTTTAAATTTTAATTACAAATTTCGAAAATTCAAACTTGTACGTTTGGTCCGGAAAATTTGTTCTCCTTGAAAAAATAATTTGTCCAGATGAATGGTAAAATTTCGAATTTTGGAAATTTGTAATTAAGGTTAATAACTATATTTAAATACTATTTACTTTAAAAAATTGGAAACTTTAAAGTTGTATGTAAGGTTTTCTCCGAAAAAATAAGCCAGGCTTTATTAAAATGCAACCATTTTTTTTAAATTGGTAAGAAAAGACAGTAAGAAATGTTTTTTCTTTCATGAAACATGACTGATAATATAATTTCAATTCTTAAAATCATCGGAAACTTTTTGCTCCCAGAGAACTCATTTTTGACACAAAAAACTAAAAATTAAAGTTATTCAACTTTGAAATTGTGCAATACTGAGCATTTGAGTTCAAAAAAAGTTATATTTTAATTCGAAAATTGTTGTTTGAATACTTAAAATGCTAAATGGTTTGGTTTTGACGGCTTGAATTTATACATGTAATGTCCAAGAAATGACCGGGAATTATGTTCATAGTTTTGAATGGCCACCCTATTTGAAGATTTCTCAATTTACCTAAATTCGAAATTTCATGAATTCAAGGTTTTTTTTCTTTGAGTTTCCGTCGAATGAGCGAGCAACTGTATATGAGGGCTCTTGCCCTGTCCCTCCTAAAGCCTTAATGTGCTTCAGGAAAGGGGCTTCTTAATATTAATTTTCCGCCGAAAGGTGATTGGAATTTAGTCCTGTCGAGTATGTAGACAAGCCTATGAAGATATTCAGACATTCGACAGTCCCTCGTAGAGAATTTATAAACCTCGGTAATGCCCCAACCGCGTAGGAGTTCCGTTAATACCGAGATAGACGAGATGCCATTGAAGCTGACGTCTGCTACATTCGACCAGCCAGAATACAAGGCATACTTTGTTTTCCAAACCGTTTTAGTAATTCCATTTAAGAAAATCCAATTTATCACTTTCAAACAAAATTAAATGTTGATCTTTGAAAGGCTAGGATATTATCGAGGATATTATTAAATATAGGGGATTAGAATAAAAGTAGAAAAAAATTACCTGAGAGTTTCATGTTGTTCTTGACTAAGTGTCATTTTAGGGTACACCTTGGAGTAACAATTCTGTAAATATGCATATAAATATAAATATGAACTTCGAAAGCTACATATCATACATATTAATCGCTTAATATTAAGGATAAAACGTGGTTAGCATTCGGATGGGAATGATGTTGTAGAAAATTCTTCTGGCTCTAATAGAAACGAGGAAATGGCTCCTCCACAAATAAATTTACTACCTGTTTTCTTCACAGACCGAACAGTCATGTTAAAGATCATTATCGTAACTCCCACAAATAGTTATCATTGACCTCAGCCTCACTGTGGCGTTTATGATTCCTGCAATTTTTCCCCCTTCATAAACACAGACGTTAAAGCAATTTTCATCGAGCATTAACCATTCGATATGGTTCTAATGTTTATGACCACTCTGTAATCATACCGGTAAAATGAGCGTAACTGTCTATCGAACCTTAATTTCCAAATAAATTATCTTCAATCAGAATTAAATCTAAAATAGTGTAAGTACGTACTACATGGCCTGTAATATTCTCTAATTACCTTTTCACAACTTCTTTAACATTTAACAGTGAAAGTTTTCCAACATTGACTTGTAATATTTTGATTTTGAAATCTGGTTTCGAAACTTGCATTGATTTTCTCTTTTGAATTATTTGCTATAGCAGTATATTTTTAGTTTACAATTTCCAGTGTCTCCACTTGAAACATGGTTGAAGTCGGTAAGCGGTTGTCCCACAAAAGAGGATATCCTACAAACATACATGCAGGCCTGCTGCAGAGATTCTGAGGGCCTGGCCCGGATCCTGCAGGCACTCTTTATTGAGATCAGCACGTTTATATCTGTGTTTTTCTTCCGCAGTAGTACCTGAACTTCTTCCCTTCCCTTTTATTCTCCTGCTACTCCCACGCTCGAGGCGATACCTCGTAAACGTTTCTAAAAGATAAAAAGATTAAAGGTACAAGGTACCAAACAACCCAACATCCCTTGGATATCAAGCTGATATTTTCACTCAAGCTTTGTAACATTTTGTCTTCTTATTTCTTGATTTCAACACAAGATCTCGAACCAGCAAACTGCAAATTATGTTTGAAATCTGTTTATTGCACTATTGCAATCCCATAATTTAAAAATGTATTTATTCCTTTTCTTTCTTTAGAAAAAGGTTTTCTTGCCTTCGAGAGTTTCTTTTTTCTCCTATTTTGGCTAAGGCCCAAATCTCGATTCTGACAGTGGCCCTTTTCTACTTACTTTCACTAGCTGAAACCCTCGCTTTGGAAAAATAGAATAGCCACTTGAACGTGGATCCTCTTGAGAATCTTGAGTTTGCTTCCTTTTGTTGAATTGCACCCCTCACGATTCAGTTACCTGCAGGCCAATTACATCGAACGAAGAGGATTATCCAAGAGTCGCTGAGACATTGACCGTCTCTTGCTGGTTGGTCCAGAAATCCTCTGTCCTTGGAAGGCAGTTTTCTCTATCTTGTTTCAGCTTCTGGGATAAGGACCGGCTTTTTGCTGCTTATTTTTTTATTAGTTTCTTCGCAATGCTTGGTATAAAGTATCGACAGGTTCCAATTTTTTTACCTCTCGAGGTTATATGCAGTAATAAGATACTTGTTCTCCTCTCTTAATGCGGCCTACAAAAGCTTCGATAATCACAATCTCGTTATTATTATCCGAAGTTCTGATCGCTCTTGTTATATTAATTGCTACTGTGCTTACCATTTTATTTTGTTCTACAAATATAGTCTCATAGTGCAACAAACGAAAATATCACACCATTTAATGATTGTGTCGAATTTCCTACAACAATAACCCAAACAGAAAATAGCACTACTGAATCTAAGACATTTTATAATTAAAATAGAGTTCACTCGCAACTCTTTACGAATCATAAACTTTGAGGATAAAAGTCTCTTTCACGATGATCGTTTTCCCACGAAGAACCGCAAACCATGTGGATCAGCGAAACTCGAGTTTCCTTATCTCTTCCTCTCAGTGAAGTTCATTTCTCATTCTTTCGTCCTTCGAAGTCGTTTAGGTCTTTAGGAAAAGAAGACACACTATTGCGAAGCGGACAGGCACTTAAAGCGGCATTAAAAGCAAAGACAAAAGGCAAAACAACAGCCACGCAATTTTAATAAGCCAAGCCTCGGGATTGGTCAGGGAATTGGCTTCAATCAAGAAGCCGGGGTCTTCAGCTCTCTTTGGTCTTGGACTCTTGGGTCTTGGTACATGATGTGTATGTTCAGTTGTCCACAAGATTCAACGAATTAAGTTCCACGACCACGAATTGTCATTGTGGAACTGCTTATTATTTTTATTATTATGATTATTATGATCACAAGTTATATACATTCAGAAGGCTTCTATCCTCAGCTCGTAAGACATTCGCCAGTGAAAAATTACGACGGGTTCAATGAGACACGAATCACTGTACCCCTTTGATAAAATTCAACGCCTGTCTTCATTTAACCAACTTCCCGAGTAAGCGAGATCTGTTATACAATCTTAAGAACGAGGCCGCTTGTCTGATTTTGCAGTTATCGATGTTTGTACAGAATGATCGTTTGACCTACGATTCATCTTTAATTTTAGACTCGTCCCTCATTTGCAGATTTCCTAATCGTCTGTTTTTATTCGTTGGGTATCTTGAGTGTCCTGCTGTTTTTATAAATTTATTATAAAGCAAAATATTAAATGATAATCAATTATAAAAAGGTCCTTTATTTGATGATTGATGTAGGAATTGTAGGATCTTCATATTGTAGACTCTCAGAGGATTTTAGCAATAAAATATCCTACTTAACGAGATTAAATTTATAGGAAAATATAAGCTTTAGTAGTTTATGTTTCCAGAAGAGTAAAATTTTTATATTCGATCCGCTCAGAAATTTAGAACTGCGATTTTCTATAAGTCGACCGAATCATTTTCTTCAGATTATTTATATTGATATTGCTTGCGCAAATCGAATTCACTTCAAGTTTAAAGTCTGGAAATATAAATATTGTAATAACTTCAGATTGTATTATCAAATATCTTATGGTTGCTTTGAAGAAGATTGATTAAGATTCTGAGAACTATAGATGAAGAAAATTTTACGAAAGAAATTTTGAATCAAATTCATTGATTCTTCATTGAATGGCAATCCGAAAAGAGAATTGAAAAGAAAAGAAAGCAAGAAGATGTAATAAGAATTATAAGATTAAGCCATACAGCGGGTTTCCTTATAGAGAAGTCTCTTAAAATCATCTTTAAATCAAGAGAAATAAAAAGCATTTTGTAATATCTTATGGTAGATCCTTTTAAGCAGCAAGATTGCGTGTTCCAATACATCTTACTTCAAAATATTAAGGAATTACACATTCATTTTTTTAAATATTACATAATGGAAAGCCTTTTCCTTAAAAATCATAAACGAAAATGTTCTTGGAAGTGAAAAATTGAAAACTTGCACTTCTATAATATGAGAAACAACTGATTCTAAAAATACCGAAATGGTTTGAATCGTCATGAGTATAGTCATATTATGGCATCAGTTCGAAAGAATCAAGAATATGTATAACAACATGCCTCCGGCCTTCGATCAGCCTTCTAATTCTCAGATTTAAGTGCTGCAAGGAATTCTTTATCTCATTTATTTCGCAAAACATGATTATATTTTCTGACTTGGCATAAAGGCCATAAAGGATAAAGTGGGTTCCTGTATCGTTTTGGGATGCACTGAGTTGTAGGCATTAGTATCCAAGAGGTCTCTATAGAATGTAGTGTCAGTTTCGACAGGTCTTTTAATCTCCAGAGTCTGGACTGATTCGAGGACCTGTTCCTCCTACGGATAAAGTAATCGCTACGTGTTGCGGAACAACACCGGTCGCGATGGTGCACAATATTTTTCGACCCGGTCCATGATATTACGTTCGATATGGAATTACCATTTGGTCAATGGTCATTCGATGTCATTAAAACGTTACCAAACTCTTTAATGATGGTGAAAAGAAAAAAGTATTCGAAATGAGAATCCTTTCATTCTTTACAAATCAATGCTCTTTTTTACAAATTATCTGGTTGACTTACTGAAATGTCATTGGTATAAGTAACTTTATCATCTAGATTCTAAAATATAGTCTAGACCTAGACGAAAACAAGTTGCCCTAATAGACTGTTCTGCTGCAGAAAGTGGTTTAATTCTTTATTCTATATTTATCTTCTTATGAGCCTGCCCACCAGAAGAATTTATCTACCAACGTCCGAAGATAAATATGGACATTTTTTCCAATTTGTGCAATTTATCATTTGTGATACGCAAATTGAATATCAAAATAGAAACTTCGAGACTTTCAAATTTGACATATTTTCCATTGAAGATGTTAATCGGAAATGGAGACAAGAGCAGCTACAAAGGCGGAAATGAGCAAACCTTCGGGTCACTTTATTTCTCTTTGAGGGAGCAAACATCTCTTCGCGATATCTCTTTATTTATGAAGATGCATTTGCCTGATGCAGGTGCATTCAACAAGAGGGAGCATGTACCTTATCCAGGAAGACTCATAAATATTTAAGCTCCTCGGAGAAGCATCAATACGTCATAGTTTAAATTTGTGTGTGGCATTTCGTCCAGTATTCCTCGACTTTGACAACCTTGATGGTTCACCACAACTGGTAGCTCCTCATTATTGAGTCAGTGTGGTACAATTTTTTAACAACGACTTATAAAGAACCTGATAAGTGTCGCATGATCTTATCGCTAAGAGATAAGAAAAGCGTAAAAAAAATAAACGATCTGACGACATGTGCTCCGTACCCGAGCACATAAATGCTTATGGCGCGTGCCAAAGTCGACAAACCGTCTCGAACGGAAATACTTGTTCATAAAACTGAAATAGGTCTCTTTAAATATCATAAAATTGGAATTAGAATAATAGTAGGAAAATATTAGTATTCAGAATTCACACTGCAACCTTGTTTCAGCATGATCTCATCTCGTAATTTGGCTCCAAGCTTGACATAAGACAGATATTTTTATGGCATACAGTGATTCAAGTAGAGTTTGAATTGTGAAAGAACCTATGATTGTATAGCGTGGGGTACGTCTTAGTTACGTAAAGAGCCATAAAAACTGAAAGATACCTTATTATCGCGTCGTACTTGCTTTAAGTAAAACCTTAAAATCTGACGCACCGAAGGACTCAAGTATCTCGATGGAGGCCGCAGATTAACTCCAAATGTTTTGAACTAAGAAATTTCATGAAAGTCACCAAGTCCTCAATCGTATATCGATTCCGTTATGTGATACTTAAGGGCATGTAACAGTCTATCACGTGACCAATTATTGCACGTTATTATATTCAGCGGTTTTATCATTTTAAAAAATTGTTATTTCCTTGTATTGTGCTGAAAATCCGGAAAATGGTTTTAAACTTTAAAATATAAAAAGACATGCGGATCTGGCCCATTTTATTTTATATTTTATTTAAATGATGAAATTTTTTAAATTCTATTTCACAACGGGCTCTAAAGCCCTGTTGTCAGTTACAATCCAAATTAAAAATTCATAAAAATGCACTTTTGAAACAAAATAAAAACTCATATGGGCCAGGCAGACGTGCTTTTAAGTATTTTAAACCATTTCCCGAAATTTTAAAGCAAAATTGAGATTTTTCATATTATAAAGCCGCCGAATGTATGAACCAGCATCTATAGTTAGTCACGTGACACTCTAGTACATCGGACAAAAATTCCCGGTTTTCAACCATTTTCGCTGATTATTAAAATTTTTCAAATTTAAATCTTCAAAATTGTACCATTTTTAATTTAAATCTTCAAAATTGTACCATTTTTAATTTAAATCTTCAAAATTGTACCATTTTTAATTTAAA
>CAKNXH010000245.1:1161046-1217164 GCA_932178445.1 Andricus quercusramuli
ACCATTTTTAATTTAAATCTTCAAAATTGTACCATTTTTAATTTAAAGTATTTGGCAAAAAATGTATCCATCGTAATCAAACAAACCAAATTAAAAATGTTTAAACCGAGCTTATTCGAAACGCAAAATTGAACATTTTTTATTTGAGGCAATCAAAATTCAAGAGATTGGAAAATAAGCACTGAGAATTGTTCAACCATTAAGACATTCAATTTAAAATTGTGCAAGCTTGAACATCTGAAATTGTTTCATTTATAAATTTTTGATCTAAATTTATTAATTTTGGAACAATTCAAATTTTAAACCAGTTTGTAGTGCTTCATTTAAAAATTACACGATTTGAAGGACTTTTAATTGGAAAATTCTCGATATTTCGCTCTTAATCTATTTGATTTTGAATTTCAGGAATGTATCATTTTGAAAGATTGAAGTTTGAACAAAAAAATATTGAATTTTCTAATATAAAAATTGTTCTAATTAAACACTCTTTATTTAACATTTTTCATTCCAATTTGAAGTACTTTCGGTATATCTAGACATTCTAGACACTTCGAATTCTTAAACTAAGAAAAATTTAAATTTAAAGAACAAATTTTAAGCGTTTTAATTTCAATTTAAAATTATTCAATACTTTAAATTCATGGTTCTTCTATTTCCAATTCTTTTCCTAATAACACAATATACACTGGAACTCCCATTCGTGCGACAGCTCGGTATGTGATTTCCCAGATAAAGGGTTCGCAAATTTGTAAACATTTCAGGGCCGTGACTATCGGTATTTCCAACGTGGGGCAACGCGGGCTCCACAATGATGCGCATGCGTCGCGTATGGTGCGATTATATGATTTGCTACTTTTGCAAGTTTGCATCTGATTGGTTGCTTTTCGCGCGCTATTTAAAATTATGAAAAAATATTTAATTTTTTTTTATTATGAAGAATGGTTTTTTAATCTGTGAAATTATCCAGTGCACTAAAATAATTAATTCTACAGAAAATTAGAATTAATTAAATAATTTTACTTTACAAAAAATATACTTTGCTGGAGTGATATATTTATAAATTAAAAATATAAGAAATAAATTAAGTCCGTCTTTTATTCGTGGAATAGTGGTTCAATTGTATTTTAGTGAACAAATGTGAAAGTGAACAATCCATTCCTTATAATAAACAAAGATGTTTTTAAGCGTTTTAAATATGTAGCTGTTTGCGAACTTAAAAATATACATTTATTGAAAATGAAAATAAAGCTCTAAGTCGCGAATTCATTGTTATGAGACATGTTCATTAAGTATGGTTCGCGAGCTAGCACACGGTAGTACGTTGATTCAGAGATACCATACTTAATTAAAATTGTGTTTTTTGAGGCACCTGCCTTAACTTCTTTAATCACCTCGTGTTTATCCTTAAAGGATAAACGCTTAATTTTCTTAGACGACATTTATTCTATGTACTAGGTAATCCGAATAACGAAACACTACAGCGAAATATGTATGTACAGCTAAAAGTACAGCGAACAGAGCGAACTAGAAATGACTAGCAGACGACATGACCGAAAACAGAATCAAATTTTATCCGCTTACGGCTATAGGGTACTTCCCACTTTCTAGCAACGGCACTTGACGGCACTGCCGAGCTCGTCGTACCTCTCTTTCACCTCTTCACCTCTCCGCATCCATATTTGAATTTCCACTTAAATCAGTAATCGGTCATGCAGGTAAAGGAGTTCCAGTGTATGTAGTAGCTTTCAAAATTTAAATTCCGCAGTTATTAAGGCTTTCAATGGTTATAAATTTGCAAAATTTAAGGGGTTCAAATTCAAAATCCTGCATCAATTTTTGAAATATTGAAGGTCTTGAACTTAAAATTGCTCAACTATTACGGTTTTTAATTTAAAGCTGTCCGATCCTTCTTGTTAAAGGATATCCATCCGTCAATAAGCTATACAATTTTGAGAAATTAAAATTTGAAATCGAAAAATTTTGTAAATATCAATCTAAAAATATGGAATTTTAAATTCTTTCAAAAGTGAAAAGTAAATACTATGAACCTTCCGAATTGAACAATGGCTTATATTGAGACTTGGAAATTAAAATGACCAATTTGAAGTATTAAAAATTAAACGATTTGACAATTAGTCTTTAAAATTAAAAATTGGATGTAGCCATTTTAACGAATTTCAAAACGAACTTGTTCATTCTCACATTAATTCATATGATATCAAGTGAAATTTAAAGTCATTATAATTTGGAAAAAACATGCACAGTCGTTTACCGGTTTTGCCAGGTTTAAAAAAATTTCCGTTTATTTCTCGGTTTCTCGGTCCAGTAGCTACCCTGATAATTTAATAATTTCCAAAGAGACTGATCTTTCAACTATATTGTTCAAAACCTCGCTCAAACCATTGTTATCAAAGCTTAACTCTATACTGAAAAGTAACTACTTCGCAGTAAGTATAGTGAGCTTCTGGAATTTAAGATACGAATTCCGAGCAATAAAGAACTCGACCTGATGTTCATCCAGAAGTCTTCCACTTTTTCTTTGCGTCTCTTCATTCCTTGGATCGAGTCGCAACTTGGGAGTACATTTCTCTCGTTTCCTCAGTCCATGCTGGAAGTGATTCTAAAGAAAAAGAAGCATGTCCTTTTTAAAGGAATTCATCTCTGAAGCCGACGCCGGGAAATTATTCTAAGGTGCAAATCACTGTCAAGAGAGATACTTTTTATGGATTCAGAGTCTGAATTATATCTTCAAAAATTTCGTCATCAATGAGTTGCTGATTAAATAAAATGATTAATCAGCATCCGACTTGGTAATTGCCCTTCAGCTTCTAAAAATTAAAGACCAATCAATCAACCTCTCATTTTTTAGCCTTCCACGCCTTCCAATAACGGAATCTTAGACCTGCACCATTTTTATTCGCCTTCTCAAGTGTACAGTGCACACTGCACATGGCAATTTAAGTTGACATCATATCAGGTTTTATCTCGGATTTACCCGGTTTAAAGTCGATGATGCTCAGCCGAGCGAATTCGCCAGAGTACGATTTCCTTTCCGGATTCACGTTTGAGCAATCCAGGGCCCTGAAAGCTCGTAAAATCGAGCTTCCTTGCATTCCGGAAATACGAAGGGGACCTCTGCCGCGGAAAAAGGTCGCGTTATAATATTCTGAAACTGCCAGAGCAATAAAGTCAAGCATAAAATGTGAAACTGTAAAGTAAAGCAAAGAGAAACGGGAGAGCTCCGTTGCTGCTAATTATTGGCCTAGACTGCGTTCTTGTCTGCTGACGAGAGAAAGGTTTTAAAATCTAAGCGATTCGGGTTTGCTTTGAAACACAGCATTTCCGCCAACATCCCCCCTTTTAACATTTTCCTTAAGTTATGCAATCAATTTGCTCCTCTCTTTCTCTGGGATCTTGAGTCTTCAAATTAAAAACCTTCAACTCTCCGGGTCATTATCAATTTGTGTTTTGAGAAATTAATCATCTCCGTTGAGACGCAGGAAAGATGCGGTAAAAAATACTCCACTTTTCTCCATCTTTAAGCGACTTCTAACATCTAACCCGGCCCAACCCACATGAAAGAAAACGAGCCGACGGGGCAAGAAGCAAGGACAGTAATAAATTCAAGGAACAGAAAAAAAGGCAGCAAAAAATTTGTGTCGCCTTGAATCATTGCTAGTTTTCAAGCTCTGCATTCTGCTTGCGCAGAAAAGGGGCAAAGAATGAAAAAAAGAATAAAATCATGGCATAGGAAGCTGTCGACTTGCCACCGGGTACCTACTGAATTATTTTCGGGCCTCTTGAATCAATTTCAAGTGTAGAACATCTTGAGATGTGAAATGCTCTTTTCCACTGTTCAATCTTACGTATTTGGCTAGGGACCTATGCACTTTGCAGAAGTGTTTATATGCGCATTCCGAAGTCGAAGTCCACTTTGCAGGGGCAGTTTGATGCCTCATTAATACCCGAACAGAGTTGCAATGACGCGTCTCATAAGTGAGGATTAGCTAATCGTTAAATATAGACGTCCTCATGGCCTCCTACGAGATATGTAATAGATTCTTCTTTTATTCTTCCTCTTATTACAGAACATCGACACGCCTCTCGGGTCTTTCCAGATGCAATAAATGCAGAGTTACTACTTGTACGTGTGCATTTTCCGCGTCACGCATTTCGAATCGATTGCCAGATAATTGGTTAAGGCTTAAGCGATCGTGAATGCATTACAATAATGTATGATTCCAAGAAATCCACAATCTGTTCAAGTGGAAAATTTTTATTAGCCATAAAAGAACTAGGAATTAAAATTCAAGTACATTGAGTAACATGTTTGATTTGGGCGACCAAACATCTCGCCAAACATTTTATTGATTTTGAAGCAACCAAATATTATGGTTATCTCAATAACACTTTTGTTGAATCAACCAAATTTTGTTGAGTCAACAAAAGTTTTGTTAAAACAACCCAAATTTTTCTGGAAAAACAATAATGTGTTGCTTTTATAGCAACCCAATCATTTTGTTGCCCCAGTCTAATATTCTTCTCTTATTTGAATTCTTTTTTCTATTCCTTAATTTTTATTCACATTTTTACGAATTTTATGATAAGAAAAAAACTTGGAGCATAAATATTAGACTAACAGAAAGAATTTAAATAGCTTGGTGAATATTCTGTGAATGGATAACGCGCGATTAGTGTAATGGAATTTTAAAAAAATGTCTAATTTATTCAAGGATTCAATCATTGGCATATTTTTCATTAGAGTAGAATTGATTAAGTCAATGATCTTTTTCATAGTCTTATGTTTGCGAAGTAATAATACTCCAACTCCTTTTTTTCACTGTTATATGATTTTTTTTTTATATAAGTTACTACAAATTTTCTGTATTTAAAACGCATATAATAAGACGCAAGCGAAATTAGAAACGCCTGTATAAGCAAGGTATGGAACACGAAGGAATAGTCCTGATCCTTCGTGGTGTGAAATAATAATGACGAGGCAGTCAGTCTGAATTACATTGAGAGCTAAGATAAACAAATTCTACTCTGGATCAACGCGTTTTCATTAAGATTCTGCAAGTTTGTGATTTCCGACTTGGAATTAGAAGGCTATCCAAATTGACTGATTTTCATTTTTGAAAACATTCTAATTTATAAGCCTTGACATTCAAATGATCTAAATTGAGATTTGGAATGTTTTCAAATTAAAAAATACAAACTTGGTATTTTCTGAGTTTGAAGGAAATCTCAAATAGATATTAAATTTGTCACTTCTAACAAATTTAAATTTTGGAATCTTCAGATTAAAAACTTTTTTTTCATCTTTTAATTTAAGACAATCAAGTAAATGTAATTTCCAATTTTATTTAAACTAACAAATGAAATCATATACAAATTTGTTAAATTTGCGTGTTTTCTATTGTATAGCACAAAAACGGATTTGCTTCCAAATTTGAAGGCGATACAAATTATTTTCTAATTCATAAAAATCAGAATTAAAATAGTTTATATTCTAATGCAAATAATTTAAATGTTGAATATTTCATATTGAAATTACACGATTTTAAATTGGAATGCAATTAATTTACAATGACTTCTACTGAATGAGTCTACCTGCTACCATACTCGTACATATGTTTTTATAAATCAATACAAATTCTCCGAATTAAAAAAAAATGACACGTAAGCAGAATTAGAAACGCTTATATAACTTGATAAAATAATAATGATAAGGTAGTGCGAACTAAATCGACTACTAAGATATCACAAAATGTTGCACTAGATCTAGATCCAAATCTTTGATTAATATTTTAATATACAAATAATAATAACTTTTGAATATAACAATGGGTCTAGTAATTACAAAACGATATATTCCCGGCGTGTGGTAATTGGATCTACTCTGTCGTCGAGTCATAATAATTGGTCAGCAGGATGGCAAAAATAGTTACGATCGACGAGTATTTGTAACTCACTGTATCGAGATAAAGTTAATTAATATCGCCTGTCGATCGCACCGCTCCGAGTACTTTGAAGATCGGGTTTTCTTATCACGCATTGCGTTACGCTTTATTGCATTGAAACGATTAAAGGTCCTTCGTATCGAAATTCTGGACTGATCTGGGTCACCAATCTTGAAAATTGAGAGAAGAAAGACAAGAAATCTTATGAGTGCCTACTGCCTACCTGGGAGGCGATTTGTGAGAAATTACATTACCAGTAGTGACACAAATCGATTGCATACCTAATGTCCCCCGTTCAGGATCTCGAGCGTGGCATGTGCGAAATCCTGAATGGAACTTGAATTTACGTCGATTCGTTCTTAATGCATAAACATTCCCAAAAGCGTAGGTATCTTCTCTAAAATTTCAAGAAGAAATTTCGCTTTGAAGGAAGTTGAAGTATTTTTTCAATTTACAATTACGATTCTTTTTTACTATTATTTTCTTTTATTATGAACGAATATAAATTTTTTGTATGCCTCAGGGAATCATTATGCATTATGTTCAGTCGCTTATCCTTGCTAGGTTGACAAACGAAACATGACTTATTTAATTTTTTCAAAAATGTTGAAGGACTGATTTTTCCATACTTCTTTCAAATGATCCAAAGAGAAAGAAAGTGTCTTCTTATAATTATTAAATAAATCAGTTTTCTTTGGTCAACCTAATTTTATATCTCCTAGAAATCGCTTTCCTCACATTGCTTCCTAATGCCCTCTTAAATCAACAATCCATGCAAATTTCCCTTCCTAACAATCCTGCCTTCACCACCTCCGGCAGCACTCCCAGTCTCAGGCACACCATATTCTCTCTAGGAAACCTCCCCCTTGAACTTGATTGTCGAACAAACCGATCTTTTTTCAGGCAGACTCGTTACCATCCCCAGGGAAAAATGTGCCAAGAAACTATCGTGAGACTAGAGTCCGCGTACGGCGTAGAAAACACCATTACCGAGGTTCGCATAGCTGAGTGACCCAGGATCGTGATCGTGATCTCGAGCGCTTCGATCCGCCTGGTAGATCGAATCCAGGATAGCATGAAGAATGTCAGCAACTATTTAATAACATTTCACTGAAATCGAACATGGATCTCAACGTATGTTCCCGACGAGTGCACGATGGATACGCCACCATAAGGTCTCGAGGTCGAAGCCGACCTCGGGCTGTCTACCGATCCGACTCCGAAGAACTCCTTAAAGAATCCGAAGGACCTTACTCCCTTTCGCGAGTTTCTAATCTGCCAATTGTTCCAGATCAGGTTCACCAAGTGCCTAGATGGTCAGACTTAGGTAAAGACCAGCTTTTCGAAAACTACGGAACCCTTCGAAGGACTCCAAAAAGAGAAGGCGAGCCACGTCAAGAAATAAGCTTGAACACCTTCTCCAATAACAAGTGGCAGAAGAACAGTGATTCCAATAAGGAGGATCTAGTTTCGAACGAGGATGACCGTCTCTATGATACTGTTCCTCTCGAAGAGAATTATCTCACCCTTAATTCTTTTCTCGGGAAGACTATGGATTGTGAAAACCTACACGAGAGGAACCTTGAAGAACCATTTCTTGAAGAATCTCTTTTTGAAAAAAACCTCCAAAACGGAAATCTATACCCGCTGGAGACAGTTCGAATCGTCGAGCAGAGATGCAAAATAATCTGCACTCCAGAAGACGATCGGCTCTCCGAGACTAGAGGCTCGACGAAGTCAAACGTGAGTCGCACATCGGACGCAGGGTCACATTCGTGCGAGATCGTTGATAATAAGCGGGAATCGAGCGAGCCTAATGGCAGGCAGCCGATCTACGCGATTCCAAACGTGGCTGGTTTGAAGAACGACCGAAAAAACGATCAGCGCCCGATCGTGGACGGTAATTACGTACCGAGCGGTGATCTTTATCGCACCACGGCTAGGTACATCGAGGACATTAACAGGAACATCGCAGAGATCGACAAGAGCTACGAGGAGCTGAGGTCGAATTCAAACAACTCAGCATATGGAGTGATTAACAAGATAGCAAAAAACTCGACAACCCAATCCCAAACAAGTCTCCTACGAAAACGAGACATGGCTCCAATGCTTCCCATTTCACCGAATTTCGGGGAAAACGATGACAGGATATCTTCTACATCCGCTGATTCCCACCCTACAAGTCCTAAAAGAAATTTAAGAATATCTACAAGGCCTAACTCTTATGGAAAGTTGCCTCCAAAACCTCTGCCTAGATCTTCTTCAATTGATGGCTCTTGTAGACATTCCACAGGATCAACTGCTACAACTGAATCGACTGATTCCTTGTATGCCATCAGTGAATCCTTGACAGAGTTGGCAATTGATAAGGTCCTGGAAAGAAGAGATCAAAAAAGACTTCATTTTGGATTTGAGAAGAAAATAACCAAAGAAGCTTCTTCTAGTGATGATGAACAGATGGATCGTCCGCTGCTCACCGGCACGATTCGGAGGAATCGTGTGAGAGTCGAGGCAGTTGATTATCTTCATCAATCCAGGAAGGAGAAAAATTTGCGAAAAAACAATGTAGAACTTTCTCGTAGGGCTTCGGAAAGGATTATCGACTCTTCTCGAAGAAATCGAGAAGGGGTTTTGATGAACGAGAATCGTAGGGATGATCGGAGGTACGGGACTTTGCCCTGTAGGAGAAGTAAAGGTGCTAGACCTTTGCACAAGTCGAGTGAGGATGTCCTTGATGGGGAAAGGGCGCCGGGAAGAATTCAGAGGTCGTGCATGAGTACGATAGACGTGAGTCGACATGACGAGGCGAGTTTTAACGGTCACACCCAGCAAAGTAGTTGTCTTCCTTTGTATCTGATGGATGCCACTGATATCATCATGAAGGGTCAACTGCATAGAGCTCAGAGTAGAGAGCGGCAAGAGAGGTTGGTATCCCAGGAGCAGTTACAACCTAGGAGAAATGAGAATGTTTTTAGTGGAACTTTAAAAGTCTCTGGAAGAACGAGACATAATTCTTTGGAGTCTGAAGAGGAAGTCAGGAGTTCTTCGGATTGTCAGGGTTTTGCGACCCTACCGAGGAGAGGAAATGTTTCCAAAGACCGAATGGTGAACGATGTTCCTAGAAGATTGTCCGGTACTGTTCCAATTTTAGAACCGCTTTATGAACACGCTGTTAGTGATACTGTTAAGCCTAGGGACACACAAGGGGTTATTCCCTGGTGGGAACTCGCGACGAGGAAGTACAGACACAGGAGCTGCCCGTCTTTGCAGGTAAAGTTTGTTTTAATTAGGATGTTATAGTTTAATAAGGATTTTTTTTTCAGTGAAGGGAAAAAAATGTCTATGTTTTTTAGAAATAGAGACCATTCGAATACTGCAAAAATTCATAATTCAAGACTCAAGTCTGTAGATCACGAATATCGTGAGGCAGGGTCGATCTGACCTTTTTCCTTAGACGAATAAATTTGAATGCGGGCATATTCAATTGTACTTTCGTTCTCCTCCATTTATAGCAGCAACAAGCTCGACCCAATGTGTTTCTTTCGGTGGGTGGATCCGATGACATATCATACTCAATCAGACTTATTTGAAGCTTTATGAGAGTATAAGGCTCCAGTATGAAACTTTATGAAATGAATTTATAAGCTGAGTTCATAACCACTGGTGCTGTGGGCATATCATAATAATGTAATGAAACGCAGGCGGTGAAACGGGAGTATTGTTCTCTTTTCATATTGAATAATTGGATATACTTACTACGTAGGGCATTCTTAAGTCCATTTTTCATTTGCATATTTCAGGTAGCTAATCACCTAATCATCGTAGGAGTGCATTTTTCCCCCAATTTTTACAAACTTTCTTAACAATAATCACTAAATTATCTAACTCCAATCCTCTAATCAAGAATGATTAACTGTGAATTTAACCGGAATATTCCGGGACATGTTGTATTTGAAATGAATTTTCGGAGTCTTGAAATCTGAGAGCTATTTTTTGCAAGGATCTTATCCACGTGACTATTTCGTGTTCGACCAAAAACATCATTGTAACACGTTGTGAAACACATAAATTTGACACCCCAGGGGTGAAGAAGGGCACTTCACGCTTTAACTCGGACGTGCACATAAACCAAACCGGACCGACGTGGTCAACCAGTCAACAATTTCAGTAACGGCTTTGTAACCTCGCCTTTTATTCTCTCGAAGATCCCAAAGCCTAAACTTAAAGACGTGTTTTCTTCTAAAAAAAAGAACATCTATATTTTCTCGGCCGACCTGCAACCGGTTTTTACGGGTCCTTCTTTTATCCTCTTATGCACATAATTTTATAATTCAAAATGTTTATTATTGTACGTATATCTAAATGGGTAATAAAAAAGATCCGTCTTTGAGCTTTATCTTGTAATGTAAAGAGAAGCGGCTTCTACAAGAGCTTTGATAGCTATATGGTCCTTCATTCTCATTATACTTTAGCTGTAGAATGTAGATAAGCATAAGAGATCATTGATAAAGATGTATAGGACATTTGAAGCACTTTTATCGAAAGGTCTTCTTTTAAGCCTGCATTTTGTCTATAAATAGGTGCCTTACATATGATATTATTTTTGTTTAAGTCGCCTACCTCGCCTTTCTTTTGTCACCTTCTTAGTATTCTACTCGTGATCTCATTTACCTTATGTGCTTTGCATACGCAGTACGCATGTCTACAGTGAAAAATGTTTTGGAATTTTGAACCGTCTCGAGTAGGTACAACACACGACTTTAGAATAATCAAGTGTGAGAAAAATTTTTCATCGAAAAGATAATGTTTCTACTTATTGAAATGACTTTTCTTATTCCCTAGTTATAGAAGTAATTTTATTTTAGTTTGAATAAAAGATTATTATAGTAATCTGTTTTTGATATATCTTAAATTAGTACTGCTCAGTGCTCATCCAAGCAAACGACACAGCTTATTAGTCAAATTAATTCAAGACTTCTGACTGCGTAAGACTGACTGCGCATTGTAAGCGAAGTGTAAAATTTCTCGGACATCTGCAAGCACTTCCTCGAGACTTTTACTGGTTGATTTATCAGTGTAATATCCACGCTCTGCTGCCACACCCAGAAAAATACTGCAATTAAATTCAAATAGATTCATCTGTCTGAAAATAAGTCACTAGAGAAAGTTCAGTTATGTAAAGAGCACGTCCATTTGACGCTGAATTAACTTTATCTGAAAGCCTGGTAGCCCAAAGAATTCAAAGGTGCATTATAATGTAAAATCCCATTAGGTGTTTCATTTTAGAAAAGTGGTATCCAACATTCTCCCGAGAAATTCGAAAAGAATATTTGATTCAACACTTAATTACTGTTAGAGCTACAATTTTCTTTTACTATAAAATAAGCAATAGAATTTGTGGTATTGTAGGACGTTTATATTTCTTCTGGAGACAATATGTCGATGGACTTTTCCTCGAGGGGATTTTAGACACCGTAAGAGCTTGAGGAGTTCTGCTGTGAACATATGTATATATGCGTCATGCATGATGCATCATTCCAACACAAATATACAGGGCGTTCCTCAAAGACCGTCTTCAGTGATCTATGATTCTTTGGGACCCTCTAGGTTTAGAATACACACATGAGATTAAAAGTCATGAGACACGAAGTTGACCAAGACATTGAGGATTAAAACTTAAAACCTCAAGAAGAGACAAAATAATCTTCAGACTGATGGTTAATTGATTGATCTACGTATTCTATTTCGTAATTTCATATCAACTTTTTTTTTAACTTTAGTTTTCTTCTCTCTAAACTTGAATCGGTGAAATTTCAATGAGAATAAGCATCAGTGGCTACTTTTTCGTGCTTTCAATCAGTGAAAATTGACGGAGAATCAGCGAAAATTTAAAGTTTTAACTGATTCCCAGCGGATTTTCGCTTATTACAATCGTGAAAAAAGTCACTTATTCTCAGTTAAACACCGATTTAAGTTCAGAGAGTTTACAGTGAATGTACAAGCGAAGTTACAAAGTTTCAAACGACCTTTAATGAACGTTGAAAGGTCGTTTATACGTCGAATCGTGTAAAGTATTAGCCAATACATTAATGATAAATTTACGAACAGAAATTGCGTACACGCGAGGAAGGTAGCAATTATCGCCTTATCGTGTACTAATTACCTCGTTCCAGCCTTTTTCATATGGCTACTGTAATAATTATGAATTACTTTTAACGAAAAAAAAAAAAAACTTTCCAAGCATTAGTCGAACTTTCGAACTGTTCTAGTTTAATTTTTATTTCAATTCAAATTTCAGAATTAAAAATAAACTTACTGAAACTACAAAACTTGAATATTATTATCTATAAAAAAGAATTCTTGTTGAGTCACACATAAACGTATTAATTATTGTCAGCCTAATTATCTGATAACATTTTTCTCTCTGGAAGTGCATTTACCGCAATTTTAATAAGTTCACTGCTCAAAGATAACGCGGAGCAATGTATTTATAATCACTGCAATTTCTCGACTTTAGTACCGACAATAAACTTTAACATTGACTCAAATACTATAGCCAAGAACTAGAAACTATAGACACGATTTTCCAAGTCCTTTGTCATATGTTTTCGTAAAAAACTGTCTAGTCATAAACAGAGTTTAACCAGTCGAGCAACAATTTCAACTCTTCAATGTTTCACTTCAACCCTTAATAAATCTCTTAATCTGCATTAGTAGAAAACTACTAATTGAAATGGTGCCAAGTCGTTTATCAATGCTGCAAGTTTCACACTCTTGTTGGAAATCGCCTATTTTGCCTACTTGTGTCACAAATATCTATTTTAGGAACATAATTATTTTATATTTAATTAATTCAAACATGTTGGATTTCAGTCATGTTGCCTCACTTACGCGGTATTGTAACTCTGTAATTTATGACTATAGCGACGGATGTTATCAATTCACTAACCGGGTGACCTATTAAAAATTAGCATTGACTTTGTGAAGTGATAGCGCCGTACAGAATAAAGCTACAAATTTTGTTTGAAACCCGTAGGAAAGCATAATTGATCTTCAGGATTTAAAATATATTAGTTATTGGTTCGATCAATCGGTAGTGTAACTGTCAGTTTATTTGACCAGTCTGCGCATTGCAGAATAAAATATATGCATAATAAAGCCATTTGATGCAAAAATTGAATAAAAAAGTAAACACATTCATAATGCCCCACCCTGCATTCTACAACCATCAAATTCAAGTTTTCTCTTTTTCCTTATCTTGGCTTGAAAAGAAAAAGCTCGCCTCGCGAGATCCGCGAAAGAGTAACAGAAGCGTACATTATTTGCGAGCAAGAGTGCGTGGAGGGAGTTTCAGGCATGGTTTACGATGCAATTCATGTACACGCATAATATATAAGTATACGAGGTACACGTGTGAGAACACTGGGAGAGCACAGGAGACCTAAGGCCCGCACTTACACTTGTGCTCCTCAGGTCATGCATGTTCGTATTGCCTGTGTGTTTCACGAAGCGAACCATAAGACTAACTCCTATTATAGCCTGGGAACTTACTGTTACCCCAGTTAACTCAGTTCGTGTAACGCTTCAAAGATTATGCCTCTCACATAACACCAAAATCCATCGGCCGTTTTACTTTGGGCTTTTAACAAACTAGGTGCTCATCCCCCATTGAGGCCCCTTCATTCTTGGTGGCTTAGCTTTGCCAGTCACCAATGCATATAGCCATATGGCAGCAAGAATTATGGGAATATCATAGGATTTACCTGATGGCGATGCCCAAAGACCAAAGCAACGTCTGCAGGTTTTGGACTATTAAAATTAATGACGGGTGGATATATTATGGTGTCAACAGAAGTTTATCATTCAGATCGGTTATAAATAGAGATAGTGATCTTCTATTGAGGTGCTTTCATACAGAACATTTTAAAAATATTTGAGGGTTTTACCTAGTTTAGAGCCGTATAACAAATATTAGAAGAAATGATAAAGAACATTTTTTTATTATTTGTTTTGAAGTCATGAATTTGAAGAAAATGAAATACAAATTCATTCGCTGACTTTTCATTATAGCAATTAGTCAAAACGAATCAATCAGGAAACACTAAAATTCGGCTGAGAGCTGTTTATTCCTATTTGGAGCATTCGCCTTTTTGATAATTATTCAGTTTTCGTGAAGAGCGAACTTTTACGAGCTTACTTTTCAATGCCTTTTTTTCTCCGTATCGGATTTCATCAGTGGTTAATCCCTCGGAAAACAAATAACTTTTGCAAATGATAGAATTGGCATCATTGGCAAGTCGCCGCTTTATTAAACTCACAATCCTATAATTGAGAAATTCCTGTAACTGAAGAAAATCATGTTCGCAATCGATAATAAGTATATAATCTCACTAATTATCCCTAATTTCTGACCATTATACTCAGTTTTTGCAATAAACGATAAACTTGTTAATTTCACCAAATATTGCGTGTCAAATATATATAATTGTAGGATGTATGTATAATATATATTAAGAGCAAAGTGTGAAACATTTCTCTGTGTCTTTTGTGGGTTGAGTTACGGGTGAACATTTCGCGAATGCATTCGAAAACCGCAAAAAGAGTCTCAGGCTCTTCGTGCGAACGCCTTAACCAGAGACCAAACCGCGAAGATATTCCCGCGGTATATACGTAAGATGCATCGCGTGCATTTATCGATTGTCGAGTCTTTTCCGCATTTCTCGTCGCGATCAGTCTTCAGTTTCAGGATTATGATGATGAAACCCTGTCTCTAATAATGCGGTCGCTCAAATTGCGCCGAGTATCAACCGGCACCCGCTTTCAATATTTTCAATACACGCATGCCTTTCTTCACACCTTGTCAACAAAAAAAAACAAGTCCATTAAAAAAAGGAGATAAGCCTAAAATAAGAAAATCATTGTGCCCGGAATTTAAAATGAGTTCAGAGAAATCGTCCGAATGTTCAGAAGTTGGATCTTATAATAATTGTAATTAGAGAAGCTGATGTGAACTATGTCTCCTGTTTATTTTCTTTGTGGAAGAAGTTTAAAGTAGGAAAAAAAGTTGACCAGGTGCGTTGGGAACATAATCCGAGAGGTTTTTTTTTAATTTCATAAATTTAATGTCGATCTCATTGTTGTTTCGACCCAATTCTTTTTTGCTTGAAAGAAAACTGTTTGTAATTTGGATAATAAGTGTAACTTTGATTGACCACAAATGGACTGAGGCAGTAAAAGATATTGTCTTAATACCCTCAAGATCTTTTCGCCAATTTATTATTATTTTATTTATTTTATTATTTATTATTTAATTTATTATTATTTCTTTTTCTGGTCTCTGGCGAACAATAAATCCGCTCTATTTGCTCTACAGTCTACCTCGTTTAATACTTCTTATTTTTTGCATCAATTATTTTTCCAAGCCTCGCTAGCTGTACCTCACTGAACAGAAAAATATCATAGAAATGGTTTAAAACAAGCATAATGATAATTTAAGGATTTTTATAAAATCCCCATTTAGTAAGTTGTAAGAGTCTGAATGTTTGATATTATGCTAATTCTTGGCATATCTAGGCTGATTCTTATCTCTTATTGACTCATGTCTTATTATTCAAAGCTTTTACTGTTTATGGTTTGTTGACAGAAAAAAATTAGAGCAATGAACGTTGGAATTCCACGTGTTCTAAACTGCAGACCCAATTGTTGTTTTTCTTCTTTGATAAAATTTTAAGTATATCGCTTTCTCATTTGACAATAGATTGTAGATCCTGACAGTTATGGAGTATTGAAAACCGTGTTATATTTATTTAACAAAATGATCATGTTCATCGTTCATATTTTTATTTAAATTATTAAAACTGTTCTAATTATATAAGTTAAAATTTGAGAAAATATTTTTAAAATTGTGAGTCTTAAACTATAAACGATTTATTGAAAATAATTATTCAAATTAAAGATACGCAAATCCGCTTGTTCACTGTAATAAAATTTTAATTTTTTCATTTGACTAGTGTTGTAGAAAATATTCCATGAGTCATAACTATGAATTACCAATTGTACAAACATGAAAATGTGTGCGTAAAAATTTCATTCAAGTTTGCATGACACCGGATAGAATGCTCATTTGTAATTGTGATGAAGGTTCGCTGGAGATGGTCATGCACGAGAAGAAAATATAATATGATATATTTTACTTATCCACCCAATCGCATCCCCTGCCGCTTATAATTTTTTCCAATCCTACAAGTCAAGTGTCAAGGCCAAAAAAGATAGAAACATTATGAAAATAATAAAATTTAATTCAAATTCATCATTCTTATTTTATAAAGAGGATTAAATTGAAATAAAAATATATATCTAGTGATTTATTTCACTTTCTACTCTACACTTCTTTTATGTAAAAAGAAAGCATTGTTGCATTTTAAAGAACAAGTAGGACAAGATAAAATTGTAGATAAGAAAGGAAATATAATTTTTCAACACTGCCGTACAGAATTATACTTTTTACAAGTGAAACTTGATCATGATAAGAAGGAAAAGTGGACTTTATTATCATTTAAAAAAGTCCATTTTTGTATTCAAACAGGGTCTGATTTTTCCCTGACCAATTTTTAATTTTCTCTGACCATTAATATTCAAAGATCAGCATTTTAATCTTGTAAAATTTTCAACATATAAAGATGAATTTTTAACGTGATGGTCTAATTTTCAACAAAAAAGATAAATTTTCAATTCACAAGGACGAAACTTCTGACCGATTAGACGAATGGTGAACAAAGCTGTTTAATGTAAGGCTAAACGGGATCACTTTTTAACAAAATACTTAAATTTTTACTAAAATAATTGCAGTTTCAAAAAAGTCTGATTTTTAACCAAGTACTTGAATTTTTTGAGTACAAAGATGAATTTTCGAGCCGAAGAGTCAAATATTTTATAAAACAATTGACATTTATCCCGAAAATTTGAATTTTCAACAGAAAACTTAATTTTCAATCAAGAAAAATGAATTTTCGACTAAATGATTAAATGTTCATCAACAACACAATTAATTTTCAACCAAACAATTGCATTTATAACCAAATAGTTAAACCTTAAAGCAAGAGAGATGAATTTTCAACAAAATAGTAGAACTCTTAACCAAATAGTTGAATTTTCAAGTCAAAAATACGAATTTTTTAGAAGGCAGTTGAAATTTTAAGAAAAATATGAATTCCCAACGAAAAATGTAATTTTTTTTGTTAGTATTCCAAGAAAAAAATCGGATTTGCATAAAAAAATGTAATAGTTGCAATTCTAACAAAAAGATGAAATTCACACCAAAAGATATTAATTTTAATACCAAAAAGACGGATTTTCGACCATGAAGATTAATGTTCTACCAAAAAAGACGAATTTCGAACTAAAAAAATATCAATTTTTAACCAAAACCGGGAAAAGTTACATTTTGAGTTGAAAACATTAATTTAAACAAAAATAAACGGATTTTCAGCAAAATAGTGAAATTTTCAACCCAAGAGATGAACCTTCAACAAGCAAAAAAAAATGTTCACCAAAGTAGTTCTATGTTTACCCAAGTAGTTAAATTTTTAGTATGAAAAAAATAATTTTCAACCAGAGATGACCTTTGAACTAAACAAACTAAAGGATGTATCTTCAAAGAAAAATGATTTTTTAACAAAGTGGTTCAACCTTTAACCAAATAATTGAATTTTTAACCAAAAAAGATTGATTTTCAACGAATAATGTAATAGTAGACATTTAAAATAAAAAAGATTTCTTAAAATCAAAAACAGTTCAATTCAATCAACAAAAACGTATTTTTTAACAAGAGATTTAAATCTTCGATCAAAGAAGAATTTTCAACCGAGACAGATTTCAATTAAATTTTCAACACCAAAATATGAATTGTCAAGAAAAAGTTAATTTTCTGCGAAAATAGTTGAATTTTCAAAAATAAATGACGAATTTGCAACAAAACAGTTAAATTTCAACAAAGAAGGATGACTTTTAAAATATTGTTGAATTTTCAATCAAATGATAAAAATTTTAACTAAAAATATAATCGGCAGGAGGGAGAAACTGCAAAAAAAATAGAAATAGAAATACAAGACAAATAAATTACTGACAAGTGGTGACAAGGGTGGCCGCGAAACTTCATTTACAAAATCCACTCATTTTTCATTTTCCCTGGCCATTAGTATTCAAGGACCAGAATCCTAATCCTGTAAAATTTTGAAGCTAAAATCTTTCATAAACTGAATAAAACAATACAGGTAAATTTAAAATATTTTTTGTTTAAAATTGGTTTCATTATAAATATTTTTAGTTTATTGCATCCACATATATTATGTTAATTTAGGTTATGTATTACCTTGAAGAAGGCCTGCAACAAGGTCGAAACGTACGTTGGTTTCATCAAATTGACGAATAAAGATTGATTCATGACAACTGAATCCACTATTATTTTTACTGGACCGTATGACCAAAATAATTTATTCTTAGATGAATTGACTTCATTATTAAAACAATTTCAATCTAAAAAATTCAAATTTGTTATCCTTGACAGTTATTAAAAGTGCCTAGCTCTAGCTCTTATGTAAATTCCCTGACTTTTGGAAGATTTCCAAGTTTTCCCTGACCTACAACAAGCTATCGATTTTAGTTTCTTTTCAAATCTACCCCTTGCAATTCAACAATAATTTCTGTAAGGTTTATTTGATTTGAGAAAATCATAATTATAGCTCTGAAGAAACGGTCTATTTTTTCGATTTAATCATGAATGCTAAAGGCGGCCAAACAGAGTCCGAGGCTAAAAAACAAGACCGGAAAGCAATGGCAAAAACTCCAGAAGTCCGTAACGCGAAACGCATTTGCATTGAAGTGCCACAGTGACGTGCCTTGTTCTTCAGAAAAGAGCTGAGTTCTCTCCCTTTTACAATTAGGTTCCCCTGTATGGTGTACCCCAAGGGTCTGTAAAGATGGAATTTAAACTCGTATATTATATTATCGTTTTATAATAAAAAAATTACAAATACCATTTTTGCGATAAATAATTGCAAATTTTCCTTTCATGCCTTAATTATAATTATTAATTCTTCAGCTCAATTTTCTTAATTACTAATATTTATCATATTTAAACCAAACCTCCAGCAATTGTTTACCAATTATTTTAATATCCAAGCAGCAGTATTATGCAATCAGATGAGAGCGAGGTAAAATGCGAAGAATGTCAGAGAACGTAGTAAACAGCCTAGAAGGAAAATAACATTCTTGAGTAAGAATTTCAATCTCTGGTGCAAAAATTTGCCGTGAAAATTCAAATATGATTATTCCTGAGCATTAACTGAAAATTGTATCTATATGCAGGTTTGTGAAATAGAAAAAAAAATTTCGCTCTTTTTGTATCCTAGACTTAAAATTTCAGACTATATATAATTCAGGAATTGTAACTTTCGCGCCCAACAAGTTTGGAAAATAAGTGTAAACTTCACAGTAAAAACTAAGCATTCATTTTTATCTGGGATCCTTTTTTGGGCGTTCTAATATGATCTCACAAATAGTCTTATTTTAGTACCAGTTTCTGTCTTGTTTAGTTTGCTAACTTCAGATTGATAAATGATCCGAGATAGCGAACTAAATTGATTCAGAAGGTGCATTGTTTCAATTGTTCCAAACTTCACTCTTACCAAAAACAAAAAATAGTTGAAATTAAAAATTCGTAAAAATTAGTGTTGAACCGTCACACTCAGTCGTCGCGAACTTCAGCTCTATGGGTTACGTTGGTTTCTAAAGTTGACAGATTAGAATTTGTTTTATCAGATTTAGTTATTGACAGATGATCCTCATTTCGAGCCTACTTCAACCCACAAATCGACCTTATTTTATTAGATTGGCGGATCAAACTGAAGTGGGATTGTTTTGTTGCGTGAACTGTTTTAATACCCAATTAAGTTCTAAATCGAATCCTAGTTTTTACAGTGTTGATTATAATCGGAGACCATTGGAGTAAAAAATAGAATTTGCTTACGAATTTATTGCAAGATCGCCTTCGTCTCTCATCCGGTGTCGGAATATAATACGAAACCTATAAAGATCAGCATTCTCGTACATTGTGAAAATATTTTATTCATCCAAGAAAAAAAATGAGAGGTCAAATTTATTTACGAGAAAGATAAATTAAATATGAATATGTGTCTTTGTACAAAAAAAAAATCCGGCTAGTCGTACCGAAATTTCGGTACACGCAGCCCAGAGCCATAAAGCCACTGCCATAAAATTACATTTCTCACTTCACTGGCTACCTCATTGTTATTAATTGTATAATAATGTTCACACTCATTCATTCAATTTGTCTCGCACTTCAACAGTTTATGAGTATACGTCTGTTTGACATCTTATAGAATTCTGTTTTCATTTGAAGTTGTTGCGAATATAAAATTCTCACAATTTGAAATTATGTGCCATGGAGAATAGACATAAGGAGACCAAAGTAGTGTAACCGAAAATGAGCAAATTTTAGTTGTATGATAATGTTTACACTACTTCCCGTTCCCGTGCTAGGCGCTAGTATCGCACGCGTATTGAGCGGCGGCTGTTTTTGTTTTGTTGACATTGAAAGATTCTGAATTATTCACGATTGTAATATGTGATTTACAGAGGTAAATTGTCATTGACATAAAACAAGAGTTAAATAATTAAAATAATTGTATCCGCCGCGAAACATCTTTTTTTGAAGTGTGTGTGTGTAACTGTAGAGATCCTGCAATGGACGAATTATTGCGCTAACGAATTAATATAACCTTTGCGTTATAAACATTTAAATAGAGAATAATTAAGATTTTGATTTGAACGTGAAAGTCAGGATTATTGTATTTGATGAATATTGAATTTTTCATCAGTTTAAAATGCACCAAAGGTTTCCTTTTGAATACATGACTCAACAAATTGTTTAAATGATTTAGGAATTTTGTATTTATGCTTGAGCCTTGAGGTTATATTTACACGGACTATGACGGCGGCCATCTTTGCGCGTACCACACTAGCGCCGCGCTCGAGAAGATCTAGCATTTCGATGCGTTATTGTACATCCGACAGAAAAATGCTCGTTTTTGGTGAAGTCAATGTACAGGACTTTGGTCTCCTTATGTCTATTCTCCATGTTATGTGCAATGTTAGGGAAGTACCTTAAAAAAGGTAACTAATTACTGCCACTTCATGAAAATAGTGACTTGTTGAATTTCCAATCCCTCATTCAAATAACTTGAAGTTCCTGGAAAATTCCTTTTCTTTCATATGTGGAAACATATGTTACATGTGTCAAAAATTATTAGAATTTCCAAAAAATAAATCAACGTTGTAATTTTTACTGTTCAGGATTTAATAATTTATAATTCTGTATTTTCAGAATTGTCGGACATTTGATTGTAAATCTTTAAAATTGAAGAGTTTAATTTTGAAAATTTACTATTCAAAATTCTTGATGTTCAAAATCAGCACAATTTAAGAATTTGTATTCATACATCTTTAAAATTGTAGGTTTTTAAATTGTGAATCTATAAAATTGAGGAGTTTTTCATTTTGAAAATTAAAAATTATGCAAGTTTTAAGTTTCAAGAATAAAAATTCGTCGCTGAAGTTCTGACATCGCCTATAATCTCATATACTTTTATGTGAGGTTAGGCGATGTCAGTAAACGACGAATTATGCCATTTTCATTATTTGCTTTCTTCAATTTTTAAAATTTCAAAATATCAAAAATAAGAATTTCAAACTGCAAATCGTTTAAATTGCAGTATTTTCCACTGTAAATCATCAAAGTTATAGAAATTTAAAATTTTAAAATTAAAGAATTTTTAGTTTGGAGAACTAAAAATTAAGAGTTATATAAGTCTTAATTTATGATTAAAAATGGTGTAATTTTCATTATTTGCTAAAAACTGAAATTTCTTCAATTTGGAAGATTCAGAATTGAAAACTTGACTTTCGATCTTCAGAATTATCAAGATTTAACCAGTTTTATTCATACATCTCCAAAATTCAAGATTTTTCAATTGTAAAATTTTAAAATTGTAGAACTTGGAATTGTAAATCTTTAAAATTGAAGTATTTTTCATTTTCACAACTTCCAATTCAAAATTATGCAAATTTGAACTTACAATTAAAATGTTTGTAAATTTAATGATTTATATTCAAAATTTCTTCAGTTTTAAAGATTCAGATTTGAAAACTTAAATTTTGATTTTCAAAATCATCAAAATTTAAGAAGTTTCATTTATACATTTCCAAAATTCAAGAGTTTTCAATTGTAACTCTTTAAAATTGTAGAACTTTGAATTGTAAATTTTGTTATTTAAGGGTTTCAAACTTTGATAATATAAGGTAAAAAATATGCAAATTTGAAGGTACAATTAAAAGTTCTGTAATTTTTATGAATTAAATTTAAGAATTTTTATTGATACATCTTTAAAATCAAACAGTTTTTAATTTTGAAAATTAAAAATTATGCCAGTTTTAATTTTTACCATTAAAAAAGCTGTAAATTTGATGATTTACATTAGAAATTTCTTCAGTTTGATAAATAACCTAAATACATTTCTTGACAAAAGTTGAAATGATAAATCCGTCCAACTTTAAAAGAATTTCTGACATTTCAAAAATAATTTGTAAAGTTCAATGTTTATTCAGTTATTTTCATCATCTTTACTGCCTGCGGAGGCCTCCCCAAAAAATCCCCTTTTTCCGTAAAGCATTCGCCATTTACCTCATTCCGGTGAAATTTGAATTTAAATTTCAAAGGAATAATTGAGGTGCTTTATATTCACGGAGTGTAACGTGTAACTGCGTGTAACGAGCCTGGCAACGCGGTAGTAACGATAGTAATAAGTGTCGATGTGCGAATACAATATAGTGGTTGGCAGTATTTCCTGGGAATGATAGACGAGTTGCAATTTACGGGTTTACAACCGTAGGGCGCCCACGTGTCTGAACCCATTGGATTTGGGAAGGGGAAAGTGCATAAATGAATGGCGTAGGTGGTCCAGCGCCAGCATCATCTATCTATATAGCGTCTATATAGATACGATGTTATTACTGTCAAGAGGACATTAACGCGTGCTGCGCATTTACAAGGTGATCGGATTTATAGAGTACGTAGGCCGATGTCTTCGTATTTCCATAAAACCTGTGACTACGACATAATTACGGAGGGAACAGGTCTCATCGTCGAGTTGCAAACGATCTCCATTCATTAAAGATATACCCAGTTTCCTTCAAATGCTTTTCAAGGTTTCCAAACGGTTTAACTTTATTTTTATTTATTTTTTTAAACTCCAGGTGAAAAAATCCACGTGGGGGAAATGGGTCACGACAAAAACTACGGATGGAAACATGGGTCAGAGAGTAACGTGATCAAATTAGATACCGTGTAATACGTTTCCTGATGACACTCTTTCCCAAATTCCCATCTTCATCCTCTTTTCAAAGAATTTTTCTTTTTTCCTCTGTTGTTAAGAAACTTCACCTTGTTCCATTTTTTGTTAAAAATGGATACATTTAATTTAAAATTGACCTTTTATATTTGTAACTTCAACTATTTGTTTGAAAAGTCGTGTATTTTTTGAAAAATCTGTTTGTGGTAGGAAATTAACCTTCTTGGATGAAAATTCACCTTTGTATGTTAAAACTGCAGCTGTTTGGTTAAAATGTATACTATTTTGCTGAAAATGCAACAATTCAACTTTTCGTGTAGAAAATTCGACTATTTGGTTAGAAATGCCACGGTCTTTGGTTTAATTTTAATTGTTTATCTGCGTGAAAATTCGACCATTTGGTTGAAATTGCATTATTGTAAGTTGAAAATTAAAATATTTGGTTACAAAATCAACTAATTTGTTGAATATGTAAAAATGTTGCTGAAAATTTATGTTTTTGCTCAAAAGTCAAACTATTTTGTTGTTAATGCAACTGTTTGGTTGAAAATTACATTTTTTTGTTGAAAATTCATCTTTATGGGTATAAAATCTTTTTTTGGTTTAAAATTCAAATATTTTGTTAAGAATGCAATATATTTCAACTTGAAAACTTAAGAATAAAAAATTTCGTTTTGAATATGGTATCTACATTAATTTTATTTCAAATAATGTATTCCCCCCTTTTCGTGAAAAATCACCTTATTTCCCCTGTTTTAAGAAAATTTTGGGCAGTGAAGAAAGAACGTAGAATATACGTCAAATGCGTGTTTGACTAACGGCTACGTTACTTTTATTTGCGGGGGGGGGGGGACAAATGTCCCGACATTTGTAACGTAGTAACAATTTTATTTATTCTTTGAACACTAGGAGAATAAATGCATGTGGAGATTCACGTGGAAATTTATATATGGAAACTGACGTGAAAATCCACGTAAGAGATGTGCAAAAATAGATGACGTTTTTTAGTTTTGAATGCACCATATTCGCATTGCACGTGGTTCTCAGTAACCTGCGTAGATTCCACGTGTATTTTTAGTTTCGCAACCAATCTCCGTTGTTTTTTAAACCCCAGGTTAAAAAATGCACGTGGAAATACATGTAGAACTTAACGTGAGAGATATGAAAAAAAAAGATGTTATTTAAGATTCAAATAGTCTCGAAGTTCATTTTACCTTGAAAATTTTTTACAATAATGTAGAAAAAGATTCATAATTAAAAATAAAATTCAATGACCATCTAACTTTTCGGCTCTTTAGAGACAAAAATAACATAATGACAAAAATGTTTACATTCAATTTTAATGTAAGAAATCTTTATTCTCCATCTTTTCATAGAACAATTTTTGTTATAAGGAATATATTGAATTTTGTTGATTCATAGCATTTTTTGAATATTTCTAAAATTCTTAATTAATAAGATTTTAACGGTCGAAATCAGATTGGTATCAGAATCACCTACAAAGATGTTATTTTTGAGTTTTGGGTACCTCGTCCGAATTGCAGGTGGTTTTCCTCAATTCATGTTGACTGCCACGTTCATTTGAAGTTTTCCCGAACGAAAACCCCTGGAAACATTCATGTGAAACTACCGCAATTTTACCCCATACCCCATACGATTTGCACGTGGTTTTCCCTAATTCACGTAGGCTTCCATGTGGATATTGACAGCTGAGACTGATCCTTTTCAATTAGTTCAAACAACTTGCATATTCCAAATGAATAAAATTGTATTTTGCCAGGAAAAAGAAATCCCTATTTCGTTAAGTGCCGAGCTTCAAAAATCGTTAGAGCCTCCTTTGGCGTCGATCCTTTTAAGATAGAAGAGGCAAGAAAATCCAATAAGTCAAGGGAAATGAAAGAAAAGAATAACAAAGGAGATACGATGATACCCGTAGAAAATTAAAGGTAGCACGAAAAAGGCGTTGCCGAGAATGACTGGCGTTGTGGCGCCCATTAACGACGTCGTCGGACCTCCTTTCAACATTTAACTTCTTCGCCACTAATTGTAAACTAGGCGCACTACGGGGTAATTTATTCACGCCTCAAGGTGCGTGTTTTACAGTCGATATTTCTAAATTTGGTGAGGCGCTAAGACAAACGTTCATTCACCTCGAAACTTATCCAGAAATAGGGATCTCATTGCCAAAACACAGGCGCTACATTAAAACTGAAGATATACTAAACGGGGAGTTTAGTCTCGTAGTAGGCGCGAAAGTGATTTAAAGACGCTTTTACGTCAATGAGAAGCTGGGGAGTTTTTTAGACGAGGAACCGTTCAAAAACTACATCACGCTATTTTAACCCCCCCCCCCCCCCCTCCTTTAGAGTCAAAATTTGTTCTTCAATTTCATTTGATAAACTCCTGAAGCAAAACACAGGAAATAGTTACTTCACCAAAATAGGGGAATAAATTCTTTCAGATAAAATAATGTATATTTATAGGTACCATATTGAATTCAAATTGCATTTTTAACAAAGTACTTGAGTTTTCAAATTTCAGCAAAATATTTGAATTTTCAACAAACAACCCAATAAACTCAAGACCAAACAGTTGCATTTACAACGAGATTTACAATCAAATGTTGAACTATCAACCAAAAGAACTGTTTAACCAAATAGTTCAATTTTCAACCTACAAAGTAGAATTTTTAATCAAATGCTTGATTTTTCAAACAAAAGAGAGTAAACTTCTATCACAAACAGTTCCATTTTTACCAAATAGTAAAATCTGTAAGTCAAAAAAACTAATTTTTTGAAGACAACCAAGAACAATGAATTTCCATCCAAGAACTTTCCTACCAAATAACATAAATTTTCAATCCAGAAGGATGAATTTTCTGTTCAAAAGACGAATTTTCAACAAAACAGTATTATTTGAAAAAAAATATGACCTTTTAACAAAATAGTTGGATTTCTCACAAAATAATTACACTTTTAACAAAATAGTTGATTTTTGAACTACATAGTTGAATTTTCAACCAAATAGTTGAATTTACAATACAACAAAAATTACTTACCAACCAAGTAGTTGCATTTTCAACTAAAATTATGAATCTTCAAAAAAAAAATGAATTTGTAACCAAGAAGTTAAACTTTCAACCAAATAGTTGAATTTTAAGTTTAAAAAAGTAACAGAAAATATAATATTTAATATATCAAACAAAAACAAAAAATATTTCTCTGTAAGACAGACACAAAATTCAACCACATTATTGAATTTTAAAACAACAAAAAAACGAATTTTCTATAAAAATATGAATTTTCTAGAAAAAATTAATTTTCAGCCAAATGTTGAATTTTAAGTATCCAAATGGAATACTTGAATTTGCAGTACGAAAAATTGATTTCCTACCAAAAAAAGATGAATTTTCAACGAAATACATGAATTTGTAACCAAATAGTTGAATTTTCATTCAAAAAAATTAATTTTCTATCAAATAGACGGATTTACAACAAACTACATGAGTTGTCAATCAAATTAGTTGAATTTTTGACTAAAAACGATCAATTTTCAACCAGCAGTGGAATTATTAAAATTTCAGTTGAGACAATTATTTTTTCACAAAATAGTTAGATTTTCCACCAATAAAGTAAATTTTTTACAAAGTAGTTCAAATTTCAACCAAGTAATTGAATTTTCAACCAAAAAAGATGAATTCTCAATGAAAAATTTAATGGCTGAATTTTCAACTAAAAAAGACAAATTTTCAGTCAAAAATGGATTAGTAAAACTTTCAGTTAAGAACGTTAATTTTCAAGTATAAAAAAAACGAATTTCTCAACGAAATAACTAAATCTTTAACCAAATAGTAGTTTCTATTAATATAGTTCGCACTTAAGTGGAACAACGAGAAAAAGGGGAAGTTTCTTGAAAACAGGGGAAAAGAGGACTTCCTTAAAAAAAAGGACTAAAGAGGGGAATAGAGGAGAGCGGGTGAAATCTGTATTTAGATGCTTTACTTGTAAAATAAAATCACTAATTTTAATTTTTTCAAGTATTTCAAAAAATTATTATTCACCTCTTGTACAATTTGGTTAAAAATTATAATTGAATTATGCATCTGCAATGTCAAATACCGACTGAAGTTATCTGCAGATAATTTTTCCCCGTGTAACTTTCACATTGCGCGGCTCGATTAAACGCGGGTATTTTTGCTTTCCCATCAGTTAATTACATTACGATTACACGTGTTACTGAAAAATGAAAAAGAGAAATAAAATCACTGGCGTATCGCTGCAGTCCATTTAGCGAGGCTTAGGATTTCATACATCGATGAAAGTCTCATAGCACGTTAACCCGATTTATTACCGTTACGCGCTGGATTCAGTGGGTATGGGTATATTGCTTCTGATTGCAAAAAGAAAATCGCGAAGCTGACCTGTTACAGACAATCTCTGATAGACAATAAAAACTTTACTATAAATTTAATATGCTATATTTCAATCTACATCTGATAAGGAAATAAATTAAGTCAGTATACTCTGCTACTTTGGGATCTAAAGATTTTAAAGAGAACAAGGATTTTTATACTATGATACCAATCTCGCGATGAAATAATTTATGTATAGATCGTGTGCAATATATAATCACCGCTCAAGATTGTGCTACTCTTCCTGTATAGAATTTATATACTGATATTTGAATCAGTCAGGACTTATACTGAGAAATTTGTAATACGACACGTACGACATTACCCTGATTTAACGATTACCTTCAACGTTTCGTACCCCGAGTTTTTCTGCGCCGGGACCCTTAATATTGTTCAGTTTACTATAATTAGTTCTCTTCTAGATTAAATAAACTAGATTTCGAAATCTTAAAAATTAGGGCATTGTCTAGTATCAATGAATTTTTTGTAATACTATATATACCCGGTATATTCCTGAACCAGCTGGAAATAGTAGCAGACTGTTCGAAAAATTAGATAATATACAAATCAGAATCACTAAGATTTTCTTTTCTTTCAAATTCTGAACTATGCGATACAATCATTGGAAAAGTGATATCTGACTTTGGAAACAACCCTATTTTAAGGAACTAACGATTATTAATTTTTTTACTGTCTTACAGAAAGGTTTGTTATCATTGATACTGATTTAGAGTAGAAAGTGTCTTACTCGATAATGCACGAAGGTTCTTAGGTGAACTTTCTAAAATAATTTGTCACCCACAGTAGCGCAGAGAACGCGGTTAACAAACGGATTTAACGAAAGAAGTAACTTTCCATCAGAGTGAGCTAGACGGGGTTGCATATATTTTGCAGATCTTAATGGAGAGCTCACGAAGTTAATTGACGATCGTGTTGTCGATACGCGAACACATGAGGTTATAAATATAAATCGCTTTGAGCATTCGGTAGTAGGTAAGAAGATATTAGAAGCGTCGTATAGAAGTTCCACAAGTTTGCAAGCCAGTCAAGTTCCTATCTATGCAAACATCATTAAAACCCTATTCCATCCTGGGAATTCGATTCACTTCAACCATTTATACCATATAAAGCCAAATTCCTCCAAGTATTACCTTAATTGAACCAATTTTAGCAAATTATTTTTATACTAGTATTATTATATGCACTATTACAGCTAAAGAGCGTGGGAAGCCTTGTATTGTCAATTTATAATATACAAATACATATAATCATAAAGTGGATTCCGAACCACCAAAAACAAGGGATGAGAACCCTTTTCTCTAGGGGTACTGGCGCCACGAATCTCCAGAGATGAACTCTAATAGTGTACACTAACTTGTAAAATTTCATTTGGAATCTGTAAAATTTGGATAACCCTGAATATACAATTTTTCATTTTGAAAAAATGAATTGAAATTTTTTTTTTTGACGTGAAACGTGAAACGTCATTCGGGTCAGCTTATAAAGAATCAATTGAACGTAAGTGTATCTGCAATTTATAACTGCTATCTACACTGACATTATTATTATTTTAAGAATTATCAGTTGCACCCATTTTTAATTATTCTTGAAACTTATCTCAGAACAAATGAACTATAAACGATAAAAAAAGTAAAAGCATTGCAGATGTAAACGGAAAATGATGAAGTTTAAACAAATAATTCATAATAATAAGTAGTTTCCAATTATTAATTTCATAAATTTAAATTATTACCGGAAAAAATTACCGGCGCAGTAAATGTATACGTTTTTCATAGTTTTATGAGTATTATATACCTTTGAAGTGAGTCTGAACTCTAAATAAATAATTTACTATCTACATTTGCTTAACTAAAATTGATCAGGTGTAAAATTATTTTTAAATTATTGTTGAAACGTAGTAGATACGAACGGATTATATTATTATTATTAATTAATGGTTTATATTAGTTTACCTTAGCCGAATAGAAAGCCGCCCATTTCTCCTGAGGTATCAAATAGTAATTTCCTATAACTATATAGAAAAAAATAGAAAATTGTTTGCCTTTAGCTGATTATTCTGAGAATTCGCTAAGACAAATAGAAAATCAGAAAATGATTTGCTAGAGGCGAGTAGGAAATCGGTTCATATTTTATCAGAAGATAGTAAAAAATCTGCAAAGTCTCGGATGCTAAATTATTATTTTCCGACCATCTAATACCTATATAATAATTTATAGATTGCCAGAAGCAAATGTTTTAAATATTCAATAATTTTCTTCTTCTAAATCACTTTGGCTCTCTCTTCTATTGATAGAGAATTTCTTGATTTTGCGCAATCCAAGTCTCATTGAAGTAATTTGATTTCGAATAATCCTGTTGGTTTTCAGTTTAGACTTTATATATTCTTTATTTTCTTTCTTTAGACCTTATATTTATTTAAAATAGACACTGAACTCTCGCCCACGTTGATATTATAATTAATTCTCTATTCCTTTTCTTTTGATGACTGAGCCTTTTCCTCTCAACAGTAGTCGATAATCTTTCATCCGTCACATCAGCTGTCAGACTTGAATACGTTTTATTTGTCATGCCTCTAATCTCGTATCCAAGCTGACTCTAATTTCTGCATTGATTTACTACCAGAAAAACAAGCACAAGAGACAATGGAAGGTGACATTAGACATCTTGCATTTTTTATTTGCCAGCTCTAATGATCTGTCATTGACTAGATCCAGCTAGACCTGCAATCATTTATGAGGCATAAACATGTTTACGCGAAACTGGTTGCAATTTTGCAGTCGCATATTTATAATTACATTGATTTATCACTGATAATCAAGAAACGTGTTCAAGAATTTTTTTGCACGCACTATTGAATACAATTAACTAAGCAGGAACTCTTTGTCTTTTATACGGACTGCTGAACTTGCTGCGGAAGTGCTGAAGTTCACATTGCAGTTTCTACGTTTTGACCCGTTCTATTAAATTGAGGGCAATCCAATTTTTACAGATTCGAAATAAAGCTTAAAAAATGATTACATACTCGCAAAAAGAAATCGTTGAAGAGTAAACAATTTTGAAAATTGAAAATTGAAATTTTCAAATCTGTTCAAATCTACAAAACTTATCAGCTGTAAATTTGCGGAACTTGAAATTTTAAAATTCCGGTATCAAGCAATCAAAACTAAAATTTATTATTGTTAAATATATTCAAAATTCATATATTTCTAAGTTCGTATTTTTGCGACTTAAACAATGATAAATTCGAGGAGAAATTAAAAAATTAATGTTTCAAATTCAGGCTTCAAAAATATTCCAAATTGAAATATTTAAGCTTTTTAAATGTACCCAATTGAACATTTCAAACTCAATAATAATTCTAGTTTTCAATACAAAATTTCAATTTATGGCAGCTCTCCATGTGAAAGCATTCAATACAAAAGCAAAAAAAAAAAACAATTTGTATTCAGTAGAAAATTAAGAATCCATTCAATGAAGTGTTTGTAAGAAGTTCTTGAAGAATTTACCATTGAGGACTTGGAACTTAGAACTAAGAGTGACATTAAGTGTTTCTTTGCATATTTATATAATACCAATATAATTTCTTGCGTCAGACTCGGGTTTTCTTTTATCTTCAATGCGGATACAATTGTTTATAGCCTCGGTTTGCGACAGGTGTTTTCTTCTTAAAAAAGAGCAGTTTCTTTTGATGGTTTGCACCTTGAATGCTCACTTCTTATTCATTTCTCAGTGTTGTGAGATCACCCTATAGAAAAGATGCTACGGTGAATTACCATTGCAGATAGCCCAGGGCGATTTCTGGCAAAGATAGAGACGTCGAAGACCTTGCAGTTTGCACCACTGCAATCTGCAATATTCAGGGTCAGTTGAGAGATCCTGCTACACTTAAAAAATGATTAACTTTTGCGACAGCTTTTAAAATACGCACCTACATTCGTTCACACTAATAATTTCCATATTCGAAAATATGGAACGTACGGGGTAATAAAAGAAGAATTTTATGTGAAAGAAGTGGGTCAGAAATGAAGATCTTTAACAGGATGGCCTTAGGTCAAGGGAAACCTGGAAGGCAGGGAAAAGTCAGGGATTTGGGAAAAAACTACAAAGTTGGAGGCAAATTAAGAAGCACTTAAGTCCAGAATACTTTTTAAAGATAAAGTTGTCACTTTTTAAATATGAAAGGATTACTATAGTCCAGGACAGTCTTTTCATATAAGGGCCGTCGGGACCGCGGCCCGGAGCCCCCACATTTGGGCCAAAAGATTTCAAAAGATCTGAAATAATTTTGGGTATTTTGAAAGATGCCGAATAATTTTCAATAATTTGAAGGGATTTCAAAGAATTTTAGGGTATTCTTAAAATATCCCAGGAATTTTCGAGAGATTTAAAATGTTTCAAGGGATTTCAAAAGATTTCAAAATATATCAAAGGATTTTAAAGATATTAAGAGACTTAAAAAATGCTCATGGGATTTAAAAAAATATACTAGACTTTTGGAAGACATTGAAAGATTTTACAGGATTTATAAGGTTTCAGGATATTTCAAAATATTCCAAAGGATTCAATAAGTTTTCTGAAGATTTCAATAACTTTCAGGGATTTTAAAAGCTTTCAAGGTATTTTAATAAATTTCCCAGTATTTCAGGAAATATCTTCAAATTTCATGTAATTTCACGGGATATTATAATATTCTAATGGATTTCAAAGAATTTATTGACATAACATAATATTTTTGAGGGTTTAAATAATTTCAAGGGATTTCAAAAACTCTCAAAGTATTTTAATAATATTTCCAGGATTTCACGAAATATCTCAAGATTTAATTTATTTTCACGGGATTGTATAATATTCTAATGAATTTCAAAGGATCTATTCACAAGAATTGTGGGAATTCGTAAATTTTCAAAGATTGGAGAGATTTTCATATATTTTTTGAAATTCAATTGGAATTCGCCCTCAATTCTTATTAATTTATTCTGAATTCTTTTTTTTTTTTAATTTTTTGGAATACGCTGGAATTGTTTGAATTTCCTTGAATTCTTACAAATTCACCCAAATATACTCAATTTAATTGATTCTTTTATCATTTTTTGTTCGTTTGTGTTTAATTAATTTTGAACTCTTTTAAACTCGTCTTAAATTTTCTTGAATTTTTCTACGTCATTTCAAGCCTACTGAATGCAATTAATTTTTTTTCATATTTTTGCATTGTTTTCAAATCGCTTGAATTTTTATGAATTTTATCGAATTCTCATTTACGTTACATTCCTCTAAATTCACACCAGTTTGACAGAAATCAATGGAATTTTTGGATTTTCAAAATTGTTTCTAATTCATGTGAATTAATTCGAATTCGTTTGAATTCTTTTAAGTTCAAAAGAACATTAGTCACATTATTATTGCACATTAGTCACTGTTGGTCACTTTTTCGGTTTAAATGTAGTTAACTTTTTCAAGTAAATTAGGATGTGGGAGTCCTGAGATAATAAATAAAAAATGTATGCATTTGAATTAAAAACGGTTTTATTCCACTTATTTTGTTATTCTTTGGTCTTTAAATATTAATGAGCAGAGAAAAATCAGGCAATTTTAAAAATGACGTTTTGCGGACAACCTGATTTAAACTCTTGTTATGAAACTAGGTATTTAACCAAGTATAGGGACTTAAAACGTAACTACTGGTTACGGAAAGAAAATGTTGGTAACCCGATATCTCCCTGTAATATTTCAAACCAAAACCGTTACTGTCCGGCAACATGATAAATCTTGAAAGCCCCAAAAAAGCCAAAGCGAACCTTTTACGACCTAATGTGCTCCAAACAAAGAAGATTTAAGTCAAGGAAATGAGCCTGGAACACGCGATTGTCCTCAGAACTGAACACATATCCAGACATATACTGAAGAAAAATGTAACGACCCACGTGTGGGTCGCTATTGTGGGTCAAGTCGCCTACGTTTTGCACGAGTTCAACTCGTCTCTGTTCTCGTTACATCTTTGAACGGTTGTCACTAATAAAATACCTACTTCGTAATTATTTACTTGTATGAAAAGATATTTATTACAAAAACAGTCAAAAACAAATTTTTAAACTATATCGAGACCATTGTCTTCAATATAATTTTTTTTTCCTATTTTATCGATGAGAAATGCGGTTGACGCCCTCTTGACTTTCCATTTTCTATTTTTATCTATTTATATCACACAGTATCGCTATCTCAATAAAAGACCATAACTTGAAAAAATAGCTTGTTGCGTCGTTTAAAAATAAGGAAATCAGTACAGTGCTTCAGATAAGAAAAATCATCCACTGTACAAACTAAGCTTTTTAGATAAGAAGACTCGAACCCAGGGCACTTGATAAGAATGTAAACTCTTGATTTTAATTTTAAATTGACATAATCGAATCTTCAATACCTATATTAATTAACGTAGTGAATTTTAACTTTTTTATTAATTTCAGTGATCTAACGAGAACTGGTTTTTTCAGCGTGGTATCGCCGTTGGCGATAATTATCTAAAAAACGAAATAATGCTAAATTTGGTGACATATTTATTCACTTTATGAACAACAAATACCAGTAACAAATGTTTTTAAAAAATCGGCTCACTTATAGCATTTTTTGTAAATTATATATTTTAATTTTCCCATCTATGGTAGCCACTCCTTAGTCTGTAAAACGCTGTAAAAATGGTCTGGAAAAAAATGTGTACATCTTCAAGTACCTAAATGTAGCTTTCGCACTAACCAAACTCCGTCCAAAAAAGTTTTAAACTGTAGAAATGGCGCACATTTTTTTGGAGAGCTTAAAAATGGTTACAAAAAATCGTTAGTTTTTTGTTTATAATATCGGAAATTTTGTTGTTAGAAATCTGGTCACTGGCTAGGGCGGTAGAGACCCTTTTTCTAATAACAAAATGCAACAAAAAAATTGACAATGTTACCAACCTTAATAACCCTTAATAACCCCCTTAAGTGAAAAGTCAGATTTTGAAAAATGTACTTCTTTTTAGGGATTTTCATAAAACATATTAAAAGTTTTTTTTTTAACGAAATGACTTTATTTCTGTTTCAGGCCCATGTCGTTTCAGCCTTCGAACAATCTCTATCCAACATGACCCAGAGGCTACAACAACTCACAGCGACTGCTGAGAAAAAAGTAAGTCAAATTTGCTAATTTAAGTTCAAGTCCGCCAGCGATTCCATTTTTTTTTAAATCTTGTAAACTTTAAATTTTTCCTTATTTTTTGCAAATGCAAATAATTTTGTATTTCACATTTAAACCCTGGAAATTAAGATATCGCTGCAGGCTTTAATATAGAAATTGAATTCTAAATGTTTTATTTATAAAAAATAAATGATTTCTGAAATGATTTTAATTTGATTTGGAAGGATTATTAGAAGTTCGTTTTCCTTCAGGATAGCGAGTCTGCCGTCCAAAGTAAAAAGATACCTAAGTGACATTTTCGCTTAGGTCGACTTTTCCATTGCCAAGTTTAAGAGAATAACCCTAAGCCGCAAAGTCACTTATGTATCTTTTTACCTTGGACGGCAGGAGTAGCGACATGAATTTTTATAAATATGTAACATTTTTTCATATATTCTAAAAAGCCATAAATAATAAAAACTGGAGATTTCTCATTTCAAAAAAAATGTAATAAACGTAGAAACTTAGGGATATGTGCCATTTCCATTTGTTTTTGTAGAATAACATTAGCCTACTTTTTACACCATTTATCAATTTATGGGAACAACCTATGAACACACGTTAGGTAACTTCAAACATTCCAGAGAAAATGCGTTCTAAATAATATGGTCTTATTTTATGATTATGGTTATGGCACCTATTTGTTTCTAAAAGTCTATAAAGTACCGTTTGAGTCATTATGAAAAAAATGTTGAAGCTTATAGCAAACATATTAAAAAATTCCACTTTAAACATAAAATAGTATATTAAAAGCTTAAACATTATAATTTACCAATTTGAAAATAGAATAATCTTTCTAAAGTCTGAAATTAGTCAGAAAAACAAAAAATTGTCACCTTTCATATTCTTCGATTTTTCCCGTATTCTCATTTCGGAATGCAAACCTCAAAATTATAGACGTAAACAAATAGAAATTCCGTTAATAACATAAATCTACTGCAAAATGGAGGACTGTAGCTTTTTTTATAAACTAAAGATTTCTTTAGACAAAATGTCTCGATCATCTCTTTCGTCGGACAAATTAATATCCAAGAGGAATGATGAAAAACACATAAATAAAGATTAAAAAGCTGAAGAAAACTTGAAAAATCACCAATTTCTAGAAATCAAGTAAATAAAAATTGCCACTCTGATTTATTATTTGGAAGCAGGTCTGCCACACAGTCACTCAAGTCGCGTTTAATCAGTTTTTTTTCAAGTCACTTTTTAATGACTTTTTGAAGGAGAAAGTCACCATAGCCACTTCATTAATCCATCTCATTTTAGGTTTTATCTATAAAGAAGAAAATTTAATTAATCTATATATAAAATCTATAGTAATCTATGGTATATGTAAATTCTATTCAATATCAGACTTCACACTTTTTCCTCTATGCTCTTCTTTTCCAATTTTTCAAAGAATTCCTATTTTTTGCCTATTTTGAAAAAACTTACCCTTTTCCTTATTTTCTTTTCTCCTAATTGCAAACTGAATTAATAGAACCCAATAAGAAAATCGAACTATTTTGGTTGCAAGTTAATTCTTTTTGATTGAAAATTCAACTGTTTTTATGAACATTCTTCTTTTTGGACGGAAAATTCATCTTTCTTGGTTGAATATAAACTTTTTAGTTAAAAATGCAACTGTCATCTAAAAAATTCGTCTTTTGGCCTTGCAAATTCAATATCTTGGTTAAACGTTCATCTTTGTAGGTTGAGATTCAACTATTTGGTTAAAAATTCAACTTTTTTTTATTGAAAATTCGACTTGTTTCCTTAAAAGTGCAACTACATGGTGCTAATTGCAACTATGTTTGGTAGAAAATTAATATTTTTATTATTAAAAATGTAACTGTTTCGTTGAAAATTCAGCTGTCTTTGTTGAAAGTTATCTGTTGTAGCAAATTTATAGTTTAGGAATTAAAATTCAAATGTTGTCGCAACCATTTAACTTTCCAACTTAAAAACGTAACTCTTTTGGCAAAAAAATACCTTTATTGTTAAAAATGCAACGGTTTGATTCTAGTTGAGGATTCAACTATTTTCTCATAAATTTTGCTGTTAAATATTTATCATTTCAGTTGCAACTTCACCTCTTTGTTTGAAAATTAGTTTGATTGAAAGTTTATGTTTTTTTAGTAGAATCTTTAACTATTTGTTTGAAAAATCATCTATTTTGTTTAAAATTAATCTTCTGGCTTGAAAATTCAACAATTTTTGGTAGAAAGTTTTTTATTTTTTGTTTGATAGAAAATTAAGATTTTGGTTGAAAATGCATATTTTTGGTTGTAAATTGAACTCTTGGTAAAAAATTGATCTTTTTAGTTTAAAATTAAACTACTCATTTGAAATTTCAACTATGGTGTAGAATATTAACTGTATAAAAATAAAACTCATTTTTTGTTAAAAATGGATATTTTTTTTAATTTGGTTGAAATTGCAATATTTTTACTTGAAAGGTTATTGATTTAATGCGTCTCATATGTAATTCAATATGGTACTCTTTTTGTGTGAACGGTAGTCACTTTTAGTCACTTTTTCCCGAGCTTTTTACACTTTTTTCAAGTACATTAGTCTGTGGCAGCCCTGTTTGGAAGAAATTACTTAGAATTATAAATTTTTAATGTCAGTCTCTAAACATTTCGATTAACTTCGATGAAATGTAAAATATAATTTTATTTTAGAATCTGCTATGAAAAAAGTCATGGACAATTCAAATCGTCTTCTAAAATCTAAAGAGCGAAAGTTACCCCGTCCAGGAGATCTAAACGCATCCTTGAATGATTTTATACCTGGTCTCGATAAAATCTCTCTCTACTCAAACATCCCTTTTCTAATACCAATTTCTCCAAAGGATGCTAAAGCTCTTGGTCTCAAAATTCCAGAAGCAAGTTCATCAAAAAACCCCTCTTCTGAGACTTCTTCAAAAAGTAGTACAACTTCAAAAGAAACTCCCAATAGTACAATCGCTAAAAAGGTTTTGAAAGAATCCAAGGATTCCAAAAATCTAAAGGATTTGAAAAAGGGCAAAAAACAATGTGTGGGAAACCCAAGAAGTTTTCATGCGACTGTAAAACATAGCTTGAAAAATTTGGCTAGCAGAACTGCTCGCAGTATTCACATATCAAGCGTACAATCAAAAAAGAACAAAAATCTTTCATCCGTAATTACGAGTGCAGGAGGAACGAGTGCAGTAGGAAGATTAAAACAAACGAGGCCAAAAGCTGTAAATGAATCTGACACTTCTGACAGACTATCTAAGGAACCAAGTTCCAAATCCATGAGACAGCTTTTCAGCATGGCTGAATCCTGGAGTAGCGAATCTGTCACTAGTCGTTCAGACAGTTGCACCTGTTGCCACACTTCAAATCCTTGTCCTCTTCACGGCAGAAGCTAAAATAATATTTGTCGTTCATTAAAAAAAAGGCTTAAATATTCTTGAACTGAGGAAGAAAAACTAAATAAAAAATTAATAAAATAAGGAAGTCCGCTTTATTATTTATTGTTATGGCAGTTTTTTTATCCATTTTATAACTAAACAAAATTGTAAGTCAAGGTGGCTGCACGTCGGGGACGACCTGGAAAGTAGGGAAAGTCAGGGAATTTTGATCGTCAAGGAAAGTCAGGGGTTTTGAAAAAAATGTTAGGAAATTTCTGTAAGAAGCACATTAAGTAAATGTCAAGAATAATCAGGGATGCCATACGTCACTTTCAGTCGTTTTTTCTTTCTTAATTAACTTTACAATCACATTTTTAAGGTACAATCTCTCTAGTCACTTTTCTTTCAATGAAAACCCCATGGGTTACACTATGGAAAATACCTATTACTGAATTTTTTGAATACTTTTGAAATATTTTAGGGTATTCTAAAAGATTTTTAGATTTTTTTAAATAGCTTTAAATTATTTAAGAGATTCCAAAGGATTTTAAAGGTTTTATGGTATTTTTTAAAAATTCCAAGGAATTTTCAAGAGCTTTAAATAGTTTCAAGGATTTCAAGAGATTTAAAAGAATTTGAAACATTTTTGGGTATTTTTTAAACATTCTAAGGCATCTTTGAGAGATTTACAAATTTTTAAGGAATTTTTGAAGGGTATTTTAAAAGATCCGAAAGGATTTTATAAGATTTCCGAGAATTTCAATGATTTCAAGGGATTTTAAAAGCTCTCAATGTATTTTAATCAATTTTTAAGCATTTAAGAAAATATCAGATTTCATTTAATTTCACGGAGCTTTATAATATTTTAGTGGATTTCAAAGAATTTATTCACAAACATTCAGGGATTTTGTAGGATTTTCAAAATTTTCAAGATTTTAAGAGTATTTTTAAAAATTCCAAGAAATTTTCCAGAGACCTACAAACTTTCAAGGGATTTCAAAAGATTTTAAAAGTTTTGAAATATGTATATTAGGGTATTCACAGTAGATTTCAATAATTTAACGTTATTCCAAAGAAAAAAAATTTAACAATATTCCAAAGTATACTGTAGGGTATTTTAAAAGATTTCAAGACATTTTCAAAATATTTAAACAAATTTCACACGGTTGTCAAGAATTTCGTAGAATTTCGGAAGATATGGAAAAATTGTACAGGACTTATAAGGTTTTGTAAGATATTAAAAGATTCCGAAGGATTTTATGAGATTTCCGAGAATTTCAATGATTGCAAGGGGTTTTTAAAACTCTCAAGTTATTTTAATAAATTTTCTAGGATTTCAGGAAATATCATCAGCTTTTAAATCATTTCACGGGATTTCGTAATACTTTATTGGATTGTAAAGAATTTATTCACAAGAAGTGAGGTATTTCGTAGGCTTTCAAAGATTTGATAAGAATTTCAAATAATTTCTGCAATTTATTTTAATTCATTTAGAATAAATCCTGAATTCTTTTAAATTTTTGGGAATTCCCTTGAATTCGCTTGAATTCTTCTAATTGCACTCAATTCTATTGAATTTAATGGATTTTTCAAAGTTTTGTTTTAATCGTCCTGAAGTCTTTTAAACTCACATTGGATTCTTAAACATTCATGAAATTCTGTTGAATTCCCTCGAATTTTTGTAACCTCTTTTCAAAATTACTGAATTCAATGCATTTTTTCATATTTTTGAATTGTTTTCAATTTACTTGAATTTTTATGAGTTTCATTGAATTATTTTCAATTTCCTTAAATTCCGCTAAATTTGAGAATTTTCAACTCTTTTCCAATTCATTCGAATTATTTTGAATATAACTTTGCAGTCTTATGCATTTATCCTGAATTCGTTAAAATTCATCTGGTCCAGGGAAAGTATAACAATTAGTCAGGGAAAATCAGGGAAGTTTGAAAATGAAGTTTTGCGGCCACCCTTCTAGTTGATGATTAATAATATAATTGAAAAAAGACTTCCGATTTAAGTTCTTATATTTGACAAAAAAATCAATTTTCGCTTTCAGGATACGGAATTGCAGGAATTGAGGGAAACAATCGAGAGGCTACGAAAGCAGAGTGCAGAGGCTGGCCTTAACAATGGTCGAAGGCATACTCTCGGCGATTCTGATGCTGGAACAACCGGATGTACGGGAAATAGCAATAATCAAGGATCGTCAATAGCGAGACAATTGTCGGCCGACAGTGTCACTTCCCTGAACTCTCTGAGCAGTGCTTGCTCTATTAACAGTCACCACAAAAAGAAAGGCTGGCTTCGAAGTTCTTTTTCCAAGGCATTCTCTAGGTAAATATTTAAAAACTAATTATAAACACTTGACAATCCTAGATTTTCCATTAAAAACTCAAATTTTATTTTTATCAACAGGTCCCGTAAGAATCGACACGGTTCAGTCTCCGATGCCGAGGATTGCAAAGAGGGCCCAGGAGATTTGAGTGCGCCCAACAGTCCGAGGCTACCGACAGCCTCGAAGCACGAAAAGTCGCACGAACGGAACCAAAACTCGACGAGCAATGGTCAAAAATCTCCTGAGCACGACAACTCCATTTCAGGCAGCAAGAGCAGTTCCGCGCTCTACAAAGCTGAGGACGAGGACGTCGACGAGTTGAAAAAACAACTTCGAGAAAAGGACATGGTATTGACTGACATCAGGCTCGAGGCGCTTTCTTCAGCTCATCAGCTCGAATCTCTCAAGGACACTGTCATAAAAATGAGGGTACGTTCTTGGCTTCCTGGAGATAGATCGCTTTCTGGGATCGGTTCACTCGACCGTAAAAAGAACCGGCTTCCAGATGCAAAGGAGCAATTTTACGGAAGGCAGATTTGATGATTCCACGCGGAAAGCGATTTCAGGGTTCGCCGACACCAAGTCGTTGATCGTATTTGCCATCTGTTTGTCGGGATCTCATTTCGCGGAGAATCTAGCGATCAATTAACTGCAATCTGTGCTTCTCGGTTGTGTTCGCCAAACACCTGCTTTGAATCGCGAGAAATTTAAAGTTATGTACTCTGCAGAGTATTATAGAACAGAAGGGATCTTTCACAAACAATTTACAATTGAAAAATTCAACATTAGCAGATAGGCAGAGCGAGTTCTAATTAAAAATTCTTATCTTACCAATATTGAGACTGATCCACAGCTCAATTGGTTCTTTTCCGTGCCCGTTATCAAGAACATTCTAGCAACTTAGCACGGAAAAAAACCACTGAAGCAGTGGAACGGTCTCAATGTCGGTAAGGTAGGTATTTATCATTAGAACCCGCCCTGCCTGTCTGATAACATTTTTACAACTCATTTTTTAACATAAATAATCTCGTAAATAATACTTTCGTTATTCACTAACAGAAGTATTTAAATCTTTTTCAGAACGAGATGCTGAATCTGAAGCAGAACAACGAGCGCTTGCAAAGACTGGTGACCTCAAAGTCTCTGACTTCGTCGCAATCCTCTTTGCCGAGCGACCCGGAACGACGCTTCAGCATGACGGAGGCGGCTTCTACCGTCGCAGCGTTATCGAACGGTGACCACAATTCAAGATCTGATCAGTTGGAAGACTTGAATATCCCCGAGCAACCTGTAATTCCTTCCGCAACATCAACAACAAACGAACCTGTAATAGAGCAAGAAACTGATGGGAAGAGAATTAATGTTGCGGTTTATCTCGGAAGTGAGAGAAGCTTCAAATTCAGCCTGGGGAACTCCACGGAAGGTGCTGGTGATCCTCCTCACTGTGTGATAGCCAGTGTTTGTATTTCTAATAAAACTACCTGGGACAGTCTTGATTCGACGGTCAGAAGGTGTTTCAAGGACTACGTCTTGAGAGTTGATCCAATCACGAACCTTGGGCTGGGTGTTGAGTGTATTGCGGCTTATCATCTTGGCGAAGCTTCAAGGTATGAAAATAGATCAGTCCGAGATATTTGTATCGGTTATGTTGTAACTTAGGATTAAGATATGCTCACCTACGTGTCGAGAAAACACGTAGATTATAGAAATAAATATTATCTCTGATTAAACTTCAATCCTAGCACTTGAGTTCATTGGTCTTAGATCAATAGAGACAGATTAGAAATATTTAGACAGCGGAAGATAAAGTGTCTAAAGAATCTCTTAAAATTAGGAAGGTGAAAAACAGCAATCATCCTCCAACCAGAAGTTTACTGGGATTCCCCAACCAGCCCGATACCAGCGCACAGTGGGGTGAAATCGGAAATCGAGGTTCAAAATGACATTTAGAACGCAATTTAGCACCGATTTTAGTTTTCGTTTTTTTGAATAACTCAGAACTAAATTCTTAAAAAAAAAAAATGGTGAGCGTAGATTTTTTATTTTTTTGTTTATTTAATTTTTATGTTAATGCAAACAACGGAAAAAATGGTGATTTTTTTTTATTTTTTTTTTATCTTCTTGATAAAATTGTTCTTATACGTCTTATCCCTTGAGTTTAATACACAAGGGTATGGGCAAGATGAAAAAATGGTTAACTTGCATAGTTAATTGTTATAAACAAATTGTGTTAACAAATAATCAACATTAGAAGTTATTCGCCTTTAAAGTATATTTATGCCCTGCAATCGCTAGTTTTTATCGTTAGAATGATGCGTGGACATGAAAATGTAAGATTACTTGTTATTTGTTCATTTTATAAACAAATTATATAAACAAATGCATATTTTAGGGTATTATTTATGTGAAAATAAACCGCTTTTTCTTTTGTATTTGCTAACTTTATACTGGCAATAACGTTTTCTGGAAACTTTTTTCCCAGCCATCAATATTGGTTAATTTTATAAACAATTGATATAAACAAATGTACATTTTTGGTGTTTTTGAGCAAAAAGAAATAATTTTTTCTTCTGATCTTGCTGAAATTACATTGCCAATGATTTTTTCTGAAAAAAATTTTATAGCCCATCAATAATTGTTTATTTGATAAACAAATTATATAAACAAATGCACATTTTAGGGTATTTTAGGTGAAAATAAACCGTTTTTTCTTCTGACCTAGCTAAAATTATATCGCCAATGCCAATAATGTTTTCTGAAAAACTTGTTGCCACCCATCAATATTTGTTTATTTTATGAACAAATTATATTAAAAAATGCCAGTGATATTGTTTGATGAAGTTTGATTACAAAATGAAATCTATTAAATTTGTAACAAATGATGTAAGTGTATACAAATTTTAGTAATTTGAGAACAAAGAGAAAAAATTCAAATCACATAGTACATTTGTTTATATAAATTGATTATAAAATAAACCAATATTGATAGGTGGGGAGAAAGTTTCCAGGAAACGTTATTGCCAATATAATTTTAGCAAAGACAGAAGAAAAAACGGTTTATTTTCACCTTAAATACCCTGAAAGGTGAATTTGTTTATATAATTTGTTTATAAAATAAACAAATATTGATGGGTTATATGCTTTTTTCAGAAAAAAATCATTGGCAATGTAATTTCGGCAAGGTCAGAAAAAAAAAGTTTTCTTTTCGCTTAAAATCGTCCAAAATGAACATTTGTTTATATAATTTGTTTATAAATTGAACAAATAAGAAGTAATCTTAAATTTTCATGTTGCCGTATCATTCTAACGATGAAAGCTAGCGATTGCAGGGCAGAAATATACTTTAAAGGCGAATAACGTCTTATGTTGATTATTTGTGCAAGTTAACAATTTTTTTATCTTGCCCATACCCTTGTACATTAAACTCAAGGGACAAGGCGTATAAGAACAATTTTATCTAGAAGATAAAAAATAAAGTTAAAAAAATCGACATTTTTGCCGTTGTTTGCATTAACATAACAATTGAATGAACAAAAAAATTAAATAAACAAAAAAATTAAAAATCTACTCTAACCATTATTTTGAGAATTTAGTTCTGAGTTATTCAAAAAAAAAAGAAAACTAAAATCGGTGCAAAATTGCGTTTTAAATGTCATTTTGAACCTCGATTTCCGATTTCACCCCACTGTGCAACGGTTCGACGCAATTTTTTCGAAAGAATTCAAAAGATCTTGAAAGATTCAAAATATTTCCAGGGATTTGAAAGAATTTCAACAAAACTTTCAAACGTTTTACAGAATTTGAAAAGATTTTAGAGATTTAATAGTATTTCAAAGATTTCAAGTGATTTTCGGATTTTAAAAAATTGCGCTGGATTGCAAAGAATTTCTTAAACATTATAAGGGTTTCAAAGGATTTACAATACTTCAGGGTAATTTAAAAGATTCCTAGAAATTTTCGAGGATTAAAAAAAATCCTGGATTTTCGAAAGATTTGGAAGTATTTTACTGGTCTTATGTAATAACTGCCGTGCGAATCAAAATGTAGTTACCGCTTTCTTGATTTGCATGGCAGAAAATGTTATAAGATATTTAAAAAGATTCCAAGGAATTTCCGAGGTTTTTCAAGATTTCAAGGTATTCGAAAGAATTTTTAAGAAATTTCAACGTATTTCAAAAGATTGTATAAGATTTCTGAGGATTGTAGTAAGTTGATGACATTTTTAGAGGATTTCCATATGGTATTTAAATTAATTCCCCAGGATCTCAAAGGATTGTATAGGATTTCGAATATTTCAAGGGATTTTATAATATTTTAATGAATTCGAAAGAATTTATTCACAAGCATTGAGGGATTTCAAAGATTTAAAGAGATGTTCAAATAATTAAAGGTATTTCCAAAGATTTTCAAAGAATTTTCAAGATTTTAGAGCATTTAAAAGTATTCTTAGGAATCCTCAAGAGCTTTAATAAATTTCAAGACATTTTAAAAGATTTCAAAGAATTGGACATATTTCAGGGTATTTAAAAATATTCCAAGGAATTGTAAAGGGAATCAAAAAATGTTATGCTGTTTATAAAAATTTCCTAGAATTTCGAAAGATTTGGAAAATTTTTGTTGGTCCTATTATCCACGATTTCAGGAAATCGAGGGATATTCAATATTATTATATCCAATATTCATTGGATTTCAAGGGATTTTGAAGATTTGAAGTGACTTCATAATATTTCAAGGTTTATCATTGAATTTCATTAGATTTAAAGAATTTGAATAGGATTTTTGAGAGCTCCAACTGTGTCGGACAGTTTATTTCCTTCCCTAATATTGGCTCCTCTGACGTGAAAGCACTATTATATTCTCACGCAACTTCTTTTACAGAAAAAGTAATTGTTTCCTTTTCACTGTTTCAGATGTATCACAGATTCCCAGCATCCGGAGTTGTTACCCTGCGGCTACCTAGTTGGTCACGTAAAATCGATGTACTTAGTTCTGTCTGGTTACTCGTGGCTCGCAGTGGATACTCTTATTCCAAGATCCATTGTTCAAAGACAAGTGAATCATCTCACCGAACACCGAAGAGTTATTCTCTGTGGTCCAAGTGGCACAGGAAAAAGCTACCTCGCTGGAAAACTTGCTCATGCCCTAGTGGATGCAGATGCGGAAAATAAAGACGCTGCTGCGGTTGCGACTTATAACGTAGACCATAAATCTAGCAAAGAACTTAGACAGTACCTTACTCATATTGCGGAAAGGTGCGATTCCAATGCTGCCGATGAACTGCCGAGAGTTATCATTCTTGAGAATCTTCAGCATGCTGCCTCCCTTAGCGAATTATTTAGCGGCCTTCTTGGCACTCGACATTCCATTTGTCCTGCAATTATTGGCACCATGAGTCAAGCTAGTTGCAGCACGACGAATCTCCAATTACACCATAATTTCCGGTAATTATTTATTTTTATTTCAGAACTATTTCATTATCCGGAAATACGCTTAAATTATATGTATTTGAAACATTTTAAATCAAAGGATTTTTAATTGAGGACAAACAGAATTCCACCGAAGTTTGCAAAATTAAACAAATTTACATTTGAGTAGTAAGCGAACAAAACGAATTCAACAAAAGAGTAGAATTTTCAACCAGAAAAGATTTTTCAGTCAATATAGGAAAAAATTTCAACCAAATTTGTGAAATTTTCAACTAAAAACGATCAATTTTCAATCAATGATGGAATAGTTAAATTCTCAGTTAATAAACTTGAGTTTAACAATAACAAAAACGGATTTTTTAACAAAAGTGATGGATTTTTAACTTATAAAATTAATTTTGAACAAAGTAGTTCAACTTTTAACCAAGTAGTTGTATTTTCAATCAAGACTATTTTCTGTAAAGAAAAGACGAATTTACAACAAACTACATACATTTTCAAACAAACTAGTTGAATTCTTAAACTACATTTCAAGCTACAATATATCCTTATTATTATTATTATTATAGATTAGCAGTTCGAACTCGAAAGTTCATTGCCTCATCTACCCGAGACCACCACACATCTCTATCCTGTGCATCCTCCATCCAGTTTAAGTAATCATGTCCTAGTTCTTTTAAATCATCCCTTACATTTTTCTCCCATCTGTTTCTCGGTCTGCCTAAGGGTCTCTTACCAATCGGTCTCCCTCTTAAAACTTACGCCACTGTTCTTTCATTTCCCATTCTTGCTACATGCCCCGCCCATCTTAGTTTACGCGCTTTCATTACTCTATTAATATTTGCTGACCCGTAGAGAGCATGCAGCTCATCATTATGCAGTTTTCTCCATTCGCCGGTCTCTTCGTCCCTTTTTGGACCATAGATTTTTCTAAGTACTTTATTCTCAAAAAATCTAAACCTATTCTCCTCTCCTTTCGTCAGCGCCCACGTTTCGCACCCGTACATGACGACCGGCATTATTATTGTTTTGTAGATTCTTACTTTGATGTTTCTAGATAGCAATCGCGATTTTAATAGTGTGTTTGCTGCATAATAGCACCCATTGCCAGCGTACAGTCGCGCGTTGATTTCCGTTTTAATCTTATTTTCGCTAGTTATAATTGACCCGAGGTATTTAAACTCGCTAACCCTTTCGAATTTCATATTTCCGGCCGTTAGATCCCCGTCTTGATTACTTTGTTCAGATCTGACGACGGTCATATATTTTGTTTTCGTTTCGCTAACCTCCAAGCCAATATCTTTGGCTTTTGTGATCAAGATTTCTGCATTTTTTGCTACCGTTTCTTTATCATCCCCTAGAATGTCGAGATCATCCGCATATCCAAGAATTTGTATTACCCCATTGAGGGTAGCACCAGTCGGATTCGCCTGCACTTGCCTAACCACGTATTCTAAAACTAAGTTAAAAAGGACGCACGAAAGTGCATCGCCCTGTTTCAGACCATCGCGGATCAAAAACTCTTCAGATAACCTTCCGTTTACGCGTACTCTTCCCCTACTGCCGCTTAAGCAAATTTCGATAAGTCTAACCAATTTTCTTGGCACACCCAAGAACTCCAGGATCCAGTACATTCGCGCGCGTATAATAGAGTCGTAAGCTTGTTTAAAATCGATAAATAGCTGATGCACTGCTTCATTAAATTCCCATTTTTTTTCTAGCAGTTGTCTAATTGTGAACATTTGATCGCTTGTAGATCGGTTTCGGCGGAATCCACACTGGTAATCCCCAATGATTTTCTCGGCGAGAGGAGTTAGCCTACCTAAGATTACATTGGACAGGACCTTATAACACGACGACACAAGTGAAATTCCCCGATAATTGTTACAGTTCATTTTATCGCCTTTTTTAAAGATAGGAATAACAATAGAGTCATTCCATTCCTCTGGAATGCGTTCTGTTTTCCAAACTGTGCGTATTAATTTACAAATTTGTCTTTTGAGGCAAGGGCCTCCATTTTTTAGCAGTTCAGCCGGTAGGTCGTCGATGCCCGCGGCTTTGTTATTTTTCAACTTCTTTATGGCCATTTCTATTTCTATAACAATATATCCTTAAATATTGAAAAATCAAATCAAGTGGATTTATCACGTTTTGTTCACTTACTTTTCATTTTAATTTATGTAAATTGATCTATTCCGGAAGTAAGCATTCGAAACTGAATCGGTGAGAAAAATCGATTTTTAATATTTCTGTAATGCACACTACAGAAATGCGGAAGCAGACATTACATAGCTTTTGCACTCGTATCAAAAATGTTGAAAAATCCCAAAATCGAAAATTTCAATGAAAAGGGGGCGACAGAAGATAGATATTATACAATTAAAAAAAAAACTTTCCAAATTTCAAACAAAATTTAATACAAAATATTTCGAACGAAGAAATTAACAATGAAATTTATAAATACTTAAAATCTACAAATATTTTTTAATTCTACGATCAATATTTTTACGATTCCCAATTTGAATCATTTCGATTAGATTTCTTGTAAACTTGCATTATAAAGTAAATGGATAAACATTTAGATGATGTTAAAGCTTCCTAATTTTGAATCGTAAAAATTTAGGTCACTTGAATCTTGTTCTTAAAAACTTTTGGACGATTTCTTTGTGTCTCTTTAAGATTCAATACAATTCAGAATCAAAGGCTTTCAAATTAAAATCCTTTGACTTTGAAGCATCACAGTTCTATCACATTCAAACTTTAAAAAATGTCATTTTGTAGAATTGAATAAAGTCACTTGGGGTTAAAGTGAAAAAAAACTCCACTAATAGCACAGGCTTACAAATTTCTACATTTGGTTTGGTGCAGAGTTCTACAAAGCTGTTCCCGAAGGCATTTGATGTACTAAATCCAAATCCGTCACCAATATTGCTGCCTCAACTCTCATTTTCGAGCTATTTTAACCGGAAAGAGCCAAAAATACCATTTTTCGTTTTTTTTTAAAGTGGAATAACTCTAAAATGAAAAGTGATGAATAAATTTGAACGGCGAATTTGAATTTCGAGTTAAAAAATCTAAAAAATGTCGTTTGCATAGGTTTTTAACACGGAATTCAAATTCGTCATTCAAATTTGTTGATCACTTTTTATTTTAGAGTTATTTCACAACAAATTTTTTTGGTTTTTGGCAACAAATTTGGATTTAGCACGTCAAATTCCTTTGGAAGAAGCTTTTTAGGGCTCTGCACTAAAATAAATGTTGGCCTGTGTATTCTTTTTTTTTTTTTAACTAAATGCTTAAATTAATAAACTTAATAAGGTAAATGTGATACGAATATTAAGAGATGAAAATTACATGTTCGGATTTTATTTTTCATTAAAAGCTTATGGAAAGAAATCTGTCCCTCTGCTGATGAACGCGAGTAAGTACCGCTTGTATGTAAATATCGTGTTTACATTAATGCCTGTATTAAGTTACAATTTTAATTTTGTAATTAATGTTGAAATCAACAGTTCTCAATGGTTTAGAACTTTTTTTATTGAATAAATATTAAGCATGATAAAGCTATATTTAATAATAAAACAGATATAATATTGTAATATTAAACTTTAAATAGCATTTCATAATTGCCCCAAGTGACTATGTCTATTCAAAAATCGGACCCTTCAGAATTCGTTGGTTAAAAATTCCTAAGTCTTCAAATTTGTCCTAATTTATTTTTCAACTCTTTAAGTCCAGCCAGTTTTCCAAATTACATATCTTGTAACACAACAAACCCATTTTTTAATTTGAAGACCTATGAATAATTTGTAAAATTAGGCAATTTATTTTCAAACAATTGGGATTTATTTCTGAAATTTTGTATGAAAAATATCAAATAGCAAGTATTGATCGTTAAATTGAAAATTGAAGATGTTAAAACAAAGGAAAATATTTCGGAATCTGAAATACTCAAAAATACCTTTCTTTTTCAGCTGGGTGCTTTGTGCTAATCACATGGAGCCAGTGAAAGGATTCCTAGGTAGATATTTGCGTCGAAAATTGCTGGAACACGAATTACGTGAATCTGGAGCAGCGAGAAGCGCAGAAATGGCTGCGGTTGTTGATTGGTTGCCACGAGTCTGGCTACATCTCAACAAATTCTTAGAAAACCACAGCAGTTCCGACGTGACAATAGGTAATTTTCTCCCAGATTGTTAAAATATATGAAGCATAATAAAATTGTTGATCAATAATTCCGAAAATCTGGACTGTTCTTAATTAAAATTTTCTTTCAGGTCCTAGGCTTTTCCTATCTTGTCCGATGGAAGTTTCTGGATCCCAAGTTTGGTTCACGGATTTGTGGAATTATTCTGTGATACCATACCTGGTGGAAGCAGTTAGGGAAGGTCTGACTCTTTACGGAAGGAGGGCAAGCGGAAGTGGAAATGGTGATTCGGTTTGGGAAGATCCAGCCCAGTTCATCATTTCAAGTTATCCTTGGATTTCCACTCATGCAGTTCATGGTGGAAGTGATGCCCTTCTGAGACTCAGACCAGAGGATGTCGGCTATGATGTTGTTACTTCCGGTCATTCGTCTGGTGTGGGAGCTTCCAGTGTCAAAAGTCTTGGCAGCACACACAGCGATACAGAAGGCGATCCTTTGGTGAGTTGAAAAATCCAAATTATTCGATTTTTCAAAGTGAAGTTGACTTGCAGGCTTCACAGCCAGACCCCTATTTCCCCTAAAAGTATCCTTTTTACTTTTGACCACTAAAAGTCCTTTGAAAACTCTTGGAATTCTTTGTAATCCCTTAAAATATCCGGTAATTTTTTTAATTCTCACGGAATTTCTTCACATCCGTGGAAATATTTTTAAATCTCTTGAAATTCGTTGAAAAAGTTCAATTTTACTATTTATAAATGCTAATATTTATTTCCCGTTCTAAAAATGATATGTATGAATGAATCTCATATTTTTGAGAATATTTATTGAATTGTTTTAAAATTTGGTAAGTTTCGTCTTTTTGATAGCAGTGACCAAAAGCATAAGAGAGATACGGATTATTTATTTCATAATATTTATTATTTAAAATATTTATTTATTATATTTATTTTTTGTTCTTTCAACCAATTTAAATGTTAAATCTTAAGAATTTAATCATTGTTAATTGTAATAAAACTTCAAAATTGAACTATTCCATAAAAAGCATTCAAAATTGCTTCGTTTTTTATATTGTCAAATTATTTATTGTAATATTATATAACAATATTATAATAATAAAAATAATAATAAAAAATATAATATTACAATAATTCATTTAATTATTATCATATTATTAAAAAATAATAAATATTGAATATTCTTTAACTAAAAATCTTGAAAATCGAAGAATTTTAAACTTCAAATCGTTCAAATTGAAGAATTTTCAATTGTAAATCTTTAAAGTGGAACTATTTCAAAAAAGTATTCAAAAATTTTTTGGAATTGATGACATTTTTCATTTCTTCAATTCGGAAGATTTAGAATTAAAACCTCTTGATCCATGTCAAACTATATAAAACATTTTATTTACATATAAAAATGAAATAAATTTAAATTGTAAATCTTCAAAATGGAATATTTTTCAATTATAAATCTTCAAGGTTGAACTATTTAAAAAAAGCATTCAAAATCACATTATTTTCTGATATACACATTAATTATTGCAAATATTCAATATTGAAGAATTGTCCTTTGTAGCTCTTCCAAATTGAACTAGATATTAAACAAAAAAATTTCAAAATTACATAATTTTAAACATTCCGAATATATTCTTGAAATCTTCAAATCTGGTGTACACTCAAAAGTCGAGTGGTCTACCCCTCGAAAATTCTCCATTATTAGCAATCTGTGTTTTTTCTTTTAATTTCTCGACTGGTTCAGAAGATGCTGCCACTTTTATTGAAAAAGTTTCAATTGTATTTCCAAAATGGCGCAAAAGATTTCTGTATTGCATAATTTAATAAATTTCATTAAGGATATTCAAGATTTTAAGTATTTTCAATGTCTCTTGTCTGAAAAGATTACGAAACTGATTATATAGCTGTCGTTTCATTTAGAAAGTATAGCAAACAGGCGAAAACAAAATAAGTAATTTTATCATCTCATATGAGAACAGTAACGCATCTTTGCCAAGTTGTTAAAAGTTGTATTTAACTCGACTATTCTTACAAATATGTGTATTTATTGAAACTTCATACTTTCTGGAGTCCCCTATTTTTCTATTTTAAGTCCCCTATTTCCCCTAAAATATTCTTTACGATCACTGTGAAATCTGGACTTGTAAAGTAAAAAGTTTTAATCTGGGATATCTTGAACTAAATTGGCTCGTTTTTTTATTCCAGTTGAACATGCTGATGAGACTTCAGGAAGCAGCAAATTATTCGAGTCCCCACAGCAACGACAGCGACTCCGTAACTTCAATGGATTCCGCTCACACTCGTCATTCCGAGGACATGAGCTCTTCGACCTCATCCTCGAGAGGTGTTGAATCCGCTCTTTAGGGCAAATCCAGTGTCGTAAACTACGAGACAATAGACGTCACTGAATTCTCGCAATTTTTCGATAACTTCAAATTAATCGATGTCGAATAATTTAAAAATAAATAGAATCGATTCACATCGAGATATTCCCTCAGGGAATATTCTGAAAAAATAGAGGCATGCTAGAAGACTGCGCTTTTTTCCAGCAAAAATTATTTTTTCTACGTAAACAAGAAACATCATTTAAAAATAAGCAAGCATTTCCTGCGAATCATGCGAATTTACCTTCGAAACGAAGAGATAACTTTTGTTTAAACGAAAGTCACCTCAAAAGGCCTATTTACATTTTTACAGTTTCTAAAAGATTTCTAAATATTCTAAAAAAAAAAAAATGTTTACATTCATATCCAGCCTAATAGGAAACATTGCCTATCATGCGACCTATACATAATTATGCAATACAATAAGACACAACGCTGCTGTGACAGAAAAATGATTGTATTTTTTAAGAAACTTGTTTTTACTTTCAAGCCTCGACGACGCAACGCAATGCAATGCAATGCAAGAGAATGTGAATCGTTTTTAGGAACTCCGATGAGAGACACAGTATTAAAGAACGGAAAGCGCCAGCTTCAAACCGGATGCTGCGAAACTTCTCGTCCATATTTTGACCAATAGCTGCGCTAACGAAGCAAGCGTTCCGGGTATGTTGCTCGGCCTTTGCGAAAAAGAACCCCCGGTGAAAAATTGATCCAATTTTACCGCGCGCTTTTAAATATTCAATGTTCAAATAAAAGGCTTCAAAATTGGAGAAATTTTTCGATCGGGAAAGCTGCTAGAAGCAAGCTCTGCAAATGTGCGTGCAAAATATAGTCTATTTATACATGTAATAATAATAATTTACTAAGAAAACTCTATTTAATGAACAGAATGTTAATATAATATTAATATATTATATGTATACAAAACACGGCGCTGAATTTTATATGTACATGTATGTGAACACGTAAAATTTATATGATTAGTCGCTAAGATACGTGAGTAAATCTGGTCATATTTGATATTGTAAATATACTTTAATTGAGGGAAATTCAAGCGCCGATGCAATTATGTGACTATGACGGAGAAAGACGACGGAAATCTAAGATCGATGACACGAGTAAAAGACTAGACAAAAATTCGACGCGGATTGTGGTGGAAAGATAGCGCGCCTTCAATTTGTCGAGGAGATTCTACGAGTACGGGTAAGATTATAAATATTGTAAATGTAGCGAATTCCAAGTTCTTCGAGGATTTCGATCACAAGAGCACGATGTAAACTGGTATATTTGAAAACCGGTGTGCTCGTATTATAACGAATATTCAGACGCATTTACAGGTTTTTTTTAAGTTTGTACCGTATTTATATACTCCACGGCGCCGCACCCGAAACTATCCAAATATTATTACTGTGTCATAAAATAAAAACATTGACCTATATAATATCGTATTTCATTTATTCACTTAATGTACTCTTAATTAATTGCAGTAACATTTATTTATGCTTATTTTTTACGATGGCAGTTTTTCTTAGTTTTATAACAATAAATATTTACCAATTAGGATTAGAATCAATATAACCAACATTTCTTAACAAATTGAAATACAAACATGATTTAAAGGGTTCAACCTTATCAGGTCACGTAAAAAGCACCATATTTTTTTAGATTTTATGTAAGTTTTTCCAAAACTTTTCATTCAGTTATCGCACAATTATTGTCACAATTGTCTACACACTTGTACGATACTTAATTTATGTAATTACTTTTAACTAGTGTCGGTTATATTGATTTGAGAGCAAATGAAACCAGCTTTTTACATGAAAGTTTCTAAAGAGTTGAAAATTCTTCTACTAACGATGATCTAGAATGACATTTGACGTGTATTTTTTCTGTCGAATGCAGAACTCTACAACGGAATAAATAGTAAGCAGCCTTCGATCCATGGCATTCAAATGCCCGTCCGTAATTAGGGGTTCAATATCAGACATTGCTTCTTCGTGAGATAAGAGTTTCGCTAGTGAAATACTCAAGGATCCACCGCTCAGTAGTTTTAAACGATCCCAGGTGGTTTTGTGTATCCTAAAATAATATTAGCATACATTTAAAAATGCAATCAATCATAAAATATTTCAGGGATCACAGCGTGAATTGCACGAAAGTGGTACACTGTACACAACGCGCACTTTAGCAGATTTTCCACATATTTCCACATTTTTGTGATCTTTTGTACAGGGTGTCTACTCAAATCCTAGAAAAAAATTCCCTGACAATTCCAGGTTTCTTCCCAGGTATCTCAAGTATACGGTATATATATTATAAATTTTTTTTTTCAGTTTCGAGGAATTCAGTTAATGACTCTGACAAATTATATTACAAAATATTCTGAAATATAGTAGCACCATCGATTAATTAATTAAATAAATAAATAATAGTTTAACATATATAATTAATCCTTTCTTGAATGTGTCACCAAAGACCATGAATTTAAGTAATTCAAACAAATTTGTATTTTATCTTCTTATACTTAAAATTCAGTGCATATAAAGGTCAAATTAATGTGGGTTCTATATTGAATCCAATTTAAACTAAATTTTGAACTAAGAAAGATCAATTTTGAACCGAATAGTTGAATTTCGAACTAAAAAAGATCAGGTTTCGACCAAAAATGGTAGAAATATATATTAGATCAAAAATGGAAGTTACATTTTAAGTTAAAAAAATTAATTTTCAACTGAAATGACAAATCTTCAACTGGAATAGTTGAATTCTAAGCGAAAAAAATTATTTTTTGACTAAAATGATGAAGCTTTAACTGGAATAGTTAAATTTTCTGTTGAGAAAATTTAATTTTCAACCAAACTAATGAATTTTTAACTAAAAGGATGAATCTTCAACAAGAATATTTGAATTTTTAACCAAAAAGACGAATTTGCAACCAAAAAGATGAATTTTAGCCAAGAAGATTAATTTTGTACCAAAAAAGACGAATCTTCATCAAAATACATGAATTTTCAACTAAAAAAGATAAATTGTCAACCGAAAATTGAAGAGTCAAATTTTCAATTAACAAAATTAATGTTTAACCAAAGAGATGAATTTTCGAAGAAAATTGTGAATCTTCAACTACAATAATTGAATTTTCAACCAAAAAGATTAATTTTCAACCAAGAAGATTAATTTCTAACAAAAAAGACGACTTTTAAACTAAAAAAGATCATTTTCAACAAAAAATTGAACAGTTACATTTTTAGTTACAAAATTAATGTTCATCCGAAGAGATACATTATTAAATAAAACGATATGATATTCAACTGGAATAGAACTTAGATACATTTACAGTTTGAAAAAAATTAATTTTTAACAAAAAAAGAAACAAATTTTCAGCAAAATAGTTAAGTTTCAAATGGAATAGTTAAATTATCAATA
>CAKNXH010000245.1:1217174-1328444 GCA_932178445.1 Andricus quercusramuli
TTCAGCAAAATAGTTAAGTTTCAAATGGAATAGTTAAATTATCAATATAGAAAAAAGTTTCAGGCAAAAAAAAACTTAAACAAAATATGTATATTTAAATTTTCAATTGAAATTATGGACCTTTAACCAAAAAAATTAATTTTTAAAAAAGAGTTCAACTTTCGACCAAGTAATTAAATTTTCATCCTAAAAAAGATTAATTCTGAACGAAAAATGTAGTAATTAATATTTGTATTTTTGTTTATTCTCAACTAATTCTCTTCACAATTAATTCAGTTAACTCCATTTTTTACCAAAGAGAACGAATTTTCAACAAAATTTGAAACAATTTAAAACAAAAAAAAAAACTTCAACAAAATATGTAATTAAATACAGTAATATAAAGCTACTTCGACAAGTGAAGAATTATTGTTATTCAATTTTATATTGCAATTTTAAAAAAAGCGAGGAGTGGTATGACGTTTTTTAACTCTGTTAACTGCAATCAAAAAATGTTATCAACTACAATTTCGATAGGTTTTTGAATGCTCTTTACATAGGTCGTAACCATTTCTTTAAAGTAAATATTTGACCTGCAAAAATGAAGGTCAAAAATAAATGTGACTTTATTCATAGCGATAATATTTTTGATACTTTTTAGACTAGAAAGAAAGCTTGGAATTTTTCTTTTAAGTGCCTTGAGATTAAAAACTAAAATTCAATTTCTTATTGACGAAAATACGTTTTAAGTTGTCTGATATACCCAATAATTGCTTGCATTCTGAGCGATTATTTTTACCAATTTCATTCTAGACCAACAAAAATGTAAAAAGCGTCCAATTTACTTTTGCCTTCATTTTTGAGGGTCAAATATATATATATTTTTTTCTTTAAAAAAATGCTTATGATCAGTGTAAAAAGCGTGAAACAACCTACATAAATTATACCGGACAACAGTTTTGTTATCGCCATTAGAAGAGTTACAAATCGCCAAAACAGTATGTTCTCAAAAACTACTCATCGCTTATTTTCATGAATAGTAGGTCAAATATTTATTTTAAAAAATGAATGGAAAAGGCACGAAAAAAACGTACTGAAGCTGTACTGGGTGAACATTTTTTATCGCCATTAAAAGAGCTAAAAATGACAACATTTTCTCTCCGTATATGTAATTTTGGATTGCTCTCCTCATCCATCTATATTTAATTCATTCAATTTCTTTAAAAAATTATAATCTATTTTATTTAATTTTCCTTATTTGTTTCTATTTTTTTCTAGTGTATTCTTTTCAGTAGAAAATCGTGGGTTAATCTCATTATTTTTTTTAAGTCGATAAGCTAGAAAGAATTAATTTTAAAGACACAAAGATGATTGTTTGAAAACCCGAGAAAGAACCATTTGCTTATCTTTTTGTTTTTGCAAACATTTGCATTTTTTTCTAATGTTTCTTATCATTTGAAAGCCTTCAGTTATTGCAAATATTTTTCAATTCCGTCAGCTGAAAAAAATGTAGTTTAAAAAAAAATGTTCTCCAATACCGGAAAAAAATTGTCTACACATTTTCAGGGAGTTTCCACATTTTTGTTCAAATTTTTTATTAATCCACTTTCTTGATGTTTTCACTGCAACAAGGAATTTCAAATATTCTAATTTCGTAAAACGTAATTTTGACGGTCAGTTATTTAAAACTATTTCTCTTTCGAGTCTAGTTTCTCGATTGAATCTCTTTTGGGCTTTTGTTCAGAAACGCCTTAAAATTTAAGGAAAAGGAAAAAAATAGGCAAGACAGTTAAGACATTTATGGGTTTGAAGTATTTTAAGGGATTTTTGGAATTTAGGGAAGGAAAAGGGGACTATGATATACTATGATAAGAGGACTATGATATTTTTCTTTTCCAATTATCCGATATTTGAAAAAGAAAAAAACTTACATGCAGCATTGATAAAGTGGAGCCAGAATATCGAAATGATCGACATTCGGATTTCCGAGGCTCTTTCCGTTATCGATTAGCAAAACTGCGGGATTATGGAAATTATTCTGCATGAGTTCATAATGATGTCGATCGCCGTTATCCATTAAGAAATCGAAAATTGCTGTATCTACTAAATCTAAGAGTCTGCTTGATGACTGAGGAGCATAGGCCTTAAATTCTTTCACCTAAAACGTATAGTCAAAGATTAAAAATTAATGATTTAACTGACCAATTGCGTAATTCCATCTACGAAGAATTTTATTGATTAAATTATAAACCTTTTCGCAGTAATTAGGATCTGCTTCCCACAAAGCAAGACGGTTTTTCCTGTATGTTCTTTGCCAGGGATGTCGATGTTTAACTAATTTTAGGTATGATGGTAACCAGAGTATGAGAGCCCCTTCTAAAATCTCCCCTGATCCACAAACTGGGTCGCCAGGGGAACAATAATGGCAGACACCATAAAGACAAGTATCATTGCCTTCTTGATATATGGTTGCATAAAGTTCAGACGTCGCGTGTTTACTGACTTCTTCTCTTAGGTTCACTGTAATATTACAAAGGTATTTTATATGGTTTCTGCAAACCTTAGAAACCAAAAAATGCTTATTTTGTTTAGAAATTGAAAATAATTGCAGGGAACTAGAGCTATATTTACACCAAAAGTCAAAAAGCCCATGATTTTTAAGAGCGTCACAGCGGCTTAGCATATTTTTATCATTACAGAACACATCTATTTTACATGGTTGCTACGAAATCCAAATTTCTAAATTCCCTGACTTTTTCCGCTATATGAAAAAAAAATTTTCAACGAAGAAAATTAATTTTCTATCAAAAATGGTGAATTTTGAATAGAAGAAAGGAATTTTCATGCAAATAGTTTAATTTTCCATGAAAAATATGGATTTTCAACAAAAAATAGAATAGTTGAATTTTCGAGTTAAAAAATTAATTTTCATAAAAAAATGAATTTTCAATTAAATAGATGATTTTTTAACCGTAAAAAGATATTATATAAAAAAATAAAGTTTCACCTAATGAGATTAATTTTCTACCACAAAAAAGGAATTTTCCACAGAAACACTTACATTTTCAACAAAAAAGGTAAATTTTCAGCTTAATGGAATAGTTACATTTTTAGTGAAAAAATTAATTTTCTAACACATAAAATACAGTTATAACCAAAGAAATCAATTATCGACCAAAAAAAAAAGGAAAGAATTTTCAACAAAATAGTTAAATTTTCAGTCAAAGAAAAAGGGTTTTCAACTAAAATGATGGATGAGTCATCAACCAAAAAAGATTAATTCTTAAGGAAAAATGTAACAGTTGATATCTCAACACAAAAGGATTTTAATTTCAAGCCACAAAGAGTTGAATTCAACCAAAAATATGAATTTCAACAAAATAGTTGAATGTTGCATTTTTATCTAAGAAATATGAAATTTCTACGATAAAAGATGGATTAGTAAACCAGAAAGAAGAAATTTAAAGGATAAAAAAATATATTTATATTTTTTTAACCAAAACAGTTGAATTTCCAACGAAAAAGGTAAATTTTGAAGTTATAATAGAACAATTAAATTTTTAGTAAAAAAAATTAATTTTGAACCACAAAAAATGAATTTTCAACCAGAAAAAAAAAGAATTTTCAGCAAAATAGTTAAATGTTCAACAAAAAAAGTGTTTTGAACTAAAATGATGAATCAAAAATAAAAAAAATGAATTCTTAACAAAGTAGTTAAACTTTCCACCAAAAAAGATTAATTCTCATCGACCCAAATCTCAACCCTAAAGGATTTTAATTTTAAACCACAAAGAGTTGAATTCGACCAAAAAAGGCGAAATTTCAACAAAATATTTGAATTCTAAACAAGAACAGATTAATTTACCACCTAAAAGTTGCATTTTTAGCCAAAAGAGATTAAATTGCTACGATGAAAAAACATCACGTGTGTCCTAAACTACGACCCAAGACAGATTTATGAGAAAACATCTTCGGTAAACGTTAACTGAAACTGAAATATTACACAAAGCAAATAATAAATCACGAGCATGTAGGAGTATAAAAATTTATTTCTCTTATAATGTAATGTCGTGCAAAAGTTTCTGGACATCTATTTTGCAATAGGTTGAACAACGACACTAATTTTAATAACAATAAACTAGATTTTCTTTCAATTATTGCATAAGAGTTGATAAAAGTACCAGTTTTATGGGCATAAATGAAAGCCAGTATGTGTTAATTTAATTAGAAGTTGTTTGAAAAAACATCAAATGTTAATGTTTCCGGAAAATATCAATAAATTCGGAAATAAACAAATGTTTATTGTTTTTGGGCTAATTTTGAAGATAATTTTCTGCAAGTCTGTTAGAATACTGTTCTATTAATTTGTTTTAATTCAGTTATGAAAACCTGACTTTATATAAATATTGATAAGTTCTTTAAAGAGATTAAAAAGTATTAATTGCTTTTTCATTTATTAACATTTTTCGGAAATATTAAGATTAGTATTTTTTTAAAATAACTTCTAATAAAATTAATATATTGTTTTCAATTTAAGACCATTAGGCGTATAATTTTATCAGGTTTCGTGTAGTAATTGGAAGTAAATTTAGAGCTGAATATTGTTAAAACTAGAGATAGAGTGCTTTTATAAAGTATTGAAAAATATCCCGAAAACAATAATTTTCCACGATTTTAAGAAAAATATCATTCTTAATCAAATAATAATTGTTTGAATAATTTAAAATTATTCACGAAATACTTAAAAACTCGTCCCTTGACAATTAAAAATAATACTTGTTAAAAAAATCCAAGGAATACCGTTTTTAGTATGAATTTAATAGAAAACTGCTATTTTGCAGTTTTTTTATCACTTTCCAAGCACAATAACAATTGCCTGAAAGGGGGATGGGGAGTCAAAATTAAAACTTACTGGGTGGAAATTATTCTTTAAACATGCGTTAAGAGGTTTTAATACTTTAATTCACAAAAAGTTTATAACAAGTAGCTCTTCTTTCCATTTTTTGAAAATCAAGCTTTTCCCATTTAAAACCCCATGTTAATTTCAAAGGCTCGGGGGCACGGGTTAACTTTGACAAAAAAAGAAAACAAGAAAAATGTTGAGTTTATAAACTGTAAATATAAATTATTTATTTTTAAAATTGAACTATAGCTCGACTCTTAACAATAGAATAATAATGAAATTGATTTTATAAGACGATTATGAATCTGTTCATAATGAAATAATTTATATATTTTTACGTTAAAAATTCAACTATTTTAATAATAGATTTGATACTTTCACGATGATTCATTATAATAAATTTAAATTTAGAATTTAAAGATTTTTCGGGTTTCAATCGTGTGCGAAACTATGAATGTTGCCGACGTTTCGTGAACATTGCAGTTCACATCTTCAGGGCTGACCTGAAACTGAGGTTTCAGGTTATGTTGTTCTTACATATGTATTCTCTACGATGCCTGTGATTGGCCAGAGTGCCCCATGGTGGGGACTGCTTGAACTTGATTGGCCAATTAAGTCTTTTTTAAAAAACCCGGGAGGACGGAAAGCCAAATCGGATTGGTATTATATCCATTGTCTCTATTGATGTTATTAGGGTGTTTCAAGATTTCGATTGCTTCTCTATGTTTTCTTGGGAATTTATTAGACGTTTTAGCGATGACGGTTGTTTTGTCAAATAAGATACTATGTCCTGTTTCGATATGATGCTCAGCTACTGCTGATTGTGTGAAATGTTTTAGCCTAACTTTACTCTCATGTTCTTTTACACGTTGACTTACCGCCCTCCCGGTTTCTCCAATATAGACTTTACCACAAGAACAAGGGATTCGATATACTCCCGGATCACTGAAAGGTTCCTTTTTATCTTTAGGGTTGTTTAAAAGTTGTCCTATTTTTGCAGGTGGTTTAAATATAGTTTGGATGTTGTGTTTGTTGAGAATTCTTCCTATTTGTTCCGTGATACCTTGAATGTAGGGTAGGGTGGTGGTTGTTTTCCTCTCTCTTTCTTTATTAGGTTGTGTTGACTTGTTTTCTTGAGTGTATTTTCTTATTGCTTTATTAATTTGTTTGTTTGTGTAATCGTTTTGTATTAGGATTTGTTTAACATTTTGTAATTCCTTTTGTAAGTTATCTTTATCTGTTATGGAGACAGCTCTGTATACAAGGGAATTGATGACCGATTGCTTTTGAGATGGGTGGCGGTGGGAGGAGGCATGCAGGTATCTGTTTGTATGCGTGGGTTTTCTGTAAACTTCATGTCCTAATGTGTTATCAGATCTTTTATAAACTAGTACGTCCAAGAAAGGTAATTTTCCGCTTTGTTCAATTTCCATAGTGGGGCACTCTGGCCAATCACAGGCATCGTAGAGAATACATATATAAGAACAACATAACCTGAAACCTCAGTTTCAGGTCAGCCCTGAAGATGTGAACTGCAATGTTCACGAAACGTCGGCAACATTCATAGTTTCGCACACGATTGAAACCCGAAAAATCTTTAAATTTTAAATTCTAAATTTAAATTTATTATCAACTATTTTACTTCGAAAGCCTTAGTAATTAATGAAATGTTTGCATCCGATTGAAACTTCAAAATCTTTTTTCAATTTTCAAAAACATTATGATTAATATATTCATAATTAAATGCTTTTATTCAACTTCAAACCCTATTAAAATATTATTGCATTCTAAAACACTCCATTTTTTAAGCATTCAGTTTGAAAGTAAAAATGAAATATTCAAAAATAAACAAACTGAAATTGAATTATTTAATATAAAATAAGCCTCGAATCATTAAAATTTCAGAGTGCTGAATGCAAACTTAAAAATGTTCATTGTTTCATTTTTTATTTATTTTTTATTTATAAGTGACATTTTTGAATTTGAATGTTTCAATAACAATGTAAAATCCTTTCATTGTAGTGTTCCAACCTAAAATTGTTTAGAAATTATATAATTTTGAACATTTAAAAAATGTATTGATTCATTCTTCAAACTATTTTATTTCCTAAAACGCATTCTCTCCTTTGCCTGCTTAGTCAAGCTTTGTTCATAAAATACCGATGCGGACCGATATCAGTTCTCTGAAAGAACACATTGCGTCGCAATTATGTTACGTATCTACATTTAGATTTAGGCGAATTATATTTCATGAAGAAGAGTATTAAAAATCGAAATTTCATTATGAAAAATTCATTATTATGATACTTATCATTATTATTACACATCTAAGTACTCAAAACTTATAAGAAAAATATTGAAATTTTTTTCTTTTTTCCAAATTAGACACAAAATATTTCCATCCTGTTTGTAAATAATTTACAATTGTTTAAACAATTATTATGCGTTTGAGAGAGGGAGAAAGAAAGAGAGAGAGAGAGATGCAAGCCTTCGCTCTGTGACATGAGACACAGCGCGTGTGTCAGAGGCCTGCGTTACACTTTCTAGTCGTGGTTTCACTTGAATCAGGCGCGACTCCCCATATCGAGGTCTAAGATGTTTACACATCAAAAACGAATTTGCATACCAATCAGGCGAATTTTTAACAAAAGAGTTGAATTCAAATCATCCAAAATCAACTTCAGTTTATCTAAACAGACCAGTAGCAACCCTTTAGCAACCCTACTGTCATTCTTTGCTTGCGAAGTCTGCACTCGGAAAAACCAGAGAGTTGGAAAAAACTCTGGAAAAAACTAGTGATGAAAATTCAAATAGGGCGGCATATTTGAGGGTGGCCTGAGAAATAAATCTGGGCCATTAGTAATGCAAATTCAAAGAGGATAGGAAATATAAGTGTGGTTCAGGACAGCCAGAAATAAATAAAATATGAAAATAAAAAAATAAAATAAATAAATTCAGTTCTGTAGGAAACTTACATTTCCTCGCGACTGTGATAGGTACTCTTCTTAAAGCAAGCAGGGATGATAAGTGAAATGCTACCATTTCTGCATTATGCCTGTCTTTTCCATAATATACTGGTCCTTCTATTACAGTGTTTCTAGAATACCATTTTGGCTTAAAGAGTGCTTTGACCCCGTGCTCCAGAGTCAACATTAGCTTTAGCTGCGTTCCCAGAGCTGCATTGTCAGCTCTCGTCACCTTCGCCTTCCTCAAGGCATCAAGGATTGTCCCAAGTTCTGGAGCTGCTGGTGGAATTAAACAATGTGCGTCTGGCCACTGAAATACAATTTGAAAAATCAGATTCTTCTTTAATGGAAATATTTAATACTCTCTAAAGTATCTAGTTTTTTCTCGATTCCCTCACATCAATTGGATATCCCATTCGATCCCATTTATCTCCCAAGTTGTCTCAAGAATATATCCCAGGGAAAACCCGTCAGCTATCCTGCATGGCGGAAATTGGAACATCCTTAGGATATCTGGGATATCTATGGGGTATTTCTGGGATATTCGAATGTCCCAAGTAGGATAATAAAATTTGTGTATATCCTACTTGGGAAATGTGAAAATCCCAGAAACGTCCCAGACATCCCAGAGATGCTGGGGATATTTCAATTTTCGCCTGGCAGGATATCGGACGGGTTATCCCTGGGGCAACCTGGGAGATAAATGGGATCGAATGGGATATCCCGCTATATCATATTGCCGTGAGGGTTGAATGGCGGTTTTTGATCTACTAGTCTGAAACCAAAATGTCTTATTCTTCCCTAATGAAAAAGCCTACATAGTAAACTACATTGGAACCTATGTGGGAACCCATATGGGATCCTTTTTTGAATTCCAGTCTGAAATTACGATCTGAGATAGGAATATAGGATGGGAATCTATATCGGTTCTTATCATGGGTTTTTATGAAGGTTCCTGTATGGATGGGTTTGCAATTAATATTCAAGGAGTGCGCGAAGTAGTTTTCTATGAAAGCTATGGCTGCGCAGTATTTTTTGGGGGATTTTAAGATTGCCGACTATGCACCCAAAAGTTCCAAAACATATTTCATTTAAAAAAAGTTCTAATCCCATGTGGGATTTCATGTAGGAACAATTCATAGGTTTCCATAACGGTATTTATATAAAAACCCATGTGGAAACCCAGAAAATATTTCCCATCCTATCTCACATCGTAATTTGAGACAGGAATTCAAAAAAGGATCCCACATAGGTTCCCATTTTGGTTTCAGACTAATAGATTGAAAATCGACATTTTATCCAGAAAAAACGAAATTACTACCCTAGACAAAAACCCCTCATAGTAATAGGATATACCGGAATATCCCATTCGATTCCATTTATCTCCCACGTTGTAAGATATATAAAAATTTCAATATCCTTCTTGGGATATTTAAATCTAAATGTCACAATTTCTGTCTTACGCGATATCCCCGGGGTTATCCCTGGGACAACCTTGGAAGATAAATGGTATCAAACGCGATATTCCGGTATGTCATATTGCTGCGAGGGACATAACATTAAAACTCATTCTCTAATTTATCATTTACAATTTAGGATTCTGAAAGTATATTTACTAACATTATTATTCGGAATGTTCCAAATGTCATCTCGCGCATTTGGCATTGTTCTAAGCTCGATGAGCAATCTATCCAAAAGAATTGTGTAACTAGAGTTTTGTTTGAAATATTTCGAGGGCAATGTTCGCATTTCTGCTTTAATTTTCTCCTCCATGTCTCGCGTAATCGATTTCTGAGAGCGCTGGACATTTTCGCTAGGCTTTGTAGAAAAATCTACATTATTCATTTTAGGCTCAATGACGGGCAAGTTTTTTGAATCCGGTTTCCCTGGCGAGCTTTCGACAATCATTCGAATAAAGTAAATGTTGACTGTGAGAACGAGAATAAAAAGCCCGCCCAGGGCGAAAACAGCGCAGCGTCGGCCAATCATCTGAAATAATAAAAAACATTAATAAATTAGAGGGTTCACAGCGCAAAAAGAGATCAAAAAAGGGGAAAGAAAGAACATTTATTTTTAAATGTAGAAAGGAAGAAAGAATCTTTTAATAATAAATGTTAAGTAATTTCTGCCATCATAAAAGTTTTTTTAATTGGATATACGCACTTAGGTCGTTGAAAAGCCTAGGAAGATCGCCCATTTGTGGAATTATTAGTATTAATATTATTATTATAAGTAAGGCGAAACATTGAAATATAAGCAGCGGTCAAGTTAGATTAAGGATGGAATGTAAATATATGTACATTGTACACTGTACAGTAGGGTGGTCCAAAAATGCATTGGAATTTTTTTTTTTTTAATTTTTATCGGGACACCCCCCAAATTTGTTCGAATCCGTACAAAAATAAATGCGTTTTTTTTTTGTTTAAAAAAAAATTATATTTAGGGGTGGCGCAAGCCCCATGAAGTTTAACATGTATTTCCCATAAGAAAAAAAGACGTTTTTGTAAATCTTATTCAGAATCCTCAGTATTATCTCAATCGAGTTGGAACTCAACATTTCTCTTCACAATTAGCCATAGAATACGAATAAAATATCACTTTTCAAATATCACCCCCATAAGTCTGTTTTAGAGGGTCCCAAAGAAACCCCATAAGTGAAAAAATGGGTTTTGCGAGTTTTTGGCGCTAATTATGATTTTCTTGCGTTTTTTTTTAATGCGAATTATTTCTAACACATAAAATATGACTTTATACTAAAAATTAGATATTTTAATGAATTGTTTGAACAATTTATTATTGTTTTTAGCAATTTTCTCATAGAATGTAGTTAGAAAGACGCGGTTTTTTCACAAATTTTCCATTTGTTGTCCAGTTTTCAATTAGAGGGGAGTGATAGTTCATCAATGTTAACAATAGTGATTGTTGAAACAATTTATTATAATTATTAATAATATTACATTTGAATAATGCTAGAAAGATGCGGATTTTTTTTTAGTTTCTGGCTTTTTGTCCAATTTTCATCTGCAGTGAAGTAATAATAAATTCAAGTTAACAAAATAATTGTCTAAACAATTTATTATAATTATTAACAATATTATATTTGAATAATGCTGAAAAGATGCGGTTTTTTTTTAAATTTCTGGATTTTTGTCTACTTTTCATTCGGAGTGAAGTGATAATGAATTCAAGTTAACAAAATAATTGTATAAACAATTTATTATATTTATTAATAATATTATAATTGAATAATACTAGAAAGATGCGGTTTTTTTTAAATTTCTGGCTTTTTGTTTAATTTTCATTTGGAGTGAAGTAATAATTAATTCAAGTTAACAAATTAATTGTTTAAACAATTTATTTTCATTATTAATATAATATTATATTTGAATAATGCTGAAAAGATGCGGTTTTTTTTGTTGAAATTTCTAGTTTCTTGTCCACTTTTCATTCGGAGTGAAGTAATAATGAATTCAAGTTAACAAAATAATAGTTTAAACAATTTATTATACTTATTAATAACATTATAATTGAATAATGCTAGAAAGATGTGGTTTTTTTTTAATTTCTGACTTTTTGTTTAATTTTCATTTGGAGTGAAGTCATAATGAATTCAAGTTAACAAAATAATTGTTTAAACAATTTATTATCATTGTTGATAATATTCTCCTAGCTTAATTGGTAGAATGTTGCGGTTTTTTCTGAAATTTTCAAATGTTTGTTTATTTTTCATTAGGCGTGACTTCATAGTTAATTAGATTGAGCAAAAATAATTGTTCAAACAAATTATCATTGTTTATGACTATCTTCATCTATATCAATTGCGCCTGATAGTTGCGGTTTTTCGGCTATGTTTACTTTTCTGTCCTTTTTTCACTTAGTGAGGTAATAATTAATTAAAGTTAACAAAAAAGTTGTTTGAACAATTTAATATTGATTTCTGCCTTTCGTGTAAAATAGCTTTTTTTCTTTAAATCAATTTTTTTCAAGCATTGTGAAAAGAGCAAAAATAATTCACTTAAACCAACAATACCTTTCGGAAAATCATTTTTGTTGTGGTTGACTTATTACTTGTTCATAAATGAAAAGGCGATGCAAAGTGAAAGATTTTAGAAAAAAAACGCCACTTTCTAGCACTTACCTAAGAAAAGTTAATTATGAACAATATTAAATTATTTAAACAACTTTTTTGTTGACTTTAATTAATTATTACCTCCCTAAGTGAAAAAAGGACATAAAGGTGAAAATTGCCGGAAAACTGCAACTATCAGGCGCAATTGATACAGATGAAGATAGTCATAAACAATAATAATTTGTTTAAACAATTATTTTTGCTGAATCTAATTAATTATCAAGTCTCGCCTAATAGAAAATAGACAAACAGTGGACAATTTTAGAAAAACCCGCAACATTCTACCAATTAAGCAAAGAGAATACTATCAACAATGATAATAAATTGTTTAAACAATTATTTTGTTAACTTGAATTCATTATCACTTCACTCCAAATAAAAATTAAACAAAAAGTCAGAAATTAAAAAAAACGCATCTTTCTAGCATTATTCAAATATAATATTATTAATAATTATAATAAATTGTTTAAACAATTATTTTGTTGACTTGAATTTATTATTACTTAACTACACATGAAAATTAGACAAAACGCCAGAAATTAAAAAAAAATCCGCATCTTTCTAGCATTATTCAAATATAATATTATTAATAATTATTATAAATTGTTTAAACAATCACTATTGTTAACACTGATGAACTATCACTTCCCTTTAATTGAAAATTGGAAAACCAATGGAAAATTTGTGACAAAACCGCGTCTTTCTAACTACATTCTATGAGAAAATTGCTAAAAACAATAATAAATTGTTTAAACAATTCATAAAATATCTAATATTCAGTATAAAGTCATATTATACATATCAGAAACAATTCGCATTAAAAAAAAACCGTAAAAAAATCATAATTAGCGCCAAAAACTCGCAAAACCCATTTTTTCACTTATGGGGTTTCTTTGGGACCCTATAAAACAGACTTATGGGGGTGATATTTGAAAAGTGATATTTTATTCGTATTCTATGGCTAATTGTGAAGAGAAATGTTGAGTTTCAACTCGATTGAGATAATATTGAGGATTCTGAATAAGATTTACAAAAACGTATTTTTTTCTTATGGGAAATACATGTTAAACTTCATGGGGCTTGCGCCACCCCTAAATATCATTTTTTTTCAAAACAAAAAAACGCATTTGTTTTTGTGCGGATTCGAACAAATTTGAGGGGTGTCCCCATCAAAATTGGAAAAAAAAATTTTTGGACCACCCTACTGTAGAGGGGTCGGAGGCCAGCAAACCCGTAAAAGGGAGATATTAAATATACACATATACATATTCACGGCAATATAAAAAAGTCAGATAAACAAAATTTGTTAAATAAACCATTTTCATGTTTAAAATCGTTCTCATAATGAAGAATATTTTCACATTAAAAAATTCCATCGTTAAGAATTAAATCATTATACTTTTGTAAGTATAATTAAATATTTCTTTCAAGATTTGCCATTTCATCCTTACTATAATTAATACTTTAGGTGTAAATTTTAAACTACACTCTTTAATGGTCTTAAACTGAAATTAGAAATAACTCAAGTTAAAATAATATTTCTATTTCAAAAATATTTTATCTGTATACATTCAGCGTAAAAATATTCGATTAAAGTTTTATTTTAATTCTAAATAGCTTAATATAGAATGGATCAAATAAACATTTGTGAATTTTGTATGGGTAAGATTTAAAAATAAAATTTGGACTGCTCGAGACTCCATACAGATTTAAAATTCAAGTCGCTCAATTTTGCACGTTTGACTTTAAACTGTTCAAGTTAGAACATTCAACTTTGCTAATCGATCAACTTGGAATAATCAATTTTGTATATTTCAATGAAAAAGTAATACTTCATTTAAAATTCTTATATATTTTTCACCTGTTCCTATTTTATTGGATACTAACTTCTGTCTCCGATTTTCATATTTTCAACATGTTTTAAAATGTTTCAGCTTCACGTTTTTTTTTAATGAACCATCGAAATGAGTTTTCAGCACATGAAACTTGTTGCACTTATATATTTATATATTTGTGTTACAATACATTTTTTGTGTTATAATATTTTTATTTATAAATAATAAAATTAAGTCCTTCAATATTATACAGACACATTTTATTATTTTCATAGACGGACCTAGAGCTATATGCAGACCAACTCTCAAAACAGGGAAAATATGGTGAGTTTTCAAGAAAATAGGAGAATAAATTATTTCAGTTAACATTAATGTATGTACCATATTCCCAAGTGTAATTCTCAACTAAAAAATATTAATGTTTAACAATATAGTTGAGTTTTTTAGCTAAAAAGTCGAATGTTTTAGAATAAATTTAATATTTAAACTTTGAAAGATGACTTCAACAAAAAAGTTGAATTTTCAACCTACGAAGATAAATCTTCAATCAAATTACCGAATTTTCAAACGAAAAAGATGAAAGTTTAATCAAAAAATATGTATTTTTCTACCAAAAGATGAATTGCTAATCCAAAATAATACATTTTCTATACAGAAAAACGAATGCTTAACAAAACACTTGAATTATCGATAAAAAAAGATGAATTTTCAATAAAACAGATTAATTTTCAGCAAAATAATTAAACTTCAAACCCATTAGTAGATTTTATTAACAAAAGATAAATTCCAGACCGAAAATGCGGCAGTACACTTTTGAATCTAAAAGAATTAACAATAAAAGATTATTTTTCAACACAAAAAAAGGAATGTTAAACAAAACAGTTGAATTTCCCACCAAATACTAGGATCTTTAACCAAGAGAGATGAATCAAACACGATAGTTTAATTTTCAACAAAATAAGTAAATTTTCAACCAAAAGAGATTATTTCTGGAACAAAAATATAATAGTAGACTTTTCAGGTGAAAGGAATTCGCTGTTAATAAAAAAGACGACTTTTATACCAAATATGAATTTTCAAGAAAATAGTTGAATTTTCAACAAAATAGTAAAATTATTAACCAAAAAAGATGAATTCTTTACCAAAAATATAATAGTAGATTTTGCAAATAAAAAGAATTCACTTCCAACCAAAAAATATATGACTTTTTATGAAAATAGTTCAATTTTTAACAAAATAATTAAATTTTCAACCTAATAGTGGAGTTTTTTTTATTAAGAGAGATGAATTCTGGACCAAAAGTATAGTAGTAGACTTTTCAAATTAAAACAAATAACTTTCAGCCATAAAAGATGCATTTTCAAACAAAAAATATTACTTCTACCAAAAGATGAATTTTCAATCCAAAAGGACTAGTTTTCTGTGCAATTAATAAAGATTAATTTTTAATAAACTAGTTGATTTTTCAACAAAATAATTAATTTTCAACTTAATAATAGAATTTTTAACCAAAAGAGATTAATTCTTGACCAGAAATATAATAGTAAACTTTTCAAATAAAAAGAATACACTTGTAACTAAAAAACGACTTTTTTACGAACAAGATGAATTTTGAATCTAAAAGGACCAGTTTTCTATCCAAAAAGATTAATTCTGAACCCAAAATATAATAGTAGAATTTTCAATACAAAAAAATGAATTTTCAACCAAAACTGGATTCTATTAGTTCAGTTGCAAAAAAACAATAAAAAGGTGAATTTAATTGAAAACAGGGGGGGGGGGGGGTCTTTTTTTAAAAAGGGGTAAAGAGGGGAATGAGTATGAAGTCTGTATACTATATACGCGGTAGCATATTCTAGTTTTGTTTAGAATAATGCTGTTGATGTAAAACAAACAATGAAATTTCCCGAATAATTAAAATATCGTATATTTAATGAGAAAAGAGGAAGTTTCTCCAAAATAGGAGAAATTAAAAAAAAAAGGAAAGGAAAGGCAGTGGAAGAAAATTACATTCAGTAATCAATTTTCACCTATGCAGTAATTACGACAGAAATTCACTGTCATTCTTCGCTGTTAATTAAAAAATGGATCAATTACCACCTTTTTAGATTTTTGATAAATCATTTAAAAATCCCGCCAGAAAAATCGGGATTCTTGGGATAAAGCGCGACAATTTGAAATCACACATTTTTCCATTTTTGAAACTTTATCTACTTGATCGAAAAGTAACGAAACAATTATTTTTTTTCTAAACATTAGGAGAAGTATAATTCAGACTGAACTGAAATCTATAATTCACGTAAATAAATACTAAAATACATATTTTTGCTCCATTTTATGATTAAATCACTTTAGATGTAAATCTGGCAACGCCGTATCAGTGAGTGCATTCTTCCAAGATTTTTTGTAGATCACCGAGAAATGGCAGACTTTTCATGAAATATATTGAATTAATTACCTTTTTAGAATTGGCCACTACTCCGTTGTCATCTGGTAAGCCGGGGTTTCTTCATCTTTCACGGAATTTACTCAAAATCCCGCTCTCGCCTCGTTCGGTGGCAGGTGCCTGCCGCCATTTTTGTTTGCCTACTTCAGACTCAAATCGAACGGCGCGTGGAGACATTCCGGAAAATGACGAACAGTCGGGGATAAAATTAGGAAAATAATTGCAAGGCCGCACAAAAGTATGCAGACACCAGAGAAAGAAAGATCATTATATGCAAGATTAGATCACAATTTAATCTCGGTTTATCAGAAATTGATGTAGAAAGGGATACTAATCAATATTTTGGTCTCTGAATTAAAATTGCAAACTTGATCAAGTACGAATTTCATTCAAAACCTATAAAACAAACTTGTTTCAATATACAACAACTAAAACAACTTGTTTCATCAAGGTATTTTCAAAGACCAGATTACTTTTTCTTGAAGGTAAGTATCGAAATTGCTACGAATGGTGATGGCATAAAGAAATTCACAAGAAATATGTATATAGCAAGGATAACACCTTTATGTGGTCGGGAATTTATTTTATAAAAAAACATGTAAACTACACAATTTATATGGTAAAATTAACATTAGGGTAATGCTTCCCAAAGGAACACACGTTCTCCCAGAATGCAGTCCTGCAGAATGGCTCGGTTCCAACTTGATTTAATCCAAAAAGATAGAAATATTCACATTATCATAGATTTGTCTTTCCCTAAAATTTCATCCCCTTCGTTGCCTTTCCTTTTCTCGTGCAAGTTCTGTTGCATAATCATACGGCGAAGTTCTCCTGAAAAATATATCAACAATTTAGACATCTATGTAATAAATTAAGCATTATGTAATAATTATGTAATTACAAACCTCAGAGTCCCTATTACAGAAAAAAGGGTAAATAGAAAAGGATAATCTACAAAACTATAGGACTTATTAGAAGCAAAGGAATGATAAAAGTATCCAATAATTAAATGAACTGAAATTAGACCATGCCTGGTGGAACAATTTTTACAAGAAAATGAAACATTTCTACATGTATAATTTTTTGTTAAAACATGTTGCAGAAAATTACAAATCATTACAAAAAAAAGCAAAAAAAGATTTCACCAAAGTTGAAACATTGGGAAACTGTACTTAAAATTATGTTGTAAATACTGGTACATTATTGTAGAAATGTACAAATTTAAACAAAAAATATACATTTTTACAAGCAATACTTTTAGAATCCGCAACAACGTTTTGACTTTTACTTTACTGTCAAATTTTGTAGGACATGTAATATATAAGTTTCTACAAGAAACTACAGTTTTTAAAAAATATTACACTTTTGCTTGTATATTAAATCGCAGGTCAAGCAGCAATTTCAATCATGCAAATTTCAAAATATTGCAAAAGAAATTTTGATTTACAATGGCTTTTAATGGCAACATTTTAAATTGAAAAGTATTAAAAGCTTCCAGCTTATACTCGTAAATTATTGAGCGCTTGAATAAAAAAAGTTTGAAGCTTTAATTTTAAAAGTTTTAAATTGAAAAGTATTCCATTTTGAGTGTTTTAATTTGCAGTTAAGTTTTCATAACTATAAATGAAAAAAATTTATCTTCAAGAGTTAGAATCTTTTAAGTTCAATGACCGTGTTCAATTCTTTCTCAATTGTTCAATTTTTATTTGCTGTCAAAAAGTTGCTCTTTGTGGACCTACATTAATACATTAATACTACATTAATATTTAATTAATTTAAAATTATCTCATTGCAATATTCTAAATATTTGTTATCCTGCGTCGAAAAAGAACAACTTTTTGGCTGCAGAACCTGTAAATTCCTGTAGATAAAAAGTTTTACTTTCCTGTAATTTTGTTTGTAATGTATTGCATTTAGTTGTAGATTCATGTAAAACTGGGTTTAGCTTTTTGTAATTTTCTGTAAAAAAAATTTCCATGAGGGATACGGATGTTTATCTTAATTTAAGGCATCCAGAATTCAAAAATTTGTATTACGTAATTTGTAAATATGATTCAAAATACCTTTTCGACCATAAAGTTGTTAACTTGTTTAAAATTCAAAAAATTTAACGCTGGCGACTGAAAAAAAGGGGAAATAGGTAAATGAGGTGAAATAGGGAACGAGAAAAAAACGGACCAAGCAGTGAGGCCTTTAAATAATAAAATGTCCAAAATAAATAATAACTACCTTTCTGCGTACCGATCTCGGTCACGATGACGATCCCTGCTTCGGTCCCTGTATTCCCTGGCTTTTCGACTTCTATCTCGACTCGAAGATCTCCTAGAATATTTATCGCGACTCGTTGATCGCCTAGAATTCCTGTCTCGATCCCTTTCCCTATCCCTGTCTCTTCCACTCTCTCGGTCCCTATCTCTTCCTCTGTCCCTCTCTCGGCGATCTCCTCTATCTCCTCTATCCCTTTCCCTGTCTCGTTCCCTGTATTTGTCTTTCCGATCCTCGTCAGACCTGTAAAAACATGTACAACAAGAGAATGCACTTGAAAAAAAGTAAGGAAGTTTAAGAGTACAATACGAAAAGATTGTGGTAATACTACAGGGTGAGTGTCAGAAGTGGACTGGAATTCACCAACCGGACCAGCAAACAGACTTTACGGAATTTGTATGAAAGAGCCAAAACGATTTGAAATATTTCCAAGGATTTCAATTATTTTAAGAAATGTTCACAAATTTCGAACGTTTTACGACCTTTTAAACATTTCAAAAATTTAAAGGCAGTTCAAGGAATTTCATAAGAATTAATTAAGGGATTTGATATGATTTAAAAGATTTCAAGGGATTTCAAGTAATTTTGAAGGAATTTCCATTTTCAACAGATATACGAAATTTCTAAATATTTATTGACATTTCTATAAATTGCAAAAAAATCACAATATTTCAGGGGATTTCACAAGATTTCAAGAATGCCATGTGGTTTTAAAGAATTTCCTTGCATTTTGACCGAATTTTATAAAGTTTCAAAATATTTTAATAAATTTCAAAGAATTTATTTAACAGAATTAAGGGATTTCATAGATTTAACGAGATTTTCACGTATTTAATTCAAGTAATTGCCAAAGATTTTAAGGAATTTGAAAGATTTTATGATGTTTTAAGATTCCAAGGCCTCCCTACGAGAAAAAGTAAGAAGCTCAGTCAATCAGAAAATGGTACGTCTTTTACTCATTGACACCTGTCTTGGTAATTTAAAAGAATATTAGAACATCTGATAGTAATTAGTAACGTGATTTCATTCATACCACGTAGACGCACCTGGCTCGCCACTGGCTCGTTCTTTCTGCTTCTCCCCACTGAGCTTCACTGTCCGGAATGTGCCTTGGTTGACTCCTGGCGACACTACTATTGCTATTATATTTGCCGTGGTTGTTCAACGTAATTGGCGGCTTGGCATTTCTAGCGTTTGTCGTCTGCTGCGGAAATCGCTCGCCGAGACGGTTTTCTAAATCTTTCTGAATAGGCACAGGGATTCTTGGAAAGAGAGTGGAAAACCACTCAAGTTTCGTAAGAAATTGCTTCAAAATATCGCCCAGTTTCATCATTTGACCACCTCCAGCCTTCACATCCATTTCCTCCTCATCTTCCAGGTACTCATCGTACCAGCTGAACAAATCAGCCGGTGGTTGTGTATATCTAAAATTACATTAAAGCTATTGAAATTGCAATGCGCTTTTTCAAATATTAATCAAGTTCTTTAATTTAAATTGGGTCTAAATCAAAGGTTTAGGTTTGCGAATTTATTTACCTAATATACATGAATCCTAGTGCACGAATGTAGGGAGAGTCAGGATGGTTGATCAGACCATTTAACTGCTTCCTGGTTAGCCTCAGAGTAAATAATTTGTACAGAAGGCAATAAGCCGTTGAGACGATTCCACCAGCTCCCACGCCTCGTACCTGAATGAACCGTTAAATTTACAATACCTGGGTAAATTAATTAGGTTCGCAATTAAAGCAAATACTACTGACCGAGAGCGTCCTACTCTGTAAGTATATAAAATTTGCGTTAAGTACGAATCCTCGGAATTCATTGACACAGAAACAGAAATAAATCGGATTTAAAACTAAAATACAGTAAGGCCTCGACAATACGAACTTTTCTAACCAGGTCAATCAATTTTTAAACTTCGATAATTCGAATCATTTTCAAATTCAGACTAGTAGTCAGTAACTTCCATAAAAATATTTGTTTTATAACACGCGATTTGAAGTTGAAAATATTCTTTTCGATATTGTTGATACTTTTTATTATCGAAGTTTTACTGTGCTTAGATAAATTACTCAGGGTTGCCACAAAATCCCAAATTCGAAATTCCCTGATGAACTTTTCATTTTCCCTGACCGTTCTAATTTTGTATTATATGTATAAAAACAACCATACACCTGGGAGATCAAGAATGTTAATGCAAAAAAAAGGCTTGTTCCTGAATTTATTTTAAACACTTTTAGTGACAACAGACATGGGACATCTACAAATTATATAAGAATTAAATTTGTAGTTGAAAAAATTAATTTCCAATGAAGAAAAATAGTATATTGTGTTTCTCATGTAAATGCTAAAGTTACCATCTTAAATGAAAACACGAATATTTTAGGTTGATATACAATCACCTAAAAATTCATAATGCATTGTAATTTTACAGAATCTGTCTGGAAACTTACATAACCTAAAAGTTGAATTCCATATTAAAGGTGGATATTCGTTAATGTCAGCGAAAACGTCACTTTGGGAGTAGGTAATAACCGGACCTACTCTGAAAGTAGTAAAATTAATGAATATTCAACCCAGAAAAAAAATTGTTAACCAAATAGTTAAATTTTTAACCCAAAATATGAATTTTCTATCAAAAAGACAAATTTTGAACTAAATACATAAAGTCCCAAATGAAAAAGATCATTCTTGGACCAAAAATAGTATAGTTAAAATGTTACAAAATAACATGAATTTTCACCTAAAACCGATTAATGTTCAATCAAATAAAATAAATTTTCTACCAAACAGATGAATTTTCCATTAGAAAGATTAAATTTCTATCAAACAGATAAACTTTCAGTCAAAAAAGATTAATTTTTAGCAAAATAAATACATTTTTAAAGCAAATATTTGAACTTTTAAAGGAATTTTCTGTCTAAACGTTAAATTTTTAAAGATTCAAGATTTCATACGTTTAAAGGAAAGCTTTTAAAAAACGTGTTAAAATCATAGAAAACACATAAAAAAGAAGTAAAAAATCTCGCGAGTAATGACATCTATGTACAAAAGCTTTATCTTAAAACACAGGAATTTTCAAACAAATAATTGAATTTTTAAATGGAGAAGACACATTTTCAACCAAATATGGAATAGTTAAATTTTAAATAAAAAAACAAGTATTTAACAAACAAAAATTAATTTTTAACGAAATAGTTTAATTGTCAACTAAAAGAAAGGGGTTTCAACTAAACTGATGAATCATGAACCAAATTAATTAATTTTTAACCAAAAAATACGAGTTTTCAACAAAATAGTTCAATTCCCAACCAAAACAGATTAGTTTGCAACCAAACAGTTGTGATTTGGAACCCGAAAATATGCTATTTCTACCAAAGTAGATGAATTTTCAACATAAAAAGACGAATTTTCAGCCAAAAAGAATGCTTTTTGAACAAAATAGTTGAATTTTTAACAATATAATAAAATTAACTTCAACCTCAGTTTATGGAAATTCCGGCCAGGTTGTCTCTGACAAGTTTCAAATACCCTAACTTTCTGGCATTCCCTGACTTGTAACAACCCTTGTACTTTCACAGAATGGCACTAAATGCAAACTTTTATGATATCCTTTATGGGTTATTCGTAGACATTCATTGAACAAAAAATGATATTATCCTGTCGAACTTCTGTAAAAGTAATTCGAAAGTGAGTCTAGCTACTACTTTCTAATAACTAAAATAACGTGTTTTTTGAAGACGTTAAGTAGTTATTTTTTCCCTAAAACTAATTTTAATGATAAAATATCAGAGTAAACTTGTTTTAGAAAACATACTTACACCTCCACACATGCCGGTTTGGCCCGCAGTTTTTCGACTGCCCTTTTCCCAAGGTTCTAGGTGAGATACTTTGTAATAAATTTCGTCGATGACTTCGTGGTAAGTTTTCAACTCGTAGAGGTTGACTTTGAAGTAATGGGACGACTGTATATTTGTTAATATCAGAGGATTCAGATTCATAGTCCTCTCGTTGCCCCATAGTGGCAAAATGTTTGACTTCTTTTCCTTTGGATTTGATTTTCGATCCTCCTCGCATCCGCTGGAATTATTCCACGGCGAACCTATCCACATGAGGATTAATTTTATTAAAAAATATTTTTATTTAAAAAATGTAATATTTCTTTCGGCATTAAATTATCAACATTTCTGCGTTGCTTTCAAAAATTGCAAGCCTGTAATAGAACCTCGCAATAATGTAGGCAGATATGCTTTATCTTACTTTTATCATGTTCACTTTTAATACCATGTTCGCTTTGAAAATAAATATTTGTTGAAGATTTATGCAAATATACTGGGCTTCTATTTTATTTGTACGATTTTATGGATCTCTAACAGTTGAAGTAAAAGAAATTTCATAATTTCTAAAATAATTATTAACTCTAAAAGCAAAACTTAATTTATAAATAAATAATGAATGAATTTCACAGTTACATATTGAATCCATTCGCTACGTTTTAGTGTTTTTTTTCGCCACTGGGCCTTTTTAATAATTCTGTACACAGCTTTGAGAAAGTCAATGATTTAAGAGCAACACAATGTTAAGGTAATTAATTAATTAAAGGTTGGGAAAATAATCTACTTCTATTATTCAGCCCGTCGCCCTCTCATGTATATTAATTATTTTACTATGATATTATTACCTAACGAGTGGAGCATACGTTTCGTCTAGCCTCATTTTAAAAGCGGACATATTCACTCTGTTATTAATTTATACAGAAAATTCTAAAGCCTTCTCACGAAAATAAAAGTGCATAATATTGATTATCAAACGATGCGGAAATTCCCACTGCAAATTGAATGTCGCGTTCACTGAATTTATACACAAATTAAAGACATATGCATACGGAAATATGTACAAAAATCTGGCATTTTTGGAGCAAAACTGCGAATTGGGGCACGTCAAATTAGAGATGACACTTTTTCAAAAATACGACTTTATTTGAAAACCGTGTAAGTTGAGAGACTCAAATCCGAAACAAATTTTTCTTTTTACATCAGAAATATATGACAGCCATGAAATTCTCACAAATTAAGAATATTGCAGTTAAACCTCGACAGTCGACGTTGATTACTAGATTATAGGTTAGTTACGGAAGATGTCAGAAAAATAACGTAAAAAAACGTTCTCAAATCGGAGAAAACACATAAAAATGAAGTAAAACGACCCGAGAGTAATGATTTAAACAAAAAACATTTCTATATGCTTACTTACCGTCAGCACCTTCTTCTTGAGCTTGCATTTTTCCGTGTTTTCGTTATCGCACTGCGGGCGCGTACTCAGCGAATTAAGACACTCTATCAGAAAATAAATACGTACTTATAAGTAATTAGATACATTTTTCCGTTTTAAAGCAGCAAAGTAGGTAGTTCTTCTAATGAATTCTAGGTTTTCTTGAAATTCCCGTTTGCGACAAATATCAGAAAAACTGACGTCAATCCCTTTGGTTCTTCTGTTTTTCTCGACATGAAATTCTGACATGCGCATGCGCACAATTGTGACACATCCGGTTCGCGACGAACTTCAAACGTTGGCCGATAGATAGTCTAAGCATCGATTTAAATTTGAAAATTTGGCGGTAAACGATACTGTAACAGCTTCTCAGAAAATTATTTTTGTATATCACAATATTTACAGAAATTTCAATCCAGTTTTCAAAAGAAAGAAAATCTCAAAAATAAAAAAATGAATATTTTTTTTAAAGAAACTCCGAATGATGCAAAATGGAAGAATGTTTGTTTTAATCTTTGAAAATTGTTTCTTAAATTTAGTATAGAATTGCAACTGATATAATAACTTTATTTATTTAGGAATATAGAGTACATAGCTCTGATTCATTTTCAAATATTATTTTCACAATCAAAATAAACTTCAAAGTTAAATCAATTTTTTAAACACAGTCATTCAGTTTGAAGCATTCCAAATCTGGGTTTCAAGTATTTATATTTAAACCGTTAAACATATATCATTTTGGATTATTTTCAAATGAGAGAAATTTATGATTTCTGTTCACCTTGAATTACGGGAAGATTCATTTTGAAATATATTGGGTTTTCAAGAAAAGAGTTGAATTTTGAACTAAACAGATGAATTTTCAACCCAAACACGAATTTTTAAGAAGTGTGTTGAGTTTTCCAGTTAAAAAATCGAATGTTTTAAACAACTTTTGTCAATAAAACACAACAGATTAATATTCAGTAAAACAGTTAAATTACAAATTACACTGGAACCTGGATTTCCGTAAACTGGATTGCTGCGTTCCTAGAATTGATGTCCTCTGCATTTTGGTGATGCGCGGCGTGGGGCCCGAAAGACAGGCGGTGCCCAGTCAAGCGTGACAAACATCATGAGGGCCGCACTCTCAGAGCGTTAGTTGGTTCAGGTTGCATCATGCGTCCAAATCCAACAAAAATGGCTCACACGACCCTGCCTATTTACGTTCGGAGTCCCTGGATTTGTGTCGAAGGCCATACTGCGGGCTATGACCGAAACCGTGCACAAATCCAGGTTACAGAGCATAATAATTTTTAATCAAACATTTGAAAACTATCAAGCAAACGAGACAAATTTTTAACAAAGCAATCTAGTAATTAGCTAAATAATTAAATTTTGAAGTTATACAAAGAATAATTTTAAAACAAAATAGTAAAATTATCAAACAAAAAATATTAAACTTCAACCCAGGAAAAAAGAACCCATTGAAAAGGCGACTCCGTGAATTGCGTATCTGTCATTTGCAGATTGAGATTTTCAAAACTGAATTGGTTTGCGACTATGTGAATCGGTCAGTTTCTCGAATGGTTTTGAATCTGCAATGTACTACAATGTCCATTTGAAGCAAAGTCATATTGAATCGATTTACTTCTTTTTGAATGAGACCGATTTTTTTCAGGTTAAGCTGCCATATTTCACATGATTTTTAAAATTTATAAATTATTGATAGATTGAGAAAAATCATACGCAAGGCTACTAGATTCCTTGTGCTATCTTAGTTCTAGAGAATGTGAAGGCTTTTGTGGCTTATAAGTCCGTCAAAAAAATAATAACGAGTAATATTCTGTTAAAAACCAATCGGCGGCAATCTGGAATTCCAGTGACAGATACGCTATTCAAACGACTCCGAAACCCATTCAAAGCAAGTGAATGGATTTTTGTTTCCTGGGAACCGACTAGTTTAATATTTTCTAGCCAAAAAGAAGAATTATTCAAAAGACAGTTGAATTATCAACCTGAAAATTTGCATTTTTTACAATAAAGATATTTTTTTATCGAAAAATGATACATTTTTGAAAAAATGACTGAACTTTGAATAATATTTAATTTTCAATCAAAAAGTTGCATTTACAACCAAATAGTTGAAATTTAGATTAAAAAAAGACGAATTTTCAACAAAATAGTTGAATTTTCAAGACAAAAAGACGGAAACAATAATAACATTTTGAACCAAACAGAGTTGACTTTTTAACCCAAAAAGAAAACTTTTTTTAGAAGATGGTTGATTTATCAGCTTAAAAATTTGAATTTTCAACGAATAGATCGTTTTTAATCAACAAAGATTAATTTTAAATTAAATAGTTGAAAAACATACTTTTCAAACAAACAGTTGCATTTACAACCAAATAATTGAACCTTCAATCAAAATAAGAGATGAATTTTCAACAAAATATATGAATTTTCAAGCAAATAGTTGAATGTTCATGCCAAAAAGGCGAATAGTCAACAAAACAGTTAAATTTTCGACGAAAAAATATGACTTATTTGAAATTATTTATTTTATTTTTAATTATTTATTTAATTTTAAATGATTAATTTTTCAATCAAATCGTTCCTATTCAAGTGTAGAAATGCGAAAAACGTAGAAAGGGGAAGTTTTTTGAAAAAAGGGGAAAATAGGAATTCTTTAAAAAAGAGAAAAAAGGGGACTATAGGAAATTGTGAGAAGTCTTTAATTTAATTTGAATCTAAACGCTTTTAAACGTTTTCGATTTAAAGATTTTACAAAATTTAAAGTTTAAATAGGAGAGACAGGGGATTTTCCGGGACACCCGATTTTCTAATAAGTTATATGATTTTTAGTACTGTTCTTTTTAGGAATAGGTAGAGGAACTGATACGTTATTTGAAATAAAAATTAATTAATTAAAATTTCAAAATATATATTTTTTTATCACGCTTGTTGTGCAGATTAATTATTGAAATTTAATTTAATAACTGAGTTTTATGACATTTTTGAACACGATTGTTTAATATTCAGACATAAATGAAAAGTACAATGTTGGGGCAAGACGGGACATGTACTGGGGCGAGACGGGTCACACATTTATCAAACCCGATAAATGCTGAAAGGTTGAATAATTCAAAGATCAAGTTTTATATATGTATTATAAAATGTATAAGTGTATATAACTTTAGATATTTTATTTTTAGCATACATATTTGCCAAGCTTTAATATTTTTATTGAAATACACCGATTAGAAACAAAGTTTAATTTGTACGAATTTAAATCATTTCTTTTTCAGCCACGTAAGTGCTTATCTTTTTAGATATTTATTTTGCACGTGTTAATAGAAAAATGTGTTTTAAAATTTTCAAAAATATTTTCATAATTTTAATATCTTCGTTTAGATAAACATTTTTTCTTTCTTTCTGGAGTTCAGAAAATTCTTTTAAACATGAATTATCTCTTATAAATGGAGTGGTATATCAACATTTTTAGAAATGTTTTCACTATCATATTTAATACCTATTTCTGATGCAAATAAATATTTACATTAATTTCTTGTTGTAAAACTTATAATATTGCTGCGTTATGAAAAAGTAATTTTTTTGTCATTTTCAAAAAATGTTAGTGTTTATAAGGGACCATACTTAAATTACATATCAGCTTAAGAGAGGGGGAAGGGTCAGGAGATTTTTTTACGATTTGTTACATAAGTGGGGGGGGGGGGTGGTGTCTTTAATTCATGTGCGTAATTTTTGGAAATTCGCAAATGAAACAAATAACTCTCAGTAATTGTACAGAAATTTAATATGAATTCAACTTTACGCGCCAAAGAAAACTGGTGAGTGAAAAACGAATGTAGGCAACAACAATTTTATATAAAGTTTGGGAATCGTATTTTTGTTGAAAATTCAACTATTTTTGCAGAAAATTTACTTTTTGATTAAAATATATATTTTGATGTTGAAAAGTCAACCGAAATCTTTTTTGGACGAAAATGCTACTATTATTTTAAATGTTGTCTTTTTAATTTAAAAGTGTATTTATTTTAATAGAAGTTGCATCTTTCTTGAATAAAAACGCAAGTCTGTGGTTGAAAATTCAACATTTTTGTTGAAAATTTAACTATTTATTGGAATTGAAACTGTTTTGTTGAAAATTAAACTATTTTGTTGTAAATTTACTTTTTGATTAAAATATATGTTTTGATGTTGAAAAGTCAACTGAAATTTTTTTTGGATGAAAATGCTAATATTATTTAAAAAATCATATATTTTAGTAGACATTTTATCTTTCTTGGATAAAATGCAACTGTTTGGTTGAAAATTGATGTTCTATGCTTGTGAATTCACCTATTTTGTTTGAAAATTTTAGTTGCGAAATTTTTTAAAAAGTAATTTTCTTTGTTAAGAAATCTAGTTCTAATATATCTGAGACTTCTAAAACTGACATTTTTTAATTGAAAATTCTACTGCGTGGGTAAAAGTTGAACTACTTTGTTTAAGTTATGATTTTTTTTTTAATGAATGTTCATCTCGTTGGTTGAAAATTTAACTATTTTGTTGAAAATTACTTTTTTGCTTAAAATTAATATTTTTTGGTTCAAAATTCAATTTTTTACAGAAAATTCATTTTTTGGCTTCTAAGATTCAACAATTCAGGTGAACACTTTTTAGTAGAGAATTCATCTTTTTAGGTTGAAAATTCAATTATTTTGTTGAAAATTGAATAAGTTTGCTCAATATTAAAGTATTTTGTTCAAAATTGATCTTTTATGATTGGAAAGTCATTTTGTTCTGTTGAAAATAAATAAATGCATTTTTAAATTCTTAATTTATATCTGGAATATTGTTTCATATTCAATTTATAAAAGATCATGCGTTAAAAATATTACAAGAAGAAAATTCTAGTGAAGGAAAAGCATGTATTATCTTAAATAACAAAATTTCCATTAGTTTCAAGTCCCCTATCTTATTATTTCTGGAAACCATGAATTACGTACAGTAATATGGGAGGGTGGGGGGGGGGGGTAGAAATATTTTGTTACGTTTCGTTACAGGGAGGGGGGAGGATATAAATATAAATAATATTACTCCAAACAAAATGACGTGAAAATTTAACTTTTTAATTAAAAATAATAAATAATTTAAATATCACGTATCATGCGTATCCCGTTCCGCCCCAGGCCCGAAACGAGACGGCAAAAAATACTACTTTATAATTTGAATTTTTTATTCGAAATTACTTGATTTATGCACCACATTTAATTCTTCAAGAAATTGATAAATAAAGGTTCACAGTATTTAAATAATAAATTACATTGTATTATTTCACAACAGATGGCAAGAACTTTGATTAAAATTAAAATAACGTGTCCCATCCCGCCCCAGAGTCTCTCGTAATTAAACAATTTCTAAATATAAAACTTTAATGAGAAATTATTGAATTTTTAATATTCTCAATTAAAATGGTACTATGTTTACCAGTCTTAAATTTAATTTTTGAATGTTTCATTATGATAAAATTGAAACTAAAGTATAACGAACTTCTGAGAAAAACGAAAAAAGTCGATACTCACATTTTTCTTCAAAAAGATGCAAAATTCGCATTTTTTCAAACCGAAGTCTAATCATTTTTTTTCAGTTTGAAAAATAACAAAATAACTTTTTCAGCATGAGAAAGAAATTTTCTTTTCTAGGATTGAGAAAATTAAAAAATTTGGATTCGGCTGGGTTCTGAGATAAAGGAATTTTTATATAGGTATATTTAAAGTGCTCAAGAACTAATTTGAATGTAGGTAGTTAAATTGAGATGTAAACAAATTTAAATAATAGATTTTTTTCGCAAGTTAAGATAAAATAATTTCTGGGCTAATTTTAAGCTGAAATTAAGTACATTGTGATTTTTTCCCATTTATTAAAAATTGCAACTGCCAAAACAAATTGGAGTCACGTGACATGAAAGTTGACAGGGATTCTCAAATATTCAGGTCAAAGCACAACTGGCTTTTTACCAAAATTTTGATAAAGATTTTATGCCAAGTTATGCAGAAGCTGGCAGAAGTCCTTCTCGGGGGTGCACGTCTTCAAACAATACATTTTTTTATGTCTAGTGGTTCTTCTCACGGAGGTATCCGTGGTTTTAGTACATAAATTGAGTTTGTGAAAAAGTGTGCTTATGTCACCATGTTGACGTGTTTTTACAAAGTGTAGATTGCTTCCATAAAACTTTATTACCATAAAGTTATTTTTGAGAGATTGCCGCTAATAACTTTTACAAAAAACTCTTTGAACAACAATCTGTTTCTTAATGCCCACGGTTGATTTTGATTATTTGAGAATCACTGATACCTTAGCTGTGATTGGTGGAAAATCCGACCCCTTTGACGTCACATTGGCCCTCCAATCGACATCGTTAGAAAAAATTCAAATTTCAACAATGAATTAAAGATAGTAAACAAAATTAAAATAATGTTCTTTTGACTTATATGAGATATGTATTTTTATGAAATATGCGATATTTCGATATTCCAGAATAAAAAACTGTCAAGAATTTTATAACTCTAGCCTCTAGCAAAGATATATCGCCTCTAGCCGGGGACGTATTTCTGCATTATCGACAGAGGCGTTTACTGGATGCCCGATTTGCAAGTGTGTAAAGTGTGTTTCAGTTCCCCAGCCCGGTTTTCTAGCTTCGCAGAAAGCGTAATCAACGAATCGGTCGTTTTTCGACGTTTTTGTTATAAACGAACGCCGCGTTATTCGTTATGAAGTCAATCTCCCAGTTCTCTTATGTTTCGTCGATGTTCTTGGTTAATCCGGGTCGTTGGAATTAGTGAGCAGGGCGAATCAGAAATTCAGATGCGTGCCAGGAGCACTCGTGCGAACACATGTTGTGGAATTCGTAAGTTGTCATTAGCAGGGCCTTTTTTCCAAGAGTGGAGCTGATTTTTCTCGTCAGGTTGGGCTTTCCGTGGCTCCCGGTCGTTCTCAGCTGCTGTGGTAAACACTCTTTTAGCGGATACCAATGTGCCTCTTTCTCGCGAATACTACCTTCAGAGATCTTCATGAATGTCCAGAACACTGTGACAGCCATGGATGTTGACTGTCCGATAGTTAGTCTCAAACGGTCCAGCAGTGCTCCTATGATTAACGAAATCAGTGCCACTATGTCTATTACCTCTCCGTCTACGTCTGCTCCAAGGTAATTGCATTTTTCCTGTCTCTCGATCAACCCCGCGACTTGTCAATTTCGCAATTGCTCGAGACCCAAGTTCCCACTATTTGCCTTTTCCTATCCTTTCCGATATGTGCCGACTCTATTCTACAATTTATTTTTTTCACTCGACAATCCCACGATATTTCTCCTTCTATTGTCTTTTGACAATTTTTCACGAGCTTTCAGAGACTTTATAGTAAGTTATGTACTTTTTATTTTTAAGAAGCTGATTAACTTTGAGTGGATATCAAAACACTAGACCACTCAAGATGTAATTAGATTTACGTATCAGTATTAATTAAGGATTTGCTACAGGCAATTTTTTTTAAAGGCTGGTGTTATACCTACGCTAACGTGAACCGATCTCCGGACACTAAACCTACGCGAAGTTTCATATTTAAATATTTTTTTAATTGTACAATTTTACACCCATATCTTTCATAGCTAAATAATTGTAAAATAGAAAAGGTTGAAATGGGAGTAATGCCATGTTAACAAAATTCCACATGATTTGGTTCTAATTTAAATAATTCAATCTTGTACATAGTTTTAAAAAGAAAGCCTTTTAGTACTTGACCGGCTAGATATTCAGAGTCTCGAAATAAAGCTTTCAATTTGGGTGACTTCAGTTTTGTAAATGTATAATTTTGAATGTTTCTAGTTTGGAAATTCAATCGTTTTAAGTTGTTAACGAATTTGTAACGAACTGCCTACAGTTACGGAATTTTCCGTAAGACTAAGCTCTTCCAGCTTGTATAGGGCTAACGTTACGGAAAATTCCATAATACTAGCCCTAACGCTATACTTGATCGGTTAGTTTTACGGAAAATTCCGTGATACTAGTCAAGTAGTCAACGCTAATTTTTAACCTACATTTTTAGTTATATTTTGCTAAAAATTTCAAGTTCTTAGAAAACCCAAATTAAAACGCTTTGTAATTTGAAATCATTAGAGTTAAATATTAAAATTAAGTAATTTGTCGTATAAACAAATTCCGTTGAAAAAATTAATATTTCAATTATTAAAATTATATGCATGCTGACTGAAAATAACTCAAATATTGCAAAAGTTTAGATTTAGAATTTAAACATTCAACATTTTGTCACTTAAAATTGTAATTGTTCAGAATTGTACAATTTTAAATTAAAATCCTTTTTAGCTAAATGTTTTTAAAATTGGAATGATGTCATGTCAACAAAATGCAAAATTCTTATGTTCTAATTTAAATAATTAAAAAATATATAATTTTAAAAAGAAAGCCTTTACTCAAAATCGCACTTCAAGGTTAAATATGAGATAGGGGAGACCACCATACAGTAATTTAATGTAATTAATAGTTAAGACATGATACGTAATAATATATTAAAATTAGAATGGATTATTTTACTTATATTTGTGCTTTTAATTAATTATTATCTACTTTAGGATCATTATTTACTGTCGGGTGGTCTCCTTTCAGGGTGTAAAAGATTTTTTAACGGAAATGTTTAGTTATATTTTGCTAAACATTTCAAGTGTTTGGAAAACCAAATGAAAACACTTAAAAATTTGAAACCACTAGAGTTAACCATTAGAATTAAGACATTTATCCTATACACCAATTCAGTTGAAAAAATTTGGATTTAGAATTTAAACGCTTAACATTTTGTCTCAAATTTAAATTGTACAAAATTGTACAATTTTCTATTAAAATCCTGTACAGCTTAATCTTTTAAAAATTATAATAATGTCATGTTAACAAAATTTTTAATTATCAGATTCTAATATAAATAATTCACAATTATATAATTTTCTATTATTTACATAAATTGTTCAGAATTAAATCATTTCCAATTAAAACCCTTAATAATTAAAAAAAAATTCAATTGAAAATATTGAAACAAAAATTTCAATGAAACTTTATAAATGGGAGATTTTCAAATTATCGCAGCGTTTAAAATTCAGGAATTAATCATTATTTTAAATTTGAATCACTCAGCCTTTAATTACTTTGTAGTAGTAAAAATCTTTTTCGAGGGCCTCGAAATAAAGTGTTCAATTTGCGTGGCTCCTGCTTTCTAATTATATAATTTTGAATGTTTTTCATTTGGAAATTTTAGACGCTTTAAGTTGTAAATGAATTTTGGACGGAAATGTTTAGTTACATTTTGCTAAAAATCTAGAATTTTTGGAAAAATCAAATTACAACGCTTTCAAATATGAAACCATTAGAGTTAACTGTACAAAATGTTTAAAATACTTTCAAATTTAGCAGTGCTAAAATTTGAAGTCTACTTAAACCTATAACCCTCATATTTTTGAGCCGATAAATTTTGAATCTTAAATTGGAAAAAACTTTTCAATGCTTCAAATTTTCGGAATCATCAAATGAACAACTTAAGTATTTGAAAATATCTAAGTTAATCCTGCAAGGAGGACATGTTGTTTTATAAGATTGTATAAAATTTTAGAAAATTCGAATTTTAATCTTTCTGTTCGTCAAATTTCTAATAAAGTTAAGTTTTTCGCGTATATATAGTTTTATGAAGTCGCTTCACGTTAGCGTAGGTTTAACCTCTCAATTTTTTAAATTCTTGTAACCTACTGTACCGGGTGTCCAACAGTCAGAGAAGTCAGGAAAGTCATAAATGTCAGGAAAATTAATTGATCATGGAATAGTCGCGGAATTTTTTTACAATTGTTTTTTATGATAGTTAGTGTATTGCTGAAAAAAGAAAATTAAGTCTTAAAAGTAACGCAAATTGCTCATTTAGTATTTCATATTGATTTTGAGATCATTATTATAACACATGCTCATGTTTAACATAGTCTGACAGGAAATATATATATATATATATATATATATATAATGCATATTAAAATTATCCTACACTTTCAGAAAATACCTAATATGCAAAAATTTAATTTAGGTATGACATTGTCAAACTGAAAGTCAGAAAAATCTCCAGTCCGGCGGGACGTTTTGTTAACAATTTTTATTTTAAATTAAAACGTTCAAATTGTATCCTTTCAAATTTAAATTACTAAAAAATGAACCATTTAAAATTTTACGCAGTATTGTTAAACATTTTTAGATCTAACTTTTTAATTTTGTTTGTATAAGTTTTTGTCTGCTTGGACGCTGTAATTTTTTAAGACTTGTTTACTTCTAGTGTTTACTTGTGTATCATTTTTTAAGCTTTCTTCGCTCTCGAAATAATACTAACACTAATATTAATTTAAATACATCATTTTTTTTTTGTTTCCATATTTTTTTTCAGGGGGAAATTTATGAATAAATGAAAAAAATTGTGTAGTGTGAAATCTAAAATGTGGAATGTAAACAGGTTACATTTTTAGACGTATGCCACCTAAAAAAATATATTAACTAGAAAATTTTCAATTTCGGATCCTGAAAATTTCAAGGTCTGCCGTGTTGTAGAACTTTCAAATTTTTAAAGTTATACTAAAAGGCATAATGCAATCTAAAAATAATTTTTTTCCATCATTGTAAATAATGCAAAATAAATATTTGAGATCCAATTTTCTGTTATGCGTATAATTTAAAATTAACTAAAAAATTTCCACAAGGAAAAAGAATACTGAGCTTCTTATATTTTTCTTTGAATTTTTTGTATTTTCAGGGATGCTGTATCAACATTTAATGTTTTCGCCAGTACGCCACGCACGAGACGTTTTAGTACAAGTGTAAGAATTAATTTTTTTCTTCAGATAAATTTTAAAGAATCGCTTTCATAGATTATGATATAACGCCGTACTTCTCAAAAAAGCTATTTTTATTCTCAATTTCAGCTGTTTTATTATGGCCATTATTGGTCAATGCGAAGAGTTCCACAATCTGTGAAACTAAACTCTAATCTATCGACCTCACCAGCCCATTGCAATTCAAATTTTTATCAACGTTATTTTTTTTGACAAGGAATTAGTTCTCATATTTGAAATATTTAATTGAATACTTGACATATTTTTACAGCGAAATTTAAATTAATCATTTATTTATCTCTCATTTTAGAGTCCCGGCAGTATTCCTAGGTTAACTCCTCGCGTTAGTCAGTTAAGACAAGAAGAGTGTGTCGATGTTGCTGGACGAGAAGCAGCACATGAAAAAGAAATTCACAGTGCAATGCAGATCTCTCAATCATGGGAAGATTTGACTCTTGAGGCAGAGGGCTTGACTTTCAAAGAATCCGATTCACCGACACAGCAATTGAATAAGTCAGAAAAACAAATAACGAAAAGGGTATTTGATCCACTCAACTTGAATTTATCAGGCGGTGGGCCGCCATTGTGCTCTTCGCCTTCTCCAACGAGGTCAGGCCTTGGTCAACGTCAGTGTTATTCTCCAGGCATTCATATGGTCAACTGGAAAAATACTTTATCACCTAGTCCAACGAGGAAAGCTTTTGCTACGAGGTAATTTGATTCCTTCCTTCAGAATCAACTTCTACAATGACAATTATATCAAATTTTCAATTAGGGGGATTAATTAATAATAATAATATTATTATTATTTTCAGGCGCAGCTTGAGCCCGATAGCAATTCGTCCCAGTTGCCTTGGTCCGGTAAAAAGGAAATTCGAACTGGACGATATCACCGACCATCATTTACAACCTCCAGCCAAAAGAACCTCTTCTTTAGTCATTTCAAATTCACCCAGGTAAAGTTAAATTTCAAAATTGTTTATTGTATTTAAGAATGTTAATTCTTCACGAAGTTGATGATTTTTAGATTCAAAAAGGCGGATGATGAAATTTAATTATATATCAAAATGGACGCGTTGAGTTTTTGAAATTTAGGTAACTTGAAGTATTTGTTGTGTTGCTCGAAATGTATGAAGTCATAGAATTTGCGCAAATTATAGATTTAGTATTTTGCTATTTAATATGTTTCAATTTGAGCGATGACATCGAATTCGAGAAAATAACTTTTAAAAAATCTGCAAAATCAGACTGTCATTTAAAAAAAGTAACTAATTGTAGTAAATTCATTATATAAAATCATTATATATGGAAGGAATTAATGTAAAAAGTAGAAAAACCATAAAGGAACAATTTATTTTAGACATTAAAATTGCTTAAAATTTGTTTGGCTCAGTCATAAATAATCAAAAAGGTTATGAATCAACATTTAAAATTTTTAATCATCTGAAGTATGGAAGCTTGAAATAGGAGAAAAGGTTTAAAACATTCCTTCATGGCACAAACAGTTGAGCATGATTGGCAAGATAATACTGTCGAAGAATAATGTAAAATATTCATTAATATCTTCGAATATTTAGACTATAAGGAACAGCAGAAAATTAGATTTATTCATATTTTATAGAATATTTCAATAATAACGCGAAAGAGAAAAAAGTGCCAAAGGTCTTTTTTGTAGACCTTTTTAGAAGGAGCAATTTTTTTTATCAACTTATATATTATATATTCACCGTATTAGTACCATCTTAACAAAAAAATTACGAAAAAAGCCGGGGTTTTTGAGAAAAATAAGTTTGAACATTTTAAGAAAAACGGCAGTCATTTTGTTAATTTTGGAAGGTTTGAAAATTTTCCGATGGATTTCAAAAGGGAATGGAAAGATCTTTTCGAATAAAAAAATTGTTCAAATATCTATATTGATTTAGATACTTCAAAACTTCAAAAATGTTGTTCTATACATTCTTGATAAACGGCACAGCCTGTCAAACTGGAAATTAATTCGGTCTTTTGAATCTCTTAAAATTCCTTGGTACATTTGGAAATATTTTTGAATCCATTAAAATCGTTAGTAGTCTGTAGAAATAAATAAAAATCCCTTGAAAATAAAATAAATTACATTTATTCCCTAAAATTCTCAAGAAACCCTTTGAAATTCCTTGAAATACTTTGGAATCTTTTAAGGTAACTTAAAATCTTTGAAATCCTTGAAAATTTGTTATGTTCCCTCATATCCCTTGAAATTTTTGAAATCCGTTGAAATCTCTTTAAATAAAATTTAATTCATTCCCTAAAGTTCTCTAGAGATGCGTTGAAACCCGTAGAATCCATTGAAATCTTTGGAAATCGTAAAAATCATGTCATGTATGTAGAAATCATTAAAAATAATCTCTTGCAATCCTTGAAAATTCAAAAGAAATCTTTTGAATCACTAGAAATCCCTTCAAATTTAGTCCCGTGATATCAGCGGAAATCCTACAAAATTCTTTGATATCCCTTGAATTTTTTTTAGTATCTTGAAATTTTTTGGAATTTGTTAAAATACTTTAAAATCCTCAAAAATCTTTTAAATTCTCTTAAAATTAGCTGAAAGGCCTTAAAATCCGTAAATGTCCTTTGAAATCCGTTAAAGTCTCATGATATAGTTGGGAATCTTTGAAGCCATTTGGAATCCCGTGATGTTTTGATGAAGTATGACGAAAAAATCCGTGGAAATTCTCTGGAATTCCGTAAAGTTCATTGAAATTCCTTGATGTCTTTGAAATCTTTTAACTCTTGTGGAACCCTATAAAATTCTTTGAAATCTGTGGAATCCTGTGCATCTCTTGAAATAATTTGAAATCCTACTTTAAAAAAATAAACAAATCATTCGTTTTTTGCATAAATTCTTTCAATATTTTAACATTATTTGTGGGCGTCCACATGAAAAGTGCCCTTATAGCCGGTTCTAGTTTAGGAGTTATTCGCTTTTTTCAAGTTCGGGTCAAAGTTATTATTTTATTATTTGAGTGAGGGATGATACTAGAACTTATATTGAATCTATTGGCATTTTATTCATGTCCTGAAAGCAACCGGAAGTAGGTATGTTTCATATTCGAAGAAAAAGAATAATACGTGCGCTTATGGCACTCTCTAACTTTAGATGATTTTTTCTCGAAAAGCGGTTTTTCGTTGTTTTAATTTCAAAAACGTAACTCCATATCGACCGTAAGGACCCTTGTCACGCGAATGCCGACATTCATTTCTGTATTTACTGATTTTCTTCTAATGATTTTTTTTTCAATCGCGAAAAAAATATGAGAAATTCATTACCGGAAAATAATTCTAGGCCTATACTGAACTTTTTATAATATATTTTGTGAAGAAATTCTTATTCTTGAATGTTTTGCTTATAAAATTATAAATGTTTGAATAATGTTATTTTCAGGTTAGATGCAATTGCAAGTCCACTTCCAGGGACCATAAGTTCTGTAGGAACCCCAGAATCCCTATCCAGTGCGGATTCCCCTAGCTTTTCCTTTCAACCTGTAGATAGCCCATCGCCGAGTCGAATTCAGACAAACGGAGATGACCCGATGTCTGACACCAACGAACAGATGAAGACGTCAGACAACTCTCAGATAAATCAAAGTGGTCAGTGCAATTTTAGGTGAATAATGTGTTCAGCAAGGTCCCAAGAAACTAGTTGTCAGCAAAGTGAAAAGGATTCCAGGACTTCTTTGTAAATCATTGTGCTAACGTACCGATCAACTTCTATTCGCCAAATACTACTTGCCAATCTGTGCCACATTCATGGCGAACTAAACTATAAATCATTATTGATTTTTTTGCGTGTATACTTGAAACCTGTATGAACGTCTTGAGTAGCACTTAGACGAGATCTGTTTCGAAAAAGCGAATACCTAACATCATCAATCAATCAAACGCTGAGAATGTAAAACTGGGAATCCGAATTAAATTAATAATTCGAATCTCACCAGATTTATTCAGATACTGAAGCCGAATTCTAAAAAGCTGGATTTTTAGAGATAGGAATAGCAATTTTTAAAACTGGACTGAATATTTAAATAGCCTTCATATATTTTTCGAACGAGTCTGGGTTTCTGGAATCAGAAATCGGCGGAGAAACTCACTAGTTTGTTGAATCACGAGCGTCATTAAAGTGCAAGATTGATAAGAAACTGCGAGTGCGATATCGAAGCAGGTTTTCTTTTGTAACAAAGGCTCTCCTTGTTGAATTGGAAATTAGTAAACCTTGGGATTTTTGTTCGTTCTTTTTCACCAGCGACGTATTTACCGGCTGGTTCCCCCTCCCCCTGCCCCTCCCGAAGTTTCAACTGATTTGGCGCGAAATTTCTAAAGGACTTTTTGGCCATCATTGATATCTTTCTTTTTTCACCGGTAATATCACGAAAGAGGGAAAGATCAAAATTAAACGTGTCCCGTAATACGGGTCAATACCAAAGTACAAGTAGTATAATGCCATAAAATATTTCTAACTTTGTTTTCAATGCCATTGATAACGCTGTATTTATGTGTTTTTGTAAATAGAACGCCTTACCTTACTGAAGGTAATCTCTTGTTGGTATGTGATTTTAAATTGAGTTTGTCAGCGTAATAAATATTAAGAATATTGTGTAATATTATGATGTGGACCATCTGGATGACTGTGTTTATAGTTGCGAGTTCTAAGCTAATGATTGGGAGTTTATATTTTAATTGTATTGCTTCAGGGTAATCCAGCTCGGTGTAAATTTATATTCCATAACCGGGCATTCCTCGCTTATAACCGATCGCAGCAATTGAACTGTGATTATTTTCTTCGGAGGTCAGTCACACTCTTGTTCAAGAATATCAAGAAATAATTTTCATGAATTCTCACTGAAGTCGTGTGATTAATCGATACTGTATAAATATCCGATTTTTCTCTACTAGAGAGTCGATTTTTAGGATTCCTTAGTGAGTGAAATCAAAGTCTCTAGTTCTAAGTGTTCCCTGGTCAGAAATTGGCTAGACATTTTTTTTTAAGAAATAAGGTTGGTTCGTACAAATGTAGGAAAGAAAAGTAATTTCAAAATGGACTCTCTTGCAAGTAGAATATTAAAAAGTGATGGAAAAAATGTTGGAAAGACTAGCTCGAAACGATTTGTGGTATATTTAGTTAGTAGGGTGTTTCAAAATGAAATAAAATTGGACATCACAAACAGCCTAATACTTAAAAGTTTAATTTTGGGTTCTTTATAACCTGTGTAAAATTTGAAATAGATTGATCATTATCAACTTCCACGCGGCAAAAATATATTTAGAAAATTCGTGATTCTCATTTACAAAAACCGATAATGTGAATTTTTAAAATCTATGTCCAAAAATTAAAATTCTTGTAAGATTTCAATATTTTCAGTTTTTCCAGGATAAAATCTCATTTTTATAAACCTCAAGAAATTAGATGTTAGTTCTCAGAACATTGCAAAAATCGCCAATATTATTTTTTTTCGAAATCTACATGATATGATCAATTTTCAAAAAGGTTGTTAGATTTTTGGAAGTCGGGCATATTATGCAGTTTAAGAAAACAAAGTTAATATCAGTGATTTTTGCAAAGCTCTGGGGATTAAAAGTTTTTTTAAACTTATTTTAGCCCCGCGTAAACTTAGGATATTGAACGATCTATTTAGAATTTTAGACAGGTTATAAGGGATCCAAAATTAAATTTTTCAGTGGTAGGCTCTTTTTGATTTCCAATTTTTGTTTTCTACTCAACTTTATATTAAGCTTGTAGAAATAATATATTTCCCGGATTTAACTAGTGTTGCGAGTAATAAAAATGTAAGCATCGATGAAAGTAATGCATAAGTGGTTTTTTATGATTTCTTCAAATATCATTGATTATTTATTCCATTCACGAGATAAAATGTAGGTTTCAAAGATTCAAGTCACACATTTTTTTCTTAACTTTTAAAGCACTCAAAAAAGGTACAGTTTCTGAAAACAAAATTTTCGTTGATTAAATTTCATAATTTTTCAAAAAAAGTTTAACACTCTTCTAATAAAAATACAGCATGACTATTTGTTGTAAGTTGCTTGCACGTTTATATCATTTACACAACTAACTGCCTGTTTTTTCATTTCATCCGTCTCGATTTATGTTTTTGATTTGCAACTAATCAATTCTATTATAGAAGATCAAAACGTGAAGATGGTAAAAATTCCTGATATTTGCTAAATTATCTCGAGTAGTATCTGAGATTTGAAATGTAAAATAATCTCCTGTGATCCTAGCCAAAAGTCCTTCAAAATTACGTAGTATATATAAAAAATAACATTACTGCATTATCTTCTCAACTTTTTATGAAGTAGCTCGACGAGCAAGGCAAGACTGGTTGAAGATAAAAAAACGTATTGATTTGAAAAATGTGTTCTCTCTTGATGTCAAAGCGCGTTTTTATCTCCGATACGAATGTGCAAAGATTTTCTTAAATAATCTCCGTAGCGCCTAATTCCTGGGCCTTCCCGAATTTACGAAATAACATTTGATGCTTCCTACTCCTAAGACTGAAATCGATGTTTTGATACTAAACATCTCTAAATTAAAATTATCTCTTCCGCAAGAAAAATGGGACTAAAATTCGTAGCGCTGAACATCGCGTTATTCTCTGTAATTAGAGTGGATTGAAAAATTCTCAGGTCTTCTACTTTTCACCAATTCGAACAAATTGAAGCGTGAGAATGTCGAAATTGAAGAGTTCATCAAACTACATTGATGAGAAGTGGAAAGCGTGAGAATTTGTTTAATTGCTCTAAAATGTAAATTAATACTGTATATGTACATGCTATAGAAAACACATCTACTTCGTATTTGATAGCCTAATTGTAAGTACAAAGTCGAATTAGCAGTTTCGATTCTTGAAGAAGTGAAACTTTAAATAATAACTAATTAAAGTCTCGTGGTAGATCATGTAAACCTATTGACCAGCGAGTCAGTTGAAATCCTTGTATAAAGTAAAAGAAGGGAGTGTACATTATTTTTCGCAATTTGCGACAGTAAGTTTAGGTTGAGTATGTGTATCCGAGTAGTGACAGTGTTTATAAATCGTATATTATTATATAAATTGTAATAGTAAACCACTTATTATTCCCGAAGGCAAAATGTACGAAAGAGCTGCTTACTAATAAAAGTAGTAAGTGTTTACGGTATTTAATATTTAAATATACGAGCGACATCTACTGCTTACGTTCTCTCGATAATAACCGTTACCATTCGATGTATTGAGACTTTGTACTTCGAATTGACGAATTAGAAATTGCAATTTGTATCAGAATACATTAAGCCAAAGATATGTATCGATCCTTTACTAACTGAAGAGTCACCAACGATAGAAATGTGCTAAACTAAATCAATCGACTTCCTTCTAAATCTTTTATACTTGCGTATCATTGCAAATACTGGACTTTCTGGTTTGATTGTTAACATCTAAGCCACTGACCTGTCCGCCTGAATTATCAATTATAAAACTTTTTGCAATAAAAAGAGACTTGTGACTAATGTCTGGTATCCTCTTTTTTAGAGATGAATATTTTGATGTTCAACTATTTTACGGTAATGATAATTTATTTAAGAGTGAGGACCATAGATTTCACAAAGACAGGATGGCCGTAAATCAAGGAAAAGTCCAAGAATTTTATTGCTCAGGGAAAAAAATCTTGCAAACGTCAGGAGAAGTATCAAAGATAATAAATTTGAAATTTTTTATTTTGATTTGAAATTGTTTCATTCCATGTATGAAAGTTTCTATGTTAAAAATGTTTCTAGATAATTTTTTTTGGTCCTTGAATATTATTGGTCATAGAAAATGAAAAACTAGGGAATTTCGAAAATGCGATTTTGAGGCCACCCTGATATAATATTCTCCTTGGTAATTTATTTGCCTTATATTTGTGTTTCTTTTTTTTCAGGTGACTTTTATTAGTTAAAAATTTAATTATTTGGTTTAATAATAACAATTTTATTAAAAATTTATCTTTTTGGTTAAATGTTCAGCTGTTTTTGTTGAAAATTCGTCTTTTGGGTTTAAAAAATAATCTGTTTTAGATGAAATTTAATCGTTTTTGGATGAAAATACAACTGTTTGGTTGATAATTAATCTTTCTTAACTATTTTTTGGTAAATTCATCTTTTTAGCGGAATTCATCTTACTTAAAATTAAAATATTTTTTGGTTGAAATGTCTACTATTACATTACTTGTTGAAAATTTATCTTTCATTATTGAAGATTCATCATTTTAGTAGAAAATTAATTTTTTTAACTGAAAATTTAACTGATCCAGTTTTAAGATAATTTTTTGGGAGAAAATTCATCTCTTATTTGGTTGAAAGTATAACTATTTGGTTGAAAATTGATCTTTTTTAATTGGAAATTCAACTACTTGGCTAAAAGTTGAACTGCTTTGTTAAAATTTTTGATTTTGATTGTTGAAGGTTCATTCCTTTGGTTGAAAATTCGTTTTTTTTTTGTTTCAAACAATTTTTTTAACTGAAAATGTAACTTCTATTTTTGGTTAAAAACTGTTTTTTTATATAGTTTGAAAATTCATCATTCTAGTTAAAAATTCATTTCTTTGGTGGAAAATTGGACTATTTTGTTGAAAATGGATTTTGTTAGAAATTTGACTGGTTGGAACTTTAAATATTCTTTTTTAAATATCAACTGAAGTGTAGAAATGCAAAAGGAGTCAAGCGCCATTTTTCAATTTTTTCAGGAGAGACTAAAAACATGTTGTAAATTCAGCGGGACCATTTAAGAAAAAAATAAGAAAGCTCTTTCGAGATACTTTCGTGCTCTGTCGAACTAAAAAAAGTTTGCTCACAAAAAGCTATCCGGTTTCTAGAAAATGAATGAAACAGGTCACGTTTCGAGGTTAGATTTTGGGTCCGTATCGACTTTTAACATATTACAACATTAATTGTGGAGTCAATTTGCAGTTTAAGAAAAAACTAAAAATTTGAATTCTAGCTATTGAATGGACTAATTTATTTCCAAAAAGTTTGTTTGAAAAAAATCATGCAGCTTCGCGAAATTTGAAAATCCAATTATGACTTGAAATCGTGTAAAACTGACATTTCAACTTCAAATGACGATAGCAGTAATAATTTTTAATATTTCCAAAAAATGGGGAATTGGGTTTTAGTTTATTTAATGCTGAACAGAAGGGACCCAATAGTAATTAAAAATAATTAGCCAGTGTCGAGAAAAATTAAATTTGATTTTTTACTTTGTGGTTAGAAAAGCTTCTCGGACTGTGAACACAAAAACACAAGCCAAACCTTTTTTTAGTGGGAATTTTGAAAAATGATGCCCTAAAAAAATCCTTTGGCAGGCATGTGTAATAGAATTTATCTGATTTTTTGAGCTAATAAACCCGATTTCGAAAATTTGGCGCTTGACTCCTTTTGCATTTCTACCTTTCAACTATTACATTTTTTATTGAGAATTCATGTTTTCGGTGAAAATTCAACTGTCTTCTAAAAACTTCGTCTTTTTTGCTTCAAAATGCAACCATTTCTGGTTGAAGTTTAAACTTTTTTTTTAAATTAAACCATTTGGTTGAAAATTCATCTTTTGTAGTAAGAAATTTTTAAATTTCAATTTGAAATTTTTTTCTTTCGTTCATAAAAGATTCTTTGGTAAAAATGTTATAGGGCTAGTCTTTGAATAATAATTGTGAGGGAAAATGAAAAATTGGTTAAGTAGAAATCAGGGAATTTTAATAATTAAGTTTTGCGGTCACCCCGAAAGAGTTTGAAGATTTCACAAAAAGTTTAAAGATTTCAGAAATAGTTCAAAGATTGAATAAATTTTAGAAATACTTGAAAGATTTCACAAAAGCATAGGGTAAATGTCCCAGTAATCGTGAAACTTTGTTATCATTTGAATATATAATTCAGATATTTTGAAAGTAACATCTAATAATAAAAACCAATTATTTATAGCATTTTACAGTAGCAAATAGAATATAAATACATTCAGATTAAATAAAAAGCAAGAAAATTGGTTTTGAAACAGTTAAGGAGATTTTAAGATTATAAAAAGACACCAAAGTTTTTAAAAGATTTTAAAAGTTCTTACAAAGGTTTCAAAGGTTTCATGAAGGCATGTACCTTAATTTGTAGTTTCAAAAATCATATTCCCTTCGAAAAATTGAAATTTTAGCAATTAAAGGTAAATCATTGTTTGGATTAAAAAATAAAATCATGTATGAAGAAGGTAATTATTATTTGAATATGTACAAATTTGCAGAAAAAAGTGAATAACATTAAGAGAGATTGAGTTTCATTTTCTTAGCAGCGCTCTCTTCTTCGCTGTCGCTATCTTCACTTTCTGAAACACTTTCCTTGTGGTCAAATTTGATTGTAAAAACAGTTCTTCCACAAATTCTCCCTTCTGTAAGTTTAATTATAGATTATATTAATGAAAATAATATTTTTTAATCTATATTGGACTCAATTTTAAGAACTTACGTGATTTTAAGATGAGTTGTCTACATTGCCACAGTATCGAAGCTTTTGCTCTCACTTCGTTTAAGCCTAGAACCGATCCTCTAAAGTAATTTTGGTTAAGGATTATAATTATAGAGCACTATAGGTACATTTATTTAAAATACTAGAGGTTATTTTAAACCTGATAATATTTTTAAAAGGATACAATGTTACTATGTCGTAGGGATTCCGGATCAGATTTGCGTCATTAGCTCCACTGGATATTATTACGTTCTACAAAATCACAATTTTTTAGATTTTCATTTTCTGATGATATGGATTTAAAATTCAGAACCAGTTATTATTATTTCATTTAGATACCTTACTCTTTCCAAACGTATAAAATAAGTGAGCAAAATGAATAGCAAATTTCCGGGTGGCACTTTGAATAACTTCTGAATATTTAATTTCAAAATGTACTCCTCTCTCTATAGCTTGTGTATACAATTTTCTAGTAAATTGCCATCCAGAATTAGTTGGGTTCAGACTAATTAAATCAGCATTCAGTTGAGAACAAGCGTGCTATGAAAAATATAACGAACAAACATTACGTTGAGATTTAAATTAATTTAGATTTTATTTTAATAAAGTTTGACTTACTATAAAAGCATTCTTATTTTTTGGCAATACTGCAAATATATTGTATTTTTGTAATAGTGAAGACTGACTCTGAAATAAAGAAATGATTCATTTATTAATAATTCATTCGAATTTAAGTTAAGTTCTCATGTAGAATACAATATTTCCATGACCAATGAAGAAACTTACCAGGCTATGTGTCCGGACGGGGTCAGAAAATGAAAATGTAATTCTAGTCAAGATTTTAAGCTTTCCTTTGAACTCATCGATTAAATCTTCTATTTCCAAAGGAGCTGGTAAATTACAAACAACCGGTTCGCTTACACTTCCTTTCTTCTTTTTCTTCTTCTCTGATTCGAAAATATTCTCGTCGACATTTTGGTTTATTGCTACAGTTTCATATCCCACTGGAAAAATAGTTAGTTAATTGATATTAATTAAAGCGAATACTTTGAGTCAAATTGTGAAATGCTTCAGAATCAAATACAAGGACGGCATTTTAATTCAAAAGAGGCGGATTTTTCTATTTCTATAATTCCTTAATTTCAGGGTTGCTGCAAAATCCTAATTTCGAAATTCCCTGACTTTTCCCAGGCCAATTTTTCATTTTCCCTGACCGTTCTAATTTTTGTTTGTTTTAAGTATAAAGCAGCCGTACAACTAAGAGACCAATCATGTTATTGCAAAAAACATTGTTCCTAAATTTATTTTTAACGCTTTTAGTGACAACAGTCACACATAATTTTATAAGGAGTCATCAAAATTGTTTAATTTTCAACGCAAAAAGAAGAGTTAAAAAAAATAAATACATTTTCAACTAAAGAAGATACATTTTCTACCAAAAATAGAACATTGTTAAATTTTCAACCGAAGAAATGAATTTTCAATCAAAAAGGTTAAGTTTCAACTAATGAAATTACTAAAATTAAATTATTCCACTAAAAAGGACGAATTTTTAAAACAATACATGAATTTTCAACCAAATAGTGTAATTTTCAACTTAAAATAAAATAAGTAAATTTTGTGTGAAAAATATTAATTTTCAACCACGAAGATAAAATTTGTACCAAAAAGACGATTTTTAAACCAAGTAGTGGAATTTGCAACTAAAAAACATACATTTTCAAGAAAAAATGGGAGTTAAATTTTTAGTTAAAAAATTAGGTTTCGATGAAAAAAACTAATTTTCATCAAAAAAGTTAAATTTTCAATCAAAAATATAAATTTTCGACAAAGAAGATTATTTTTCTAAAAAAAATTTTTTTGAATAATACATTAATTTTCAACCAAATAATTGCTTTTTTGACAAAAATGTGGATTTTCAACAAAAACGAAAAATTAATTTTCAATCAAATTTCTTAAAATAAAATACATGTATTTTCCACCGAAAATGAAAGAATTAAATTTTCAGTTAAAACAATTTTCAATCAGCAAACAATTTATTTTCAACAAATAGTTAAATTTTCAACCAAAGTGATAAATCTTCGACAAAAAAAATTAATTCTCAACAAAAAGTATTATAAGCGATAATTTCACCGAAAATATTTTAATTTTCAATCAAAAACAGTTGAATGAAATGAAAAACAACGATTTTTCGATAAAATAAATAAATTTACAACTAGAAAAGATAAATTTCCAAGCGAAAATAAAATAGTTAAATTTTAAATTTAAATAATTAGTTTTAAATTAAAAAAATTAATTTTCCATAAAATAATTCAATTTTCAACAAAATACATGAATTTTTTAAACTTAAAATAGAACAGTTAAATTTGTAACAAAAAAAAAAACGCATTTTCAACTACAGAAGATAATTTTTCAAATGAACATAGAATAGTTAAATTTAAATTTTCAACAAAAAAAAAAGGTTTTTGATCTAAAATGATGAACCATCAACAACAAAAAATGTATTTTTAACAAAGTAGTTCCACTGTCAACTCAGTAGTTAAATTTTGAACCATAAAGATGAATTCTCAACGAAAAATGTAATAATTATTGAAATTTAAATTAAACAATATTTTAATTTCAAACCAAAAATAGTTAAATTCAACCAAAAAAGATGAATTTCTTATAAAAAAATGTGGATTGTCGAACAAAAAATGAAATAATTATATTTTTAACTCAAAAATAATAATTTTCAATAAAATTCTTAATATAAAATACATGTATTTTCAAATAAAAATGAAAGAATTAAATTTGAATTTCAGTTAAAACAATTCTCAATCACGAAAAAAGGAATTTTTAACAAAATAGTTCAATTTTCAACCTAAAGTGATGAATCTTCAATGCAAAAAATGAATTTTCAACGAAAATCGCAGTAGTTGATAAGTTCATCAAGAATATTTTAATTTTCAATCAAAAAACAGTCGAATAATTAAAAAACAACGAATTTTCAACAAAATACAAGATTTTTGTACCTAAAATAGAATAGTTAAATTTTTGGTTAGCAAAATAAATTAAAATAAACAAAAAAAAAGAATTTTCAACTACAGAAGATAATTTTTCAACCAAACATGGAATAGCTACATTTTCAGGTCAAAAAATTATTTTTCAACAAGAAAAAAGATTTTTCAACAAAATAGTTCAATTTTCAAACAAAACAAAAAAAGATTTTGGAGCCACGACGATGAATCAACCAAAAAAATAAATGTTTAACAAAGTGGTTCCACTTTCCGACTAAGTAGTTAAATTTTCAACCAAAAACGATGAATTCTGAACGAAAACTGTAACAATATATATTTCAACTAACAAATATCTTTATTTTAAGCTAAAAACTAAAAACGGTTAAATTCAACCAAAAAAGACGAATTTTTAACAAAATAGTTGAATTTCCAACAAAATTCCCTGACCGTCAGGTTTTCTCTGATATTCCCTGGCCAACTTTAAAATCCCTGACTTTCTGGAATTTTCTTTCCTGTAGCAACCCTATTGCATTAAAAAATGATATATTTACTTACTGGAATGAACTTTTGACAAAAGTTCACGTAGACGTTTCTTGTCGCCTTCGACATAATTAAGACAAAGGTCACAAAACCCATAATTAGCCGTCATAATTCTTTAATTGTTTCATTAACTCGCATTCGCTTCAAGAATACAATGGACACAATCAATGTTTTATAATAAATTATAAATAAAAACGTTAAATACCATTATAAACATAACCTCCAAACTCTCAGAAATACGTTCTTTTCATAGAACTACAATCTTGTTTTGCACAAGTCTTAATCAAAATGGTCCAAAGTGTTCCTTATTTTTAGTAACCCACTTTTATGGCATATTTTGTATTAAAATAACAATTTGAAACCAATTTAAAATTCAATTAAAAATTTGAAAACCACATGTAAACAAACCCCACCACGTGTATGTAGAAACACAAGGTGCATTTTCAACACAAGAACCAATGAAATAAAAACTATCCAGATCGTGAGCGAATCAAAAGGTTCTATTTTAGTAACACATATCTATTGAACCAATAGCAATTGACAATTTTCGTATTTTTTTTCTTTATTGAAAATAGCCTGCGGATGATCATTATGGCGCATTTACACAAGAAATGGAAAACCCCTCCATTGTGTTTGTGAGGTTTGTGATACACCCCTGATTAAATATCGAAATCGAAGTCCTCCAAGAAGAACACCAACAAGGCAACAACTGTCAAATGACAATTGCGTTGATAAAATTACGGTATCGCAGGTGAAAACGGTGAAATGACAGCGGAAATCAAACCCGTTCCGGGAGTTAATCATGATAAGTTCAGCACGAATCGAAAACCCATCCTCCTTTCGAAATTAGAAGGCTGCAATGATGACGTTAATGCGGCGATTATCATACCGCGGGAAGACGGTGTCATCAGTGTTTGCGATGACAGGTATTCTTTTTTTTTTATGATAAAAGTGAAACCAAATTTTCCGGGTTTCAATATTGTTAAAAATACATCTAAAATTGTACCCTAGCACATAAGACTTCACTACACTCCATTATTCTATTGCGTGTCAAAGATTTGCCTTCGGATTTCCTTATAAAGGCGTATATACCTCGTTCTTTTGACCCGCTCGTTTAGTAAATATTTGATACATTGCATTCAAATAAAAATATTAATTTGCCATTAAGTTATTTTCGTCCCTGAGGTTAACTTTCTAAAATTTTCCTATCGAGTGTGCAAGTGAAAAATAATCTTAAAAACGAGAGTATTTTGGATGACTATCTTTTTCGTTCAAAATTGATCATTCAAAAATTAGAAATCGAGTATTAGAAGTTACGCTTGTTTTTTGTTTGCAAATAATTGCATGAGCTTCTTAGTTTTAAGTAAACTTATCATTTGAAAGTAATCTTATTGTTACACATTTTGAACGTGCAGTTTTTCGAATTTCTGATCATCAATAATGGATTCCTTGGGACGACATATAATTATTTAACTTTCTATATTCACGAGCACTGCATTGCTTCAACAGTGCAAGACATTTCTGACGGAATTGGTTATATAGTATGTAATCTGATAAACTTGTTATTGGATTTCATTTCTTAGTCTATAGCACCTGTTACTCAGCGACTGACAGAAAAATTATCAAACGTAAATTTTTTAAGCAGCTGACCTTTCTGTGTATATCAAGTTCTGTGAACTTTTTTATTTATCTTATTTCGTCATATGAAAAATTCGAAACCCTCCAACGGAACTTTATATGATTTACAGGAAAGAAATATCCGTTTTTTTCTGGCTCGCAAAAAATTTTCACTGTTAATCAAATTAAAAAATTGCATGTCTCACAGCTGAACATTATTCCATTTAAAATAATAGAAATTTAACTTCAAATTAAAGCAATTAACGTGGAACTCTTGAATTTTAACTTTTAAAATTGAAATTTAAAAAGTTTTCAATTCAAGAAAACTTTTTTATTATCTTAAAACCTTTTAAAATCCTTAAAAAGCTTCAAAGCTTTATTTATAAATTAAAGTATTCTTAAAATTTTTTTAAAACTTCTAAATATCGTTTTAAATAATTCGAATCTTTCCTGAAATTTTTAAAAAATCCTGCTCAATTAAAAAATTGCCTTGAAATCTTCCAGATTCTTTTTCTTGTCAATTTTGGAAATCTTTTTAGACCTTTGTAAATATTCTCTTAAAATTAAATTTTCAGAATAAAAAATCATTTTCAATATGCCTAGGAATCTTAAGAAATTTTTCTTATTTCCATGCCTTTCACAATTCTTAAAAAACTTGTACATTTTTAGTTCGAAATCTACTTGCAAAATATAAATTTTTTGAATAGGACAATTGAAATTGTAACGTTCCAAGTTTAAATGTAGCATTTAAACATTTTTACGACTCAACGCTTTGTATTTGAAACAATTCAGTTATTCAAATTTTTTACTTTTGAATAGTTGATTTATAATTACTCGTTTTTAATTAACAGTAAAACATTGCTAAATGTCTAATAATTATTATTTTTCTTAATTAAACAATTCTAAATTTAATGGATTGAAAATGGAATATTTTCGACTGAAACAATATTTGAATAGAATATTAAATTTAATAAAAGCTTTTAATTATGAATCTGTTGATTTGAAGTTATTTAAAAATTGAAAATAGTGTATAAAGTTTCAATCGGACGTTTACATTTGTTTAACCTCTAAGGCTTTCGAATTGAATCAGTTCAATTTTTAACGTTAAAATCTATAAATTCTTTATTTTTGAACGGATTCAGCATCGTCTTTCAAAATAAAGTATTGTTCACTTTTTAATAATTATTAATTTACAATTACATTTCAAAACTCATTAAATTATTTATGTTTACAGTTGATCAACTAGAAACCTTTTTTTATCAAAAGTTGGCAATTTCAAAAGCTTTTAAGTTATAATTTTTTAAGTCCTCAAAACTGCATTTTAAAATTCTTTAACTCAAAAATGTACGCTTACAAATAAAGATCTACAAGAAAAAATTTTTAAAGTAAAAGAGTTTTAAATCATGCATTGTAAACTGAACATCATAATTTTTAACTTTACATTTTAAAAAATATTGAAACCAAACCCATTTTAAATATATAAATAATTTCTGGAAAAAAAGAAAGGGTAGAAAGATTATTTTAATTGCATTACATCATCATGTGAATTTTATGAATTTTGTAATTTATTTTACATCATATGAAATTTGCGATATTTCAAGTGATTGGAAAGATTTTTCTTCTAAATATTTGTATAGTTCCCGGTTGTTGAATTTATTTTGTAAAATTTACCTTTTTTCGATTGACAAAGTAAAATTTTATTTCCAATTTTAATCTACAAAACCTTGTGAGACCGTATTCATTTTAATTCAGTTCGCGGTTCATGCTTGTGTCGAATTTGACTAATTTAATACAAATTTTTTTCCTACAGTTTTGAATATTTAAATTTTATTGAAGAATGGCGCAAACTACCAAAAAGAGTTTTCGAGCTTTAAAGAATTATAACTTTTAACATCTTGCACAGGAGAAAATTTTGAGATCTCTTTGTAAATCCAGCGGAAAAATCTCCAAAAAAATTCAAAATAAACAAAATGGTGATGATTTTCCTGAAATTTTTTAAAGATAATTTATTAAAAAACCCTAGCAGTTTTCTATTCTCGATTTGTTCTGTAAGGTTCTAAATATGGGGATTTTTTTAACGCGTTATATTCGAAACTTTTACTCAAATATAAACGAAACCAGTTAAAGTAGAATTTTTTCAAAATAATCATTTTCATTCTGTCGTTAAAAAAAACCGTTACTTAAATTGTTTTCCTGCAAGTCTATTTTCGAAGATAATGAGAACAATGTTTTAACTTATACTCAATTTGTCTTAATTGATTTTTATCATTATTCTTTTACAAAAATATCTTATCAGCCATAGAATGACGTCCTAAATTCGTACTATGTTGAAAAAATGCAATTTTAGCCTGTATTATTCATATTTGTTAAAAATTTGCTATATAAACTAGATAGAGATACGCAAAGATGAGCTTTAACAGACTATTTTTAGGTATTTTTAAAAGGAATGATTTTGTTCTTGTGACTGATGTCGTAAGTTGTGTCGTTTTTGTATAAAAACATGGATTTTCGAGTTTTGCAAAAAAGGATCAATGCAGAAAGAGCAATTTCGAATAAAGAACAAAAAGTTAAATACCTGCATTAGTTTAAATAATACGACATTTTAAAGAATCTATGTCATCAGCTTTAGGTGTTAAAATACTCGTAACTTTGTTAAAACAAAGCTTCTGCCGGATGCAGAAAGAAATCTAAAAGTTATCATTTTTTTTATCAGTGCAGTAAAATACGTGTCGTTCCATTTCCTTTGAAAATATTCGGTAGGAATTTTTTATACATATTGGATCATTATAGTGTGACGTGTTCAAGAAATAAAAAGATGTTAAAAGCATTGTTTTACATGTTTATTTACCTTATACATATTTTTGTCAAATTTTTTAGAAAAAATGTACGTTTTCACCTTTTTTAGGGAAAATAGGTACTATCATGACTGTTAGCCTTTTTTAAAATTTGGAGTCTATAATTTAGATTGCGATTTTTTTTTAGTCAAGGTTGCTGCAAGACTTGGAAATCCTGGAAAAGTTATTGAATTTTCAAAACTTCAGGAAAACCTCGAAGTCATGGAATTTTTAATTTGCGAATTTATATGGATCGATTGTTTTTCTAATAAGAAAACATAGTTTAAAATTTTTTTTAGATTTTATAATACAAGAAATTTGTGGTAAATTAGTCTGCGATCGGTAGAGTGTGTTGAAGTTCAATGAAATTCTTTGAAGTTTTCAAAAAGTTGATCTGGGTTTTTGTTCAAAAGTAGACCTGGAAAACTTTGAAGTCATTATTTAAGTCTGACTTCTGTGACAACCCTGTTAATGTTTCCATCATCACCAAAAATTTTGAACGTTTCATCTTCTCTTGACATTATTCAATTTTAAATTCTTCAATCTTGAGAGGCTTTCAGTTGAAATTAATGATAGATTTGCTATTGAAAATTCTTCAATTAGATAGCTTTGAACTATTAAAGACATTTAGTTGAAAATCGTTAAAAAAATTTTCTGATCTGAATTGATACAATTTTTATTCATAACTCAAATTATATAATTGTCTTGTTTTTATAGAACTGTCAGAGTATGGTTGAAACGCGATTCCGGTCAATACTGGCCAAGTGTCTGCCAATATATGACGGCAGGGGCTACAGCGATGGATTATTGTGCAGAGACCAGGCAATTATTTGTAGGCTTAGAAAATGGTTGCATAAATGTGAGTAACTATATTATTTATATAATTCTGTGATCATTATTACTTAACATACAATCAGAAATAAAAGATTTATCTGTGTCTTTTTTGTGTATGTTATAGGAGTATATAATAGAAGCGGATTATAATCGAATGACTGGCATGAAAGAAGTCCTCGTTCATCAGGGTCGCGTAACCGGAATTATATTTGCTGCAAGTACCGAATGGATCCTTAGCATCGGAAGAGATAAAGCTTTCCATCTTCATTGTTCAGCAACAGGACGAAAACTAGGATCGTACCAAACAGATGCTTGGTACACTGCAATACAGTATCCTTTTTTGGAATTTACTTTTAAGGGTACCGGAAAAAAATTATATTTGTATTCATTATTTTGTCTTAAGCAATTTTTAATTTTAAATATAAAATTAATATTGATACAAATTTTTTGTAATCTATAGTCTCTTTTATCTGAAATAATAGAAAAGAAAAGAAAGGACAATATTTGTTGATAACTGATGAAAATTGATATTTTAACTTAACAATTAATATACCATATATAGACAATCAATCGTTTCATTCTGGCTTAAAATTACCAATTACCGACGAAAAATACTAACAACCTAAAGTTGTAAAAAATATTATGCTAAATTTTTACAGTCAAATGATTTTTTTTTTAAATAAACGATTCCTAGTGGTGCGCTAAAAGAACCTATTATTGTGAAAATATTGTACATTTTCTTTGAAGTCTAATAATTTTTTTTATTAACAGTAGCATTTTTAATCGAAAAACGCTAACATGGCATATAACAAAAAACTGTTTAAGATTGTACATCTTGATTAAAACGTAATGTTTTTTGTTCACATTAACCGATTTCAAACGAAAAATGTTGAAACGCAACGTAACATTGTTCTAAAAACCCGAACATAACCTACAGTTGTTCAAGCTTTTTTATCTTCTTTGAAACCAATGCTTGTTTAATTAAAATGACCGTTTTCCGATATAAAACGCAAAAAAATTGTACAACAATGTCGAATTTCATGACTGAATGGTAATCTGAAAAACACATTAATATAACATTTAAAAAATGGTTCCAAATTGTACATCTTATTTGAAATCTAACGGGTTTTGTTCAAAATAACCGGTTTTCAGTTGAAAACATTAAAACAACCTTAATTTGTTCAAAAATGGTAATTCTTCTTTGACATCTTTATGGACATTAACGATGAAAAATGCACAAAAAAATTCTTTGAAATAGTTGAAATCTAATGATTTTTTACTAAAAATGTCGATTTCCGTGAAACATCTGTAAAATGTTTGAAATATATATATTTTCATTAAAAATTTCAATTTCCAATGAACAGCAAAAAAAAATCCAAAATCGTTAAAAGATTATAAATCTTGTTCAATTTACAATGATTTTTGTTTACAAATACGAATTTCAATGAAAAACAACGTAACTTGAAATTATTCAGAAATAATGAAATTTGTCTAAAATCTAAGGATTTTTAAATAAAAATTTGAATTTCTGACAAAAAACACTAACAAAATTCGTAATTTTTTAAGCTTGTGAATTTCATTATTTCGAACAAACATAATTTGATTTCAATTTAATGATTTTTGTTCAAATATGCGACTCCGGTAAGATAAAAACGTTAAAAAACCGTAAATTCCTGAAAATTTGTATGCTTTGAAATCTAATAATTTTAAATTAAAAATACCCATTTCCGCTGTAAAATGCTAACATAACTTAAAATTGGTAAAAAGTTGTGAATCTGTTTAATATGGTTTGATATATATATATATATATATATATATTTATTTTTTTTATTAAAAAATACTAATGTACAACGAAAAACACAAAAATAATCTAAAATCATTAAGAGATATTTATTTTATGATTTGAATTTAATAATTTTTGTTTAAGAATGTAAATTTCCGATAAAAAAAGGTAAAAAAACGAAATTACTGAAAATTTGTATGCTTTAAAATCTACACTGGAACTTGGAATCATGACGGGTCTCGGGGGTTAGTCACCCTGGCCTTGGCGTAAATTCAGGTAGTTTAAGCGCATGGCAACCGCTGCATAGATTCTCGGAAGGACATAAAATCGAACGCCTTAATTCCAAGATCCAGTGTAATTTTTTTGAAATACGTTTTTTATGTTGTTGAAAATTAGCAGTCCTGAAGATTTTTGTTTTAAAATGCTAATTTCCTATGAAAATACTAACATAACCTACATTTTTTGACATTTTTAGTCTTCGAAACTTTATGATTTTTTCATAAAATTCTTTTTAAAAAATACTTAATTCTAGCGAAAAAGACGATCATAAAAACATGTCGAATATTTCCAATAATTTATTGGATAATTCGACAGCTTTATATCAATCGTGCAAGTGTATTTAAAAAGCACAAATGTTTCTCAATTCGCGTAAGGTTTTTTTAAAGGATTTTTCTTTCAAAAGGGATTATTCGTAGATATAATTTTCAAAATTACTTTAGACTACTACATTACTTTTTTAAAATAGGATAAAGTATAAAATTCTTTACACTTTCTTGATTTTTTCTCAAATCTCAAATTATTATCCTCTTGCAATTCCTTATACCATACATTATTTTCTTTGTGAAGAAAATATTTCAGAACAAAATTGTGAACAACACTACAAATCCTGTAAAGACTCTAAAATATTGAAATTGCCAAAATGGAAAGTTGCAACCTTAACTTGATCAGATTTGACGCTCAATCAAAACACGCCTTCGTCGGAGATTACTCCGGTCAAATAAATATGTTGAAGCTCGATGAAACTGGTGTCACTTTTATCACAACTTTGAAAGCTCATACTGGTAGCATTCGATCTTTAGCGTGGGATTCAGAAAAACAGCTTCTATTTTCCGGAAGTTTCGACCAAAATATTGTTGTCTGGGACATTGGAGGCAGACAAGGAACTGCCTATGAGTTGCAAGGTCATCAGTAAGTTTTTTCTAGATGAAAAACTAAACACATCTTTTCTTGATAAAGTAAAATTGCAACACTTGAGAGAAATTTTTAATATTAATTATTTTCAGCAATAAGGTAACGGCTCTTTGCTACGCTGGTGCTGAAAGAACATTGTTATCTGGAGGAGAAGATGGCGTAATCGTTTGTTGGGATATGGCAGCTAATAGAAAAGAAACTGCTGCTTGGGTTGAATCAGACACGTGTCAGGTATCTTAATTTTTTTGAATAAAATGCTTTGTAATTTTAAAAAATAAAGTCCTTACGTATTTTTGTTGAAGTAGAAAGAAAATAGGTGGGCTCATTTTTTTATTTTAACTTTGTTATCAAATAAAAAATATAAAATGGCCTTAAATTAATAAATCGTTGAATATTTTAGGCTTGTGGTCGACCTTTCTTCTGGAATATCAAAGCGATGATGGACCAACGCCAATTAGGCTTAAGACAACATCATTGTCGTCATTGTGGAAAGGCACTTTGCGCTCGATGCACATCGCAACGTATTCCAATTCCAGTGATGGGTTTTGAATTTGAAGTCCGAGTCTGCGACCCTTGTCACATTGAAATCAAAGAAGCAAAGTGAGTTCTAACTTTCCTTTATTCTCCATTCATCGACAGTTATAAAAAAATATTTGTAATTTGCCAGGCTTCGAAGTTTTCTATGGAACTAAAAGAAGTACACTGCCGGTCAAAAGTTTAAGGACACCTCTTTTTTAATGACTGATTAAGTTATCTTAATTTTAATTATGTCAGAGCTAAACAATTTTTTCTTCAAAGGGTTCAATGCTCTTAAAATTCTGTATAAAATGAGCCCAGGATGAAGCCAATTTGTCTATTTTTTAAGTAGATTTTGAAAAAATAGTGTACATTTCAATGTTTTCTTAAATGTTCAATAACTTCTGAGATAATTAACGTTTTTTGATGTTCTTGGGCTGATTTTAAAGCTATTTTTCCACAGTATCGCAACAACTTATGAGTCTAAGTCTAAACGAAAATTTAATTACACTGCAAGAACTTAAAGTTGTAACTAAAAAGTTGGAAAAATTGCAATATTATCTGTAATATGAAAAATATTTTTGTTAAATATATGAATCATATAATCATAAAGTTTCTATAAAAGTCCCTCAAAATATATATTTATTTCATTTTTATTTTTAATTGATTACACATATAATGTTTTCAAAATTTCCCAACTTTGTAGTTACAACTTTAAGTTCTTGGAGTGTGATTAAATTTCCTTTTAGACATACTCATATAAGCTGTAGCGATACTGTGGGAAAATAGCTTTAAAATCAGCCCAAGAACATCCAAAAATGTTAATTATTTCAGAAGTTATTGAACATTTAAGAAAACATTGAAATTTACACTATTTTTTAAAAATCTACTTAAAAAATAGACAACTTGGCTTCATCCTGGGCTCATTTTATACAGAATTTTAAGAGCATTGAACCCTTTGAAGAAAAAATTTTTTTAGCTCTGACATAATTAAAATTAAGATAACTTAATCAGTCATTAAAAAAGAGGTGTCCTTAAACTTTTGACCGGCAGTGTACATACATCAAAAAAGTATCTTTCCGAAGAAAAAAGTATTAAAAAATTAGCCTCTTTAAATGTATCAAATTTTATTGTTTAAATCAAAAATTAGTGTAAAAAATACATTAAACTAAAAAAATAACGTATTTATAAAGGAAAAACTCTTTCTTACTTAACTGTATGTAAGTAACTGCGTTCAAGACTGCTTCTAAGGAGAAAGGAATTATCTAGAATATGCGCTTAAAGTTTTTATTCAAAACAGTTGATAAATCTGGGAAATCAAATGTAATTACAATACATTTAAAAAACTGTTTCTCAGACTTATAAAATTTTTTTCTAATGCTGTTTTACCAGTAGGAAATTCTTTCATCATTCTTATAGATTTAAAAAGAAGAATTCAAATGGGAGTCCATTAAACATAAGTTATCTCCTAGAGAACGTTAATTACATAGCTGTAAAAATTTGGAAACTTTCAAGAGCTCTGAAAACATTTAAAATATTTATTAAAAAAAAAAAAACAGAAATTAATGAAAAAGTAGGAAAAAAGTAGCCTTGCCTAAAAAAGTATAAAAAAGTGTGTAATTTCGAAGCTTAAGATTAATAATAAATTAATTTTATTTTCCAGCCAAACTTCCTTAGCATCTTTTCACGACGCGAAACACAGCATTATCGGTATGGATTTAGATGCACCACGTCGAAGGTTATTGACAATTGGTCAGGATCGTGTTATGAAAATCTGGGATATCACTGCGCTTCTTCAGTAAGTCAGACTCATAATTAAAAGGTGATATACTTTAAATGGCATCGAAAACTACCTAATTCCTGTCTTGAAACCTTCTGCGATCACGCGAATGTTTACAATTTACATATTTGTGTTTTATGAAACACCTGAGAACCACGCTGAAGAAATAGGAAATATTTTTTATGAATATTTTCTCTGATATGAAGGATAAGCGGTTATAATCTTCTAGAATTCTAGACGCGTCAAAGATTCAATTCGGGATAGGAATCTGTTAAAATAGTAATTACGTTATATGAAGTGAGTCATGCTATAATATTAAATGTTTATATATAGTGCCAATAATTTCAGTTTCTTTCGCGCCCTTTTACTTGAATCAAAGGCAGTTTATTAATTCCTTCAGATTTAATTAAAGGATTTTGTCTTCATATTATAAAAGGAATACTTTTATCACATACGATTTTGATGCTGCTTTTTAAATTAAAAATCTAAAATGGACTGAATTATTTGACTAGTCGACATAAATCATTGTAGCGCCAATTACTCTGTAAATGAATCATCCGAATGAATTTCCTAAGAAATTATGAATAGTAGATCAATAAACACTCACGAAACATTTTTTCATTTGTTATTCAAGAGTTCTCTATTTAAATAATCTCAAACGCAAAATAAGAAAGTAAAACAATTAAAAAAATTATGGAATCATATCAGTAATCGACTAAAGTGTAATAAATATAAAAATCTGTGGTTCTTAGATGGCTTATTTTATATCAACTCCTAGTCGTTATTTTCTTACAATTAAAGAAAACAATTGTGCTCTCATCTGCCTTTTGCTGGAAACTTCAATGAACATTTTTGTTAATTCGCAGTAATAGTGCGATCAAATGCTTCCACAAAGAATATATTTATGCATAAATAATTCTTATTCATACTCGAACGCAATATTGCTGCAATCAGAAACCGATTTTTGAATTATTTTGTGATACTAGAAAATCAGTTACTTAAAATTCTTAAATAACTTTGATATTCGCTATTTTTAAATCCTTCAAGTTTCTAAACTAAAAGTGTTTTGAAATTGAATAATATTTAAATTTGATTGATCTTTCAATTTCTAGTTATACTTATTATTATGTTGTATTAAACTGCGACAGTCGTGCATTATTGAGAAAACTTGTAAATGCATAGAGGAAGTGGATATTTGAGCATTTATTCATTCCTGTTTTAAATTTTGTTTAGAGAAGTTAATATTATGAAGGAGGAATAAATAACACATCTGAAAAAGTTCATATCATTTCAACATGATATTTTGTTTGTCTTTTGGTGGAATCTGACCTTTAGTACTTGCAAGATTCGAACAAATATTTAAAGAGATTTTCCTCAACTACTAAAGAACTGAATACGTCGAGTAGCATCAAAATACCGTTCGGAGACAAAGATTATTTTTGTTGAAATGTCATTTACTTTACCATCTATCATCTTGTATCTAACTTGAAACGATGTACTCATGAAAACTGTATATTAAGTGATATTTACCTATATCTATAGTAATGTACGCGATGGCTGTTACTGTTAAGAGAAATGGCGTTGTTTAGTTTTCTCGACGTGTTAGCATTTTTAAATGATTTAAATATGAAATGTGTTACAAATTTTACGAGTACTTTAGCTGCTGCGTTGTACTGATTGGGTTTTTAAGCATGTGTTTGAAAGTGCTGTGCGCGTAACCAACTTGCTAATTTAAACATAGATTTGTCTCTATTTTCCACCGTTTATTTCTCTCTTACATTTTGCACCTAAAATTCCATAAATAACGAGAATTCCTTATTGAATTAGCTTCGAATAATTTATTCTGTTCACTAAATAATTTTCGAACATATTTTTTCCATAACTTTATAGAAGAAAGGAGTAATAAAATTTCCATAAAAATGTACATCGATTTTATAATGTGCACAATTAAGAATACATCGATTGTATAAAATCTGGAGAATTCTACTTCCAATTAATATAAAAACTTGCATACCTTAGTCCTGAAGGTGTTCTCTAATTCATTTGTTAGACTCAAAAAGACGATTGTATAAAAGTTTCTCGCGATTTGAAAAGTTAGAATATAAACAATAAATATATATATTTTCGATGTAAATGTGTAAATGTGTAACTGAAAATGTTTAATTTTAGTATGTATTCGTAGATGACAATTGATAATGCGACAAGTTTTAAATGATGTACATCATAAAGTGCAGTTGCTCTCGGTTAGAATAAGATCACTACCATGTGCAAGGGATCACTGAAAGTCGTGAAATTTATGTTTTCCAATTAATAACCCTTGGATTAATATCAAGAATATAAACTTTATATTAAGAAAATGGTTTGTAAAACGTATAAGGTAAAACTGTATAGCTGCTGAAAGAAATGTAATATGTATGCTAACAAATGAATTTCTTTGCAGAACAATTCAGCCATTATTATATTATGTAAAGAAATAAACAAACTGTATGAATATAACAAGTTTATAAATAAACGTTTGCTTATACAAAATTGATGGGCGTGTTGAATTTTGTTCATATGTGCTTTCAGTCAAAGTCAAAATTAAAAGAAATTCTTAAAACTAAAAAAAATCAATATGTACTAACGAGAATAGGGAAATATATTCTTGGGCACTAGATTACATTCAATTTAAAACTCTTCAAATTTCTAACATTTCAAGTAAAAATATTGAATTTTTAACAAGGACCGAATCCATTTCAAATCAGGCAGGTTCTACACTTGAAGTTGCAGAATCTCTCGGGGGCAGGAGAATTTTTTTTCATAAAATCGAATTTTCGCATTTTTCTTGAAAACAAAGACAGATAAAAAAAATGTTTGAGAAAATAGTTTGCACATTTAAAAAAGTTCTACAAAAAGTTCTCTTACGCATTTATGATATTTTTTACCATTTCCGAGAAAAATGAAAAAATTCAATTTTCATTTTTTTTAAATTGTCTTCATTCCTGGCTTATGCGCCTTATGGAAATACCCACCATTTTTGTTAAATATTAAAAAAATATATACGTTCATATAAGGAAAACTCCATGTTAGTTTTATGTGGGCTGAACAGTTTTTATCATCAGAAAATTATTTTTCATAAATTCGAATTTTGACATTTTTCGCTGAAACAATTTAAGTTACAAAACGAATGCCAATACAAGAAATTTGTTGACTGAAAAGTTTTTATCTTCAATATGTTTAAATATATATCACATTTATCAAGGTATTTTTCAACAATGTATGAAAACTTTATCTGAATCTCAGTTTAAAAAATAAATAATACCTGGATTAATATTCAACAAAAATGGTGGGTATTTCCATAAGCCAGGAATGAAGACAATTTTTTGTTTATGAAAATTGAATTTTTTCATTTTTCTCGGAAATGGTACAAGATATCATAAATGCGTAAGAGAACTTTTTTAAATGTGCAAACTATTTTCTCAAAATTTTTTTTTATCTGTCTTTGTTTTCAAGAAAAATGCGAAAATTCGATTTTATGAAAAAAAATTCTCCTGCCCACAAAAGTTATTTAGCCCGCATTAAACTCACAGGGTATTTTCCTTATGATAGTGCAAATTCAACAAAAAATTAACAAAAAATATAAGTGTGGGTTTTTTGAGAAAATCGACTTTTAATATTTTCAGAAAAACTGCCACCATTTGGTTAATTTTAAAGATATTTTTAATGTCCTCGCGGATTTCAAAAGAAGACGGTAAACTCTACCTCAAAAGTTATACGAGTTTTAAGAAAAAATTAGGGTTTTTTTGAAAAACAAAGCCAAAAACTCAAATATGCATAACTCTGTAAAAAAAATTTTTTTCGCAAATCGCAAAAATACGTATCGCCTAATTTCCTCTAAAAAAACAACATATTTTGTCCCCGAGAGATTCTGCAACTTCAAGTAAAGAACCTGCCTGATGTGAAATGGATTCGGTCCAAGATAGATGAATTTTTAACCAAAAAGGTATATTTTCAACCAAAAAGATAAATTTTATACAAAAAAAAAAGGAATTTTCTACTAAAAATATGAATTATCAACAAAATACATGAATTTTCGACCAAACAGTTGTATTTTCAATTAAAAAAGATAAATTTGCAACCAAAGATGGAATAGTTAAATATTCTCTTTAAAAAATCATTTTTCAATCAAAAAACCCCTGAACTAAACACAAAAATGATGAATCTTCAACTGGAATAGAATTTTAAATCAAATAAATTTGCAACTAAAATGATTAATTAAATTTTTATGTTCATGATTAAATGATTAATCTTTACCCGAAATAGTTGAATTCTCAACCAAAAAGACTAATTTTCCACTAAAAACACAACATTTCCACCAACAATGGAATAATTGAATTTCGGGTTTATTAGCTCAAAAAATCAGATAAATTCTATTACACATGCCTGCCAAAGGATTTTTTTGGGGCATCATTTTTCAAAATTTGTGTTCTTATGTTCACAGTCCGAGAAGCTATTCTAACCACAAAGTAAAAAATCTAATTTCATTTTTCTCGACACTGGCTAATTATTTTTAATTACTATTGGGTCCCTTCCGTTCAGCACTGAATAGCCTCATTCCTCATTTTTTGGAAATATGCAAAATTATTACTGCTATCGTCATTATTTTGAAGTTGAAATGTCAGTTTTACACCATTTCGAAGTCGTAATTGGATTTTCAAATTTCGCGAAACTGCATGCTTTTTTTAAAACAAACTTTTTGGAAATCATTTTGTCCATTCAATAGCTAGAATTCAAATTTTTAGTTTTTTCTTAAACTGCAAATTGACTCCACAATTAATGTTGAAAGATGTTACAAGTCGATATGGACCCAAAATCTAACCTCGAAACATGACCTGTTTCATTCAATTTCTCGAAACCGGATAGCTTTTTGTGAGCAAACTTTTTTTATTTCGATAGAGCATGAACGTATTTCGAAAGTACTTTCTTATTTTTTTCTTAAATGGCCCCGCTGAATTTACAACATGTTTTTAGTCTCTCCTGAAAAAAGTGAAAAATGGCGCTTGACTCCTTTTGCATTTCTACCCTTCAACTGCAATAGTTGAATTTGAAACCAAACATATGAATTTATGACTAAAATGAATAATCTTCCACTGGAATAGTTGAATTTTCCACCAAAAAGATTAATTTTCTACTAAAAATACGAATTTTCAACAAAATACATTAATTTTTGACCAAATAATTGAATTTTCAACTGAAAAAGATAAGTTTCTAAAAAATAGTTAAACTTTCAACCAAAGTGATGAATTGCCAGCTAAAAAAATGATGAATCTCAATTGGAATACTCTAATTTTAAACCAGAATCATTTTTCCTAAAAGGAAAATTGTCAACTATGCTGATAAATCTTTAAATGGAATAGTTGCATTTTCAATCGAAAAGATTAATCTTCTACAAAAAAAAAAATCAACCAAAAATTGAATGTCAAAACAGTAAAAAATTATTTTTCAGCAAGAAATGGATTTTCACCGAAAATTATGGAATATTCAACTGGATGTCAAATTGTCTGTCGAAAAGAATAATTTTAAGCCAAAAGAAAAACGAATTTTCAACCGAATAGTTAAATTTTCAACTGGAATAGTTAAATTTATAACCAGGAATTAATTTTGAATTAAAATGATGAATCTTCAACAACAAGAAAATGAATTTTAAACAAAAGATTTTGAAATAAAAAAGATGAACTCTCAACGAAAAATGTAATATTTGATATTTCAACTAAAAAATACGAATTACCAACAAGAGTTGAAATTTTAAATGAGAAAGATTTTTTTGTCAAGAGAGAAAAAAAATCAACCAAACTGTTGAATTTCCAAGCAAAAAGATGAATTTTCAACTAAGCGGATTAATTTATTATCAAATGGTCAAATTTTCCAGAAAACACACGAGTTTTCGAGAAAAAAGTTAAATTTTCAACAAAAAATAGAATGATTTAATTTTATAATAAATATTTAAAAAATTTGAGCATGCTCCCGAAAAATATTACCTGACTTAAAAAAAAAGATTCCGACATTACAGGTTTTTCCACGTATGCATATAAAAATGACCTGAAAATTCCAGGTTTTCCAAGTGAGTAGACCTTCTGCTCAAGATCCAAAGAAATGTTAAGCAGACATTACTAAATTTTAAGTTTCTTCAAAATTTATTTTAGTGTACAAAATACATTACATTATCTTACAAATAAAACTTCTATTCATTTACATGCTTCTATCACATAAATATTTGAAAACACACAAACTGCAAAATGACGTTAGTCCTCCTTAAATTCAATTTAACTTTAAAGAAAGAGTTGAAATAAAATTATATTTTAATTTATATATATATATATCTACAAGAAAGTGCTGATATTAGCAAGCAACATTAATTGATTATCAAATATATATTTACATTTAAATATAAGTCCTTATGAAAGATACAGTTTCCACGAAATCAACTCTTAGATCTCTTTATCTTAGAATCTAATACAAAAAAATATCACCTAGTTTATTCAACAGTTCCCTCCTACGGTTTTGAGTATTCCACACAACGTGAAGGATCCGTCGGATAGTATTCCTGACATTTCGTCATTAATCTTTTCAACGCCTGGATATATTTTCTTTGCGTCTCGTCGTTCATAACATGAGCCACATTTTTCGAAAAAATCTTTTCTCTTCCCGTACGAGCGTGAATACCAACCATAGTGACACCAATTGGCCAAGGTGAATTTCCAATCGCCATCTGAAGATAAGCATCGCTTGCCAAAATATAATTCCGCTCCAAAAGATGTTTAACTATTTCTGTCAAACTGTCGGTGATGTCTTCCGGTAGAGATTTATTCTGCAGCTTTCGGAGAAGAGGTTTAATGTACTCCCTTGTCTGAGCATAAGTTGCACTTGCCATTTTTCCTCTCGTTGCCATCTTTTCAGAGGCACTTCTGTTGTTCAGTTGATTACCCCACATCTGGACCAAAAACTGAAGAAACTGTGTAATAACATTCATATCATATTCTCGATCTCCGGTGTTTAATTTAGTGGATTTTTGTTGAAGGTCATCATAGGTGACACCTTCCTCAGGAACTTTTACATCAACTTTGGTACCGTTGCTGAGAGGCTTCATAGGTGCCAAAATTTCGTTAACGTAGGCCAGGTCGACTTGTTCCATGGCTTCTTGGAAATCGTTTCTGAAACCTTTGTTAACTTCGGGTTCGAGAATTTCGCACTTTCTCAGTCTTTTGAAAGCGTCGACTTCTGATTCAGCAAAAAGGAAAATCGGTTCCCCACGTTCTCGAAGACGACGTATAACCTCATTTCTTGGTAAGGTTAGGTGCTCGGATGCATCTTCAACTGCGGCTTTTTCTAGCTCTTCGGGTTTGACTTCAGCTTTGGCACTACTATTAGCACCATCCGTATTTGATTTTTCGGCATCGCTGGACAACAAATCTGCTCTCTTGAAATGCTTCTTATTTCCAGACAAAAGTTTCTTTTCTTCGAGTTCCTTGCGTTTTCTTTGAATTTCTTCCCTTAGAGCATTCATGCTTAAGAAACACTGATTCTCAATTAAATAGAATGTAATATTTGCACTTTTTTGGTGAATAAATGTTTGTTATTCACAATTTTATCATTATTGCGAATTGCATTACAAGGATTCAGTGACAATTGTCAAAAACATGTCACAGTCCACAGATGCCAAACCGAGTTGACGGGGTTGACTCAATGGGGCGCCACTTGTACTAACATATTTCGCGGGAAATATAAATAATGTTTTTGTTATAATGAAAAATGTATCCTTTTCCACAAGAACCAATATAAGAATTGATTTATTCTCCATGAGAATTTAATTCAACATTTTATAGAATTGAAAATTAATTTTTTGTACGACTTACTTTCAAGAACTTAACTTAAGAATACTTAAATTTTTAAACGGATTTTGGAATTGTTTAATTTTTGACACTTCAAGTTTGAATTTATTAATTGTGAAAGTTTCCAATTAGAAACCATCATATCACTTTCAAAGTTTTCAGAATAGTTAAACTTTAAAGGTTCTCAATATCTAAAATCCTTCAAAATTTAAAACTGAGAAAATGACAGTGATTTTTCACTGACATCACCTCTTTTAGTGATAAGATTTCTTTCAGTCACTTTGAATATCACTTGGAGATTTTAGAACTAACTGAAAATTGAGTAACAATCTTGTTTTGTATTTTTTTTTTATTAATTTTCAATGTAATATTTTTAAAAAGTCTGATTTTTAAACAAATATTTAACAAATAAATCATTAAAAATGGAAAAATGTTTCTTTGGATAATTTCAAGAATGAATGATAATTATAAAGTGTTAAAAATTAAACGATTTGAAATTGAAAAGTTAGAATTGTGTTGTTCAAAATCAAACTAGATAAAAATTAATATATATGAAATTGATATTTGATACCTCAGTAAAGAAATAATTTCTTTAATTTTGATTCCTTACAATTATTTTAGAGTTCTGAAATTAATAATTTTTCATGTTCAACTCTAAATTTTCAACTTTTCGCTTTCATAAGTTTTCATGTTTTAATTAAAATTAACCGTTAACGGTCACACCGCCAAATACACCTTCAGATAGTTTTTACTTTAAAAAAATCATGAGTGATGTTGGAACAATACAAAATAGAAAAAAGTATCTCCAAAGCCTCGCAGTAATAATAATTTATCTATTCGAAAACAATACTTGAAAAAAACGTAGACAATCGGAAAAAAAATCGGGAAGCCCGTATGGGGTGTGAGACACCCCGTGTGACCGTTAAATTATAATGGTTGAATTTTTGAAAAGTATAATTAACAATTTAAAAAGTGTTCATTTTTAAAAGATTTAAATTTACTTATTAAAATAGTAATTAAAAATTTTGAGGATTTGAATACGTTTTTTTTTGGAATAATTCAATTTTAAAGGTTTGTAATATTGAAAAATTTGTATCACCTTAAACGGTGCGCATGACGGCGAATTTATTTTTTGATCTCAGAAAAATTGTTATAATCAATGTTAATGTTTATTAATTTTTTATTGTATTTTTATGCAATAACAATTTGAAATTCTAGAATTTCAGAAGTTTTGACTTTGAAGCATTCAAATGAGTTTTCAATTTTACATTGTCAAATTTTAGTATCTTTGCATTCAAAATTATTGAAATATAAATATGTTTGAACTTTTTCATTATTCAATTATGAACGCTTTTAATTAGTAACAATACAGTTTCAATTCCTCTGAATTTTAAATGATCCAATTATAAGAATTCTAATTTGAATGTATATTCCATTTTTATTGTTTTTAAATTTTACTGTTATCGAAATTTCAATCTGAAATCGTTCGATTTCGAGGTTTCTTAATTCAAAATAAATGTTCAAGATTTTAGTCTGCAATTTTTCAGTTTTGAGTATTTCTGAATTAAAAATTTTCAATGTGAAACACTTTCAATTTCAAATAATCAATTTGAAGCGCTTTTATTTAGAACACGGCGGCAAGTTAAATTGTTTTTATTCCATTCGCAGCATTGCCCTTCTTTGAAAATGTTACCCAATCTAAATTTACATTACTTTTTCAAGCAACAAATTTTATTTGGAGGTCATTCACAAAATCTTTCAAATAAGTATATGTTAAGCGCAATGGAAAAAGCATCACTCGGGGGTTTGGGGGGTATTTAAAGTTCCTGAAAAATTAAAAAAGTTTATTTAATAATTAATTTTTAAATTGTTTATACTTTTAATGTTAGGGGAAGAAATCCAAAAACGAGAACGCGCGTTCATTTCCTGCTCGTTGTTGATTTTAACGTGACTTTTTTGTATATATATTTAAATTTTGTATGTTTCCGTCAATTTAAAATTGAACAACTTTGTAGAAGATACAACCTATTCGAGTAACATTTTTTATTATTGCGAAATATCATGAAAAGTGTTATTTAAAGTTAATTAACTCTATTTTAAAATGAAGACTTCTGAAAATGGTTTAAACAATAATCTCCGTTCTTCAAAAACGTTGAAGCATACTTGCCTGATCTGAAAAATCTATTGACGGCCCTGAGTTTGTCGGTTTGTCATTCGTGATCCGAATCTGTCATCGCGAATAGCGTGACATACATGGGGTAAATAAGCCCCACGCACATCCCTAATTAATATTCATTCATCATCAAAAAATACTTCAAAGTGTTCCGACATTTTTCTAACATTTCTCTTTTAAAGAAAAGTAAGTTAACCTTAAATTTCGCAACGATTTTATACTCCACAAGACTTATAGAGGTTAGGTGGCGCCACGTGTTTAGCACATTGCTACAGCAAATTTTCTCGAAGAAGCTCTCCAGGTTTCCAGAATGTCCACCAAAGCTAAGGAATCCGATGTCACGGAAAAAATATCCGAAATGAGTATCGAGGAGCCAGTGAAGAAATTGACACACAAGGAGAAGAAAAAATTAAAAAAGCAACAGGAATACGAAAAGGCTCTGGAGTTGATGACTAAAACCGGTGGACAGGGTCACAGTGAACTCGAATCTAATTTCACAGTTTCTCAAAGTATTGCTCAAGTGCGAGGAGGTCAACAATTAGATAATGCTGTTGATATCAAAGTTGAGAATTTTAGCATTGCTGCAAAGGGAAAGGAACTTTTCACCAACGCTAGTTTACTTATTGCCCAGGGTAGACGATATGGTTTGGTTGGACCTAACGGGTAATTTTTTTATTTTAATTTAATGTTTCTGCTAGAAATTATTCTTTTTCCTTATTTTTTAGGCTGTGGCTAGTCGTCCCGAAAAATTGGGGGAATTGTAAAAGGGGATGGACTAGTCCCGAATTTTTGGGACTAGTAAAGCTTATGAAAAATACTTCACTACTCATCCCGAATTTCGGGACGACGAGACACTCCGTATTTTTTAACACTCCCTGTTGAAAAAGTTTGACAGAATTTGATAACAAAAAAATTATTTTCAGTCCGTCTTCTGTAGCCGCAATTTTAAGAATTTCCTTTATATTTCTATCGAACTCTTTTGATAGAAAATCAGTTAATTAATGAACTTAATTAAGTCAATTAATCATGTTGATCGAAAGTGTCCCTCGGTGTTCCTATACTTTTTTTTATACAAATTTAATTCAATCCTATCAAATGTACTATCTCAAATTCATATCCATTTTAATATGCTTTTTTGATACAAATTCAATTCAATCATATCAAAAATTATCGGGAAGTCTTATACTTTTCTATCAAAATTTTCAAACTGAAACTCTATTTAATCTTACCCCTCACCAAAGTTGTATATAATCCTATTGTAAAATCTTATACTTTGTCTATCAACAGTTTTGTATTGGAACTCTCATTAAATCTTATTCGTAACGGATTAGTATGAATTCCTATCTTCCAAAATCTTGGAAGGTTTTATTTATCTTTATCTGTCGAGAAATCTTACAATTTTCTATCGACATTTTCCCGTTGAAGGTCTATGAAATCTTATCCCTCACCAGAGTTGTATCTAATCACAGGGTGTACACTGTACAGTCCTCCCCTTTTTTTCTTAGTTTTCCCTTTATTCTAGAAATTCCCCTTTTTCCCCCTATTCTCAAAAAACTTCCCCTTTTTCCCCTTTTCTCGAAAAATTCTCTGAAATTAGTAAGTGTACCCATTATTGAATAATAATTAAAGCAAGTATAGCACCTGAATAAATTATTCATGAATAAGAAAGGTACCAATAACAGTAAAAAACATACAATACCTTTTGAATAAGTATTGGAAGGTGGACACTTTATATACCTACCTAATTAAAAAATAGAATATTTTTAATTTATCAACTGCAATGTAAAATGTTCGAACTTGAGCAAGTTTTAATATGAGTTTAAGAGCACTAAAGAGCAGGGCGGAGTTAAATTCGAAAACAAATCAAATCGTTGGATCTGAGGGGAAAAAAACTTGTGGGTTGGCATTCGACAAAAATGAAAAAAAAAAAAAATTTTAATAAGTAACATTTAACGATTTCAAATTCAGAATATTTCCTATTGATTCAAAAATTATGACGAATTTGTTATATGTATTGCTTTTACTAGTGAACAATAACAAAAATTACGAAAAAATGAATTTTTTGCGCAGTAACAATTTTTTTGAAAATGTGGAGAAAACATGTTTTTTTTTTTTGATTGAGTCATATGCACACATTGAAAAAAAGTTGAATGTATCAAACCTGAAATTTATTCAGCTTGAACCAAAGAAATATTTTACCACTTTGCTCTCTCGGAGAAAAATTTTGTCGTGATTTAGGATTTTTGGGATTTCATTTTTTTTTGCGATTTTGGAACGTTAAATACACCATGAAAAAAATGTTTCCCGCATTAATAAAAAATGATAACATGTTTCTTTGGTTCAAGGTGAAGAAATTTCAGGTTTGAATCAATCAAAAAAACATGTTTTTGTACATTTTCAAACAATTGTAAAGGAGGCAAATTTGTTTTAATTCTTAAAATTTTTAATTGTAAATTTAAAAAAAACAGAACAGAAGATATTAACCGATTTCAAAAAATTTTTGTATACTTGTTTTGGATGTCGGACCACAAATTGTTATCCCTCAGCTCAAACGATTCGATTAATTTTAACATTTTTACTTCGCTGTACTGAAGAATTTAGTTTTAAATTTACATTGAAAGTATTAGAGTATGAAAGAAATGACAAATCCTGGAAATAAATATTTATGAGAACGATGTTAAACATATCAAAATCGTGTATTTAACTAATTTTATTATATTCTCGGACTTTTTATATCACTGTGAATGGATTACCAATGACCTGAGTATATCAAATTTTCAAAAAAAATTCTTTAATGGCAGAAATCATTGAAAAATCATTGAAAATTATTTAAAAATATAACGTTGCTTATAAAAAGATTGTTCTTTTCGGCATATACAAATAAATGTTTAATTTTTCCCCTATTTTCCCCCTTTTTCGTGAGAAAATCACCCTATTTCTCCTTTTTTGAGCTTGTTTTACGCTGTGCACCCTGTAACCCTATAGCTCTAAATCTAGAAAATGTATATCCGATTCTATTCGTCGTAAAATCGTATACTTTTGCTTTCAACAGTTTCTTATTGAAACTCTATCAAATCTTATTCACACCAGATTTGTATCAAATTCTATTTTTCCGTACCTGGAAGATTTCTATCGAATTCTACTCCTCGAAAAATCTTATAGTTTTCTACCAAGATATAGTTATTCAAACTCTATCAAATCTTATGCAATGAGAAAATTTCGGTAGGAAAGTGAAAGATTTCTCGACGGATAGAGTTGGATCTTGCAAGATTTTGGAAAATAGGAGTTGATACAAGCCCTATTTTGCAATAAAATTTGATAGAATTTCAGTCCGAATCTGTTGCCAGAAAAGAATAAAATTTCTCGCTGGATAGAATTCGATAGAAATTCCCGAAATTGTGGACATAGAACCTGATACAAGTTCTTTGTGGATAATATTCGATGGAATTTTAAGCAGAATCTCTTGAAAGAAAAGTATACGATTTCTCGATGGATGTAATTTTCTAGAAATTTCGAGAATTGTGGAAGATAGAAAACTTGGTACAATTTCTGTGCGCATAACATTCGCTAAAGGCATCATGAGAATCTGTTGATAGAAAAGTATAGGATTTCTAGATTCGTTTGTTTGAAATATATAGGATTTTTATCAAATGTGCTGATAAAATTTGGTTCGTGTAATTTATTTGATTCCATTTGATAAGATTTGTATCAAATGTGCTTATTTAATGTTATTTACTTTCTACGCCTTGATAGATTTTTGTTGAATTTTTCCTGAATGTATAGAATTTTATTCAATACGATGTTTGGTCTCTAGAGATTCTGTAAAATTGTATAATTTCTATTCTTTTTCAGAAAGGATAAAAGGGTTAAGAGTTAATTTTTCGCTTGTTTTGATATTCTTAAATTGGTATGTTGAAATTCTTGAATTTCATCATAACTTATTCAGAACCTCTCTAGAGCAGCTTTCTTTTCAATCCCAAACTTGAATAATAGCTATATTGTATTTATGATTCAGTAAGAAATAACAAATGATATTTATTTTAATAATAAAGTACCTATCATAGGTATTAATATGATCTAAAAAAAGGCTTTATTTTTTTATTCCTAAATGGCCTCCGCAAACTTTTTCTTCCGGTGTCAAAAGTAAACCTAATTTTTGGCAGTATGTATTTTAAAAAATATTTAGCGACTACCCAAGTTGGCTTTTGTAAATAAAAACGGTTTTTTATTTACATAATCTCTTTTGAGGGAAAAACACCACTCTGAGTTTTGGCAGAATTTAAAAACAGTATTTAGAGGCTCTTCAAAGCCGGTTTTTGAAAATAAAATACTGATTTTATTTAAATACTTGCTTCTAATCGATTTTTTTTTAGTTCGACATACATACAATGTACTCTTTTGGCGCAAATAGCCTTTTTTTATCATTTGACCATTTGATCAATTTTCAGACATGGTAAAACAACTCTACTGCGACACATTCAGAAACGAGCTTTTGCGATTCCACCAAATATAGACATTCTCTATTGTGAACAGGAAGTCGTAGCCGATGATACACCTGCAGTAGAAAATGTGCTAAATGCAGACGAAAAATGCAAGGCACTGCAGGCAGAATGCAAAAAGCTCGAGGCAAAAGCAGAGGAAGGAGACGATACTGTCCAAGAGAGACTCCAAGAGGTATTTTTAATTACTCTCTTCCCGAGAATTTGACCCTTCGAATTTTTAGTGTACACAAGATTTTAATATTTCAAAAATATTTGAAAGATTTTACAAAAATTCCGCAAAGATCTGAAAGGTTTCAAAAAAATTTACAAAGATTTGAAAGGATTCAAAATATTTTACAAAGATTTAAAAGGTTTCAAAATATTTTACAAAGATTTTATAAAATTTTCAAAAGATTTCGAAAGATTTCAATCATTTCAATAGGTTTCAATGATTTCACAAAAATTTCAAAGATTTCACAAAGACTTCTTCAAATATTTCAAAAAAATTTCAAAGATTTCAAAGAATTCAAAGACTTTGAAAGATTTTAATGATTCACAAAGATTTCACCAAAATTTCAAAGATTTCAAAAAATTTTACAAAGATTTCAAATATTTTACAAACTTCACAAAGATTTCAAAGATTTTACAAATATTTCATAAGATTTCACACAGGTTTCAAATTATTTCAAAGATGTGATAATGAATTAAATGTTTTCGAAAATATTTCACACAGATTTCAACATATTTTACAAAAAATTCTTAAATTCAAACAAATTTCTACAGAATTTCAACGATTTCACAAAGATTTCGCAAAATTTGTAAAGATTTTAAAAATATCAATGATTTTACAAAGAGTTCAAAATATTTGACAAAGAGTTTACAAACATTTCAAAGATATTACAAGGATTTCAAATATTCCTCAATGATGTAAAGGATTCCATAAGATTTCTAAATATTTCAAAGATTTGATTATGACTTCAATGATTTCAATAAGATTTCACGAAAATATTTCACGAAGATTTCAAAATATTTTAAAAAAAATTCGAATATTTGAAAGGCTTTGAAAGATTCTAATGATTTCACAAAGATTTCATAAAAATTTGAAAGATTTCGAAGATATCAATGATTTCACGAAGATTTCACCAAATTTTCAAAGAATTCAGTATATTTTACAAAGATTTCACAAAGATTAAAAAATTCTAAAAGATTTAAAAGATTTCATAAAAATGTCAAAGATTTTAAAGATTTCGAGAGGTTTACCAGTTTTTAGAGATTTCAAAAGATTTCGAAAACTTCAATAGATTGAAAAGATTACAAAGACTTTTAAAGATTTCAAAGATTGAAAAAAGTTTTACAAAGATTTCAAAGATTCCATGAAGCATTGTACACTCTCCCAATTTTCTTTTTAAAAACCAGGGATTTGTGGCCTATGTTGTTATTTGCAATCAATGTAAAACTCATGAAAGTAATAAATTCACTGTTTACAGGTTTACGAAGAATTAAAAGCAATCGGAGCAGACTCCGCAGAACCCCGTGCTCGACGAATCCTAGCTGGTCTTGGTTTCAGTCGTGAGATGCAGAATCGAGCAACAAAAAATTTTTCCGGTGGTTGGCGAATGCGTGTATCTCTCGCAAGAGCCCTTTTTGTAGAACCGACTCTTCTTTTACTTGACGAACCGACAAACCATTTGGATTTAAACGCCGTTATTTGGTTGGATAATTACCTACAGGGGTGGAAAAAGACTCTCTTGATTGTTTCTCACGACCAGAGTTTCTTGGATAACGTCTGCACAGATATCATTCATTTGGATATGCATAAGCTGTTTTACTACAGGGGAAATTACAGTAGTTTCAAAAGTATGTACGAGCAGAAGAGGAAGGAACAAATAAAGGCTTATGAGAAGCAGGAAAAGAGACTGAAGGAGCTGAAGGCTGCAGGAAAGAGTTCTAAACAGGCAGAAAAGAAAACTAAGGAGGTTCTCACTAGGAAACAAGAAAAGAATAAAACGAAAATGCAGAAACAGGAAGAAGATACTGGACCTCAGGAATTGTTGCAGAAACCGAGGGAGTATATTGTTAAATTCAGCTTTCCTGATCCACCGCCTCTTCAGCCGCCAATTCTTGGTCTTCATGGTAAGTCCTTGAAAACATTTTCTTGGGAAGTAATTGTAGACAAAAAGAAACTCAGAAGGGCTTCACAGTCTGTCCTATATTTCTTCTAAAAATCCCCTAATTTCCAGAAAATTTCGAGGGGGTACTCTTGAAATATGGTGTATATTCCTTCCTGAAATCTTTCGAATCTTCGTGAAATATCTTGAAATCTTTGAAATGTTTTGGCATTTTTATTATTTAAAAATATTTCTAATATTCGCGTTCACTAAATTTTAAGTTTCTATCTCAAAATGTATTATTTTCAAAGCTTCAATCATAATTTATTATTGACAAGTAAAAACGGTAGTAAATACGATTTATGCTCGGATTTATTCAATTGTGAATTGAATACAAGATGAAATAGAAATATTTTCCAATAATTGATGAACGACTCTTTTCTTATACATTGAAACAAACTAAATACTTTAGAAAACAAATAATAATTTTAAGGATTTCAAGTTATATATTCAGGTTGACCGCTGGGCCGGAAAAGCCACGAAATGACCGGGAATTTTTCGAGAGCTGGATAAACCGAGAAATAACAATGAATGCATTTTTTGATTGGGATTTTCACAAATTTTTAGATGAAAAATCTATCCAATCACTTGAAATATCACAAATTTTATACCATATGATAAATTTCATCAAGGATATTTATTAATTGAATTATATTCAATGCTTCTTTCCTGATAATATTGAAAAACTGGAAAGCTATCGTTTCATTCAGAATGTATAAAAAAAGAGGCAAAAGTAAAATTAAGAATTTTCTCATCTAAATTTAATTGTGTAGCATCAATAATTATAATAATATTATAATTATGGTAAATAATAATAAGTAACTATCTTAAGCCTGAGACAATATATAATAATATTCAAGTAGACTTCTTACAAATATGTGTATTTATTGTAATTTATATTCTTTCTGGAGTCCCTTAACAGTTCCTTATTTTTCTATTTTAAGTTCCCTATTTCCCCTAAAATATTTAGTATCACTCTGAAGCCTGCTTTGATATCGATTTTGTTAGTTTATCTTGTTTCTAATTAATCATTATAATTTTTCAGGTGTTACATTTGCTTACGAAGGACAGAAGCCTCTACTTATCGATAACGATTTTGGAATTGACTTAAGCTCACGAGTAGCCATAGTTGGACCCAATGGAGTTGGCAAATCCACATTCTTAAAACTTTTGTTCGGTGATATAACGCCCCTGAAAGGAGAACTAATAAAGAATCACCGTTTGGTAAGTTCAAAATATTGAATTAAAAACGCATTTGCCCCGAAAAATGAAATCTTGAACAAATTAACTAATTTCTTTCTCTTTTTACAGAGGATAGGTAGATTCGATCAGCATTCTGGAGAGCATCTCACGGCAGAAGAAACTCCCTCAGAATATCTGATGCGACTTTTCAACTTGCCTTACGAAAAGGCGAGAAAACAGCTGGGAACTTTCGGTCTAAGTTCCCACGCTCACACAATTCAAATGAAAGATCTCTCTGGAGGACAGAAAGCAAGAGTCGCTTTGGCAGAACTCTGTTTAAACGCACCCGACGTTGTTATTCTCGACGAGCCTACAAACAACTTGGATATCGAATCCATCGACGCTTTGGCTGAAGCAATCAACGAATACAAAGGTGGTGTAATTATCGTCACTCACGACGAGAGACTTATCCGAGAAACCGAGTGTAATCTTTATGTAATCGAGAACCAACAAATCAGCGAAGTTGACGGAGACTTTGATGATTATAGGAAAGAATTGCTGGAAAGTTTGGGTGAAGTTATTAATAATCCTAGTATAGCTGCCAATGCTGCTGTGCTTCAAGATGATTAATTAATTGTTTGGGAAGAATGACAAATGAAATACAATTCGTCCGTAATTTTGTAATTTGTATCATAGCCGGCCTGTCTGAGAATGGAAAGGTTTTCTGACTTAAAATGAAAGTCAGTTATTTAATATAAAATGTTATACGGCTTGATTATAGTTCCCTTTTTCGATTGAATTCAAATTCGCCTTTCGTTTGAAAGGTGACATTTTCTTGCAATTGAGACGTTCTTTTGAATTTGGAATGAAACATTATTTTTCGCTCTTTTCATGTTTGAATGTTGATTTTTTAAGAATGCGTTTCCAAAAAGTTAAGTGAATATATTTCTGCGCCTTCATTACTTGTAAATATATGCCTGCGAATAATATTGTACAGAGCGAATAGTTTCATTAGTTTCATGTTTTGATTTTCTTTCTTGAACTGAAAATTTGTAATTAATTTTAGTTTAAATCGCGTTCAAGTTCTACTTCGGAAATTTTGTAAACGATAGCGGTTTGTGGATTAAAAGATATCAATTTTTGCCATTATTCAATATTATTGATTTTTGTTCCTGTTTATCCTTCCCATTTATTAGCTTATTGTTAGTCGTAATTTGAAAATCGAAAATCGCAAAGGATTCATAATTTGTATAATTGGTGTTCATGACTTTACAATGACTTTTGCTGTGCAAACATTTGCAATAAGACGAATTAAAAATAAAATTCATCTTTCAATATTTTCAACACTTCAGATTTGAAATCGTTTAATTTTTAAGAATTAAAATTAAATATTTGTTCGTTGTAAATATCACCAAAACTTCACGCATTTTTCCAAGTTTGTTAGGCTTCCCACAGAAATCGACTCACTGATTGGCCTAATCTTACATTCGGTGTAAAATTATTTTGCTTTGGGAAAATAATTAAACAATGAACAAAAATATTTAAATTAGCTAATGTTTGTTTGAAATGTATCAAGTAGTGTGTTTAGCTGTTAAGAGATAGGTTCATAAAAATAAATTCGTAAATTTTCGATTTTACTGTAAAATCTCATTTTAAAAATCAAATAATGTAATCATAAAAACTAAATTAAAAAACAAAACAACATTATGACGACCTGGAAAAAAGAGATTTGGGGCTCTTCGGCATATAGCTTCTTTTCTCTTGTGTGGCAATCGTCAATTACGATTCCTGATGTGATAAGAAGTCGTGATTTTAAAAATCAATGAGAAATATATTTTTTAAAATTAAAATGCAATTTTATTTCAACCACACTGAGTCTTTCAGTCACAATGTTAAATTGTGCTATTTTATAATAGCGGACGCGTTTTTGAAATAACTCAATGAAAAATAGCATTAACTGTATAATTTCCAAAATGAATTTAGAATTTTCTCCACTGTGGTTGCGAAATGTACTTTATGGCGCCGCCCTATTTCAAGTAAAACATTTATACTCAGTATAAAGCTTTCGTCAAAGTCATAAGCTTGAAATTAGTGAACCATTACAAGAATTAATTTTTTATGACACATACATGATTTCAGCCCTTTTCGACGCCTATGAAGCGGGCCTAAAGCTCTACTTTTCACTCCCTAGGGAGTAAAAAGTACTTTTTACTCCCTAGGGACTGAAAAGTGACGTCAGAGATGAATAATGAAGATTATGCATCTATGAGCTTGCATTTTTTGATTATCAGCCCACTCACAGTAAAAACTGAGAGGAAATTTTGGTTGCAGTTAATAGAATTTTGCGGTTATTTATGGAAAGTTACCATATATACCTGTAAAATTACCATAAATTACCGGAATTTTTCATAAATTTCCGGAAATTTATGGAAATTTGTAAAAATGAATTTTGCGTATTCCATGGTAAGTTACTATATTTATCTGTAAAATTACCATAAATTTCCGGAAATTTATGGAAATTTTTGAAAATGAATTTTGGGTAAGTTAGCATATATACCTGCAAAATTACCATAAATGACCGAAATTTTTCAGAAATTTCCGGAAATTTATGGAAATTTGTAAAAATGAATTTTGGGTATTCTATGGTAAGTTACCATATTTACCTGTAAAATTACCATAAATTACCGAAATTTTTCATAAATTTCGGAAATTTATGTAAATTTTTCAAAATGAATTTTGGGTAAGTTACCATATTCACCTGTAAAATTACCATAAATGACCGACATTTTTCATAAATTTCCGGAAATTTATGGAAATTTTTAAAAATTAATTTTGGGTATTCCATGGTAATTTACGATATTTACCTGAAAAATTACCATAAGTTACCAACAATTTTCATAAATTTCCGGAAGTTCATGGAAATTTTTCATAAATTTCCGGAAATTTATGAAAATGAATTTTGGGTAAGTTACCATATTCACCTGTAAATTTACCATAAATTACCAAAAATTTCCGGTAATTTATGGAAATTTTCAAAAATTAATTTTGGGTAATCTGTAATAAGTTACCATAAATCACCTCTACAATTACCATAGATTAGATTAACATTAATTTCATGCTTTATTATACCAAATCTTATATATAGACTGAAATCATGACTGTATTTCGAGAAATGCCTGAAATCATCCATTTGTTATAAAAAATATCGTATGCGCCAAGGGGGAGAGGCACTTTTTCTCCCCCTAGGTGCATAATATACTATATTTTAAGAGGAAGTTTACTTGTACATTAAAGGAATGGAATTTGCTATTGACATTGCAAATAAGGGCGCATTTAAAAACATTTTTATAACACATGCATGATTTCAGCCCTTTTCGACGTCTATGTAGCGGGGCTAAAGCTCTACTTTTTACCCCCTAGGGAGTGAAAAGTGATGTCAGAGAGGAATAATGAAAATTATGCATCTATGAACTCGCATTTTATGATTATCAGCTCACTCACGGTTAAAAATGTGAAGGAATTTTGGTTGCAGATAATAGAATTTCGAAAATTTTCATAAATTTCCGGAAACTTATGGAAATTTCAAAAAATGAATTCCGGGTAATTTATGGTAAGTTACCATATTTACCTGTAAAATTACCATAAATGACCGAAATTTTCCATAAATTTCCGGAAATTTTTAAAAATGATTTTCGGGTAATTTATGGTAATTTACCATATGTAACTGTAAAATTACCATGAATGACCGAAATATTCCATAAATTTCCGGAAGTTTATGGAAATTTAAAAAATGAATTTCAGGTAATTTGTGGTAAGTTACCATATGTACATGTAAAATTACCATAAATGACAAAAATTTTCCGTAAATTTCCGGAAATTTATGGAAATTTTTAAAAATAATTTTCCGGTTATTTATGGTAAGTTACCATATGTACCTGTAAAATTACCATAAATGTCCGAAATTTTTCCTAAATTTCCGGAAATTTATGTAAATGTTTAAAAATGAATTTGGGGTAAGTTACCATATTTAGCTATCAAATTACCATAAATGACAGACATTTTTCCTATATTTCCGGAAATTTATGGAAATGTTTAAAAATGAATTTGGAGTAAGTTACCATATTTAGCTATCAAATTACCATAAATGACCGAAATTTCTCATAAATTTCCGGGAATTTATGAAAACATTTTTTAATGGATTTTGGGTGATCTGTGGTAAGTTACCATATTTACCTGTGAAATTACTATAAAAGACCAAAAATTTTCATAAATTCCCGGGAATTTATGGAAATTTCTAAAAATTAATTTTGCGTCATTAATGGTAAGTTACCATAATTTATGGCAAGTTACCATAAATTAGGTTAACATTAATTTCATGCTTGTCCACTCAAAATCTAATGTGGACTGAAATCATGACTATAATGTCTGAAATCATCCATTTGTTATAAAAAATATCGTATGCACCAAGGGGGAGAGGAAATTTCTTCATTCGCAGTTCTAATAGGGATAAAAACTATTTTTGGGAGTCATAAACATTCTCCTAAACTTTCATGAAACAAATTTCTTATGTCTCCCGCATCGTAGGTATAGCCCAAAAGCATCAACTGAAACACTTCTTTTTATTTGACGACTAAAGATGGTTCGGACATCTTGAAAGAATGAAAGATGAACGACTGACGAAGCAAGTATATAAAGGTAAAGTAAATGGCAGAATGCCCAGAGGTAGACCGCCGAAAGAATGGTTAGAATCTGTAAATGAGACATTAATCCGAAGAGACATAAGAAGTCATAGGAACAGAAGAGCTTGCATGAAGAAATGCATGGACGTAAAGGAAGCTAGAGTAGTATGCCAGGACAGAAAAGTGCGGCGACAAATAGTTTATAAAAAGAGTGACAATAGAGTGAACGATGCCTGAAACAAAGACCTTGGATACTAATGGGCCCAAGTGGGGAACCATACATAACAATTTTGTGAGGTTCCTCACTTGGGGTGATCGCTAGAGAGATTGATCAGCAACCTGGGTCGGAGCAGTGTTGCGGAGTAAACGTGTCATTTGAATAAATAACACGAAAACTCCAGATCAATCTAAAATATCTATACCTAACACATATATACCTATATAGCTATCTACCTTATACCATATAACGACCTACTTTACACCTATATACCTATCCCACTACTTTCCAACCGAGCAAGTCACGCCTACCCCGAAAGGGAAATGGCTTAATGGTATAATAATAATAATAATAAAACTGGAAAGATTTTTCATGAGATCAAAGATATCAGAAAAAATGTTCAGAGCAAATCAGTTTATACCTATTTAGCAATAATGTCATAAAATTATTTTTTACCCTGCTTAAACGACGTTCACATTAAAAAAAACGCAATAGAATTTTTTGCCATTTTCTTAATTATATCAACTTTTTGATTATTTGACCATGAAATGTATGATGTACATATATTATCAGAAATGTATTTTTAATATCTTTCAACAATAATATATGAAGAAGGTTGCCATTGAAATAATTGGTATTGATTTTGAATTACAAGCAAATATTTGAAATTGAAATATTGCTGTTAGTAGTGAGAAACTCATTACAAAATTAAAAAAAAAATGCTCACCACACAGATGCAAAATAAGGTATACTGGAAAACAGTTTTACTTTATTTAGACACTGTGATTTACCGCGGTTCTCGTGGAAGCCGGTGTCAGTTTTGGATGGCAGTTGCTCTCACTGGAACCATGCGGTTGTTGTTTAATCCATTTTTTAATTATGTATATATATAATTGGGAATGTACCATTAAATGTGTGATATATATATCACACATTTGATGGTCTAGTTGTCGATAAAATTGATATAAATACAAGAAAGTAGCAAAAAAGTCCACTTTTTAAGACCTTTTTTATACTTTCAGATCGTAACTCAGCAGATCTCATAAAAAATGTATGCTCTGAAAATCAGAACTTGTAGTGTTTTCTCGCTATCTACGATGCGGTGACAGAATAACATTTTTTCTAATGCAACTTTAGGGGAGTGTTTTAAACTACCAAAAGAAAGTTTATACACCTATCATTCATAGAATTTTTTTTCGATACGCCCTATTGCACATTTCTAATTTTCTTTAATGAGTATTTCTCCTTCGGCATTAGAATATAGTTTTTAACTATATATTTATGTTTCAATTTATTCAACCAAAAATGCTTATTAGGTTTATTTTAATACGGTAAATCTGCAGTTGTAGGCTCCGGAAGCTACCATCATGGTTTCAAAACGTGTAGGTCATCAACTTCTGCTCCTTCTGTCCTAGAATGTATGCAAGAGAGGGAAATTTACGCAAGAGACTTCGCACAACACTGTTCCTTGGAGTCCGGTCTCTAGCCGCGGATGACCTTACGTAGCAGACGGGACAGTTGGAGTCAAAAAGTCATATTTTTTGGTCAAAAATTCAAGAATTTGGTTGAAAATTGAACTACTTTGTTAACAAAATTTTCATCAGTTGAAAGCTCATCTCATTTGTTACAAATTTAAATATTTCGTTGAAAACTCCTTTATTTTTTTAGTTGCAAACCCAAATTTCTAAAAACTGAAAATTTAACTATTCCATTTTTGGTTAAAGCTTGATCATTCATAGTGAAAAATTTAACAATTTGATTGTATTTTTTTCTTTCTTGACTGAGAAATCTTTTCTGATTGAAAAATTAACTATTTTGTTGTAAATTCTTCTTTTTGGATGAACTCAACTTTTTTCGCTAAGAATGATTCTTTTTGGTTTAAAATTCAATTTCTTGGCTGAAAGTTGAAATACTTCGATGATAAAAATTCATTTTGTTGTTTCAAGATTCAAAATTTTAGTTTGAAATTAATTTCTTTGGCTAAAAATATAACTATTCCATTTTTGGTTGAAGATATACCTTTTTCGCTTGAAAATTCAACTATTTAATTAAAAACTTTTTTTGTTGAACATTCATTTTTTTGGGGGGAAAATACGTCTTTTTGGATTAAACAGCCAACTGTCTTTTAAAAAATCAAATTATTTTGTTGGAAATTAAATTTTTTTGTGAAAAAATAGTTTTTTTGGGTCGTAAATTAAACTGATTGGTTGAAAATTCATCTTTTTAGGTTGAAAATTCAACTATTTGGTTAAAATTTCAACTATTCTCTTGAAGATTTGTCTCTTTTGCTAGAAAGTTCAACTATTTGGTTATAACCAAATTTTTTGGTCCAAAGTTAATATTTTTTGTTGTTGAAAATATATGTTTTCGGATATAAAAGTCAATTTTTTTAAAAATATTCGTTTTCTCAGTTTGAAAGCTCAACTCTTTCGTTGAAAATTCATTTCTTTGTGAAGTCTAATGTTATCATAAAAATTGTTTACGGTAAATTTAGAAACAAGCATTTTTTTGCATTAACATTATTAATCTCCTAAGGATGAGGTTGTTTTTTTACCAGAAAGAAAAATTTATAATGGTCGGGGAAAATAAAAAATTGGTCAAGAGAAAGTGAAGAAAAATCAGGGAATTTTGAAGTTGGGATTTTGTAGCAACCCTGATAAATCTAACGTAACTAATTTCCAAATTTGTTTATGTCTTGTAGGACAACATTTATCGAGTCATTTAAATGCTAAAGGCTCAAAAATGATCACTGATAGCACCAGTCAGGATTGTTCATATTTTTCAGATAGTGCGTAATTAAGAGGATCAGGATTATTAATGATGCAGATTTGGATAGTCAAAGGGACATTAATCTGCTGTGGACTGATTTGGCTACTGATCTGCATTATAAGTATATAACATTGATATTAAATATTCATGTTTATAATTTTATTTAATCATATTTTTCTAATTTTCTGATAGTAAATTTTTATCTGCAATAAAATGTATCCTCTTTATATTAATAGTAATTTTTTATTTTTTAGCTCGTGCTGCTCAGGAGACGCGAGGGTCCAGATGGTGAGTCAAATTTAAAGTTCCTCCTATGTCTTCATCATGCCGGGGATGAAAGATCCGAATCGGTACGAAGACAATGTTGTAATTTTACTTTTTAGTAGCAAATCACATAGTGACCACTGATATTTCAGCGAGTGGCCAATTTGTTTAAATTTTGTAGATCAGGTTCTATCTTTCCTTGGATTCTTTTCTTTAAAATGTTGCGAATTTGATTCAATACTGATTGCAGATAATAATTTAATTGTAGAACTTTTTTCTTGTTGTATCTTCATTGTACAAGAACTTTAATCGCAAACCAAATTACAAAACAAATCACGAGACCAAGAAAAGTGTTTGCAACCGGGAAGTTCGCTGATCAAAGGAAGTTTAATTCGCATTTTGATGCCTCAAAAATAGTCTTTACTTCATTTTAATTTGCAGGGTTTTTCTTGTAGAATAGTTTCAGAATTTGTTGGACTTGAAACTAGTTGTCTTTTTTGAAAATTTTTTATTTTTATTTCCAAGATATTTGAATAATTACGAAATGTAATAGAAATATTTTTAATTTAAATTAAGTTCTGATTGAAAGTACAATATGATATATTTTTGTGGAATATTAATTCAATCAAAAATTTTTTTTATAGAGACCTCTTGAGAAAATATATTAAATGACCTTTAGAATAGGATGTTTTTTATTTCCAGATTTTGTGTGTTCATATTGTATGTGTGAAGAATGTCCTAACAGGATAAGTCCCGGGACGAATCCCTAGGTTAAGCTTTATCGCACCGGGTGGTGTGAATGAGAATCGTGGAGCGGAAGTGTTGGTGTGCTTCTTTTTTTTTTTTTAAGTAAAGCTATATCGATAGGCAGATCATTTTTTCTGGACGTTATTTTATCCTGGTTTAAGCGGATATTCTTTCAGAGGTACATTTTCTAGGTGGGATAAACTATCCTTCAAATGATAAATTGTTTACCCGATAACAATATCTACTATTACGAAGCACATTAAATAAGTATACTTGATGAAAATCAAAGTGCTCGAGATAATAAAGAAATTGGGGGAAATGTAGTTTTGTCTCATTTCGTTTTATTATTCGAATTAGGAACTCGAGCACAAATCCCCAAAAATGTAAAGGAGAACTGCGTTATTTTGTTATTATGTTGGTCCATCTTTTTATGGACGGACATTTACCAATTTTCTTTTTCCACGTCAGTCACTACGATGATTTGCAAATTTTATTATTCACATTGATTTCCGTTCAAATTCATGTCATTTGGAATTTTTGTTTCTTTGTGTGTTTTTCTTTTTTCAGGTCATTTAATAATTTTTCTTCACAGAAAATTATCCTCTGGGGCAAATTTTCTTGCTGAGAAATTCACCTTCAATACCTTTTTTCACAATTATACATTTGACGAATATTACATGCTCTTTTATGGAATGAAATTTTAATCAATAATTATTTTATACAGGATAACTGATGTATTTTTCTTACAAGATTTTAAAAACTATGTTTTAAATTAATTTTTTGCTGATCTTTATTTCCTTTCTGATGTATCGCGGTATTGATTTATCATATTATTTATGTATGAAAGCATTTATCCGCGTTGAATATATATATTTTTTTAATGCAAATGTTTTTACACTTTAAACCTTTTTAGTGATTTAGTCGCCTGAGTGGTTTCCTTAGTGTTCGATATGGGGTAAAATTTCCCAAGTGTCCCCGCCTAAAATTTTGTCGTCGCCTATCTTATTCAAACTCCGCCAGATTGTAGTGCTAGTGGACCTCTTTATATTCTGTAAAGGGGGCGCACCTAGTATAACGGTTTGTCAAGATACAGGGGCCCAAATTTTCGACGATTCACCCCGACTGCTAACCTTCAATTGTACATAACTCCTGTTACAGTTATCCAATTTAACTTTTTTATGCGGGTTTTAGAAAGGCATTTTAACAAGGTTTACAACAAAAATAACCAATGAACAATAAAAAAATTATTTCACCTTGATTTTTCATTTTAAAAAACATTTTTGTGATTTTCTCCCAATGCGGCATTTTTAATATTTTTTCAGTTAGGCTAGAAAAAAAGCTTGATTTTTTCTCTTGAAAGGCACCCCAGAACGAAAATGGGATGGAAAGTATTGGTTGAGTTGTAGAAGGTCATAAGAGCGCGGGTGCCCCGCGCCAACGAGCCACGGCGCTGCTAGGCGTGCTGTAGTGACTCAGTTGTTTTAATAATTGATAAAAATGATTTTTCAGTTAACATGTAACGAATATTTCATTTTATCCTTACTTTCATGTAGCTGGAGAACGATTTACATATTTTCTTAATTAAAATTTTCAAATGGTTCCATTGTAGGAAAACGATAGTTAATAATAAAATTATTAACGATTTTGTTGGATGGTTCTGCTTATCTGTTACATTTCGAGATGGTTTTTAATAAGTCGTCTTGTATGCCACGTTTTGGTGAGTTTTTTTGGTGTTAATCTCTTTGCCTTTAACAATTTTTGACGTGATTCTCCTTGCCTTTCACATTTCGGGGTGCTTTTTTTTATGTGAGTCCCCTTGCCTCTCACGTTTTGGGGTGCTTTTTTATGTGAGTCCCTTGCCTCTCACGTTTTGGGGTGCTTTTTGGTGTGAGTCCCCTTGCCTCTCACTGTGTTACTTAAAAAGTGATTTTTTGTTCAGCTTAACGTTCACTTTGATCTTCTCTTCGCGATCTCTTTGCGATTTTTCTCTTCGGGAAAATGTCGTACTGTGGAGATGACGAATACTTCTTCAAAATTAGAGTCGATTCTGAAGAGGGTACAAAGTGATAGTATTTTTGTGTGCTTGGCACATTCTTTGCAGAGTCGAATCGAGTTTTAAGGTTTTCAGCAGCGGTGGCATGATTTTCTTTGGAAATGAAAAATATTACCGTTTCAGGCAAGTTTTTTAGCCCATTAATATAGAGCATCAGCAGTCAAAATCTGATTCTGAGACGATGCCTGGAGACTTGCACGTGCGGCGAGTCTTTTCAAATTGCCCCCAATTCCATCACATGGTCCTTTTCCATGTATAGTCGCGTGAAAGTGCCATTCCGTCTGAATACCGAAGTCTGCTTCATGATATAGCAGATTTGCAAAATTGTACTTATTTTCAAAATGTTGTGCTGCACCATCGGTAGAGTAAATCATTTTTTTTTGGTTCGAAATTATCTTTTAGGTATTTGGTTATAACTTTCTGAAATTCGTAAACAGATATTGTTTCGTGATTTAGGTTGTCGGATAAAAGAGCTAGATTGCGATGTTTTAATTCATTACCCTCTTTGTAATAGATGACAGTTTTATAGATCGTGACCTGATTTTTGTTACTTGTAAGCAGAAACCTAATTTTTATCAATTATTAAAACAACTGAGTCACTACAGTACGCCTAGCAGCGCCGTGGCTCGTTGGCGCGGGGCACCCGCGCTCTTATGACCTTCTACAACTCAACCAATACTTTCCATCCCATTTTCGTTCTGGGGTGTTTTTCAAGAGAAAAAATCAAGCTTTTTTTCTAGCCTAACTAAAAAAATATTAAAAATGCCGCATTGGGAGAAAATCACAAAAATGTTTTTTAAAATGAAAAATCAAGGTGAAATAATTTTTTTATTGTTTATTGGTTATTTTTGCTGTAAACCTTGTTAAAATACCTTTCTAAAACCCACTTAAAAAAGTTAAATTGGATAACTGTAACAGGAGTTATGTACAATTGAAGGTTAGCAGTCGGGGTGAATCGTCAAAAATTCGGGCCCCTGTATCTTGACAACCCGTTATACTAGGTGCGCCCCCTTTACAGAATATAAAGAGGTCTACTAGCACTACAATCTGGCGGAGTTTGAATAAGATAGGCGTCAACAAAATTTTAGGCGGGGACACTTATTACTTCAGATAAGTGTCTTTTTCTTTATTACAGTTATTTATACCTAAATAATGTAATTATCATATAATTCTTTTTTATTTCAGAAAAAGAATAAATTTTCAATCATATTTACGTTCGCAGGTAAAATGACGCAAGAAATATATTATAGTTCTGTCAGTTATATTATGTTTCTTAATACAAATTAAAAAGCAAAGACATTAAAGATTTTAATATTTAAAATATTATTGATTTTGCTCGATTCGGTTGATTGTTAAGAGGCATCGCAAGTTCGCAAGTTATTTCAGGGTTTTTATCCTTTATTTTATTCATGGATATTTTTTAATTATTACATAGATACATACATGTATCTTCTTTACTCTTTGCCAGAGTATCATATCCGTTTCTGTGCTTCAGATCTACGTATAAATTGTATATAGAATAATTACGCGAGTTCAGGTTTTAATTCTATCACTAACTTTTATGTGACTTATCATGAAATGGTTTATTTAATTCATCAAGTTTAGAAAATATTAGGGTATATACAAGTATTTTAATATCTTTAAAGTAATTCTGCATGAAACATAAAAAGATTATAGCTTCTTTTAATCATCTCACATGTTTTTTTCTCTACATTTTCACATTGGCAGTCGTATCTGCGGCGTGCGTATAAATTTTTTTTTTATACCATTAAGCCGTTTCCCTTTCGGCGAGCCTCTAGGGGTAGGCGTGACACTACCCGATTCGGGTAGTGTTTCTAGGTGGATAGTTTCTTGTAGTAAATAACTACAAGTGTGGGCTCACCACACCCACGACCGCCAACAGCAACGCAGTAGTATTATTCTCGAACGGTCACCCATCCAAGTACTAACCGCGCCCAACACTGCTTAACTTCAGTGATCTAACGGGAACTGTTTATGGAACTTGTTTATGTATTGATAATAATCAAATTTTATTGTGAATACAAAAATATATTGTTTATTACCTTTAAATAATCATTGTCTGCGACAAATCATTCTAAAATCCAAAATTAGAAATTTGTATATTTTGTTGTTGTTTGAAAAAAATGCATTGTCACTAAAACAAAAGCGCTCGACTCTTTGAAAAAGTTTGTGAACTTCACTCCTTTGACGCGGAAATCAATTGTCAAATGTGAGGTTAAATATTATAATGTTATAATTTTATTTAAAAAATCAGATATCGAGTTTATCTTTGGTATTTATTCAAGCTATTTTAAAGAAACGAGAATGTTAGGAGCCCTGGATGCTTCAAAAAGACCTTTAACAATTCCGGCGCGTTTTGTGCCATACATGGAAAAGCATAGAATATATGAACTTTTTCACGTGAGTTTTTTTTTATTATTTATTGAATTCTTATTCAGCCTTAAAAATTGGTACACTTTTATTATATCTCTATCTTTTATTTTTTTAATTTGATCCGTTAAAAATATGTAGGAATTGGCAACCGAATTGGTGATGAAAAAACCACTAGACCACATAATGTATTTAAAACAATGTTTGCATCACGCGGCTCGAAAGCGCGACGTTCCAAGAATTATTTTGCTCGCACCCTCCGAATTCGGTAATTTTATCAAAGTTTGCTATGGAACTATATGTGCTTTTTTTAAATAAATATTTTAAAATTTAGATAAATTAAAATTGGCTGAAACCCTGCACGTCGAATTAGGTATTCGTCCAGTGACGCTGAATGATATTCGTGAAGTTCATAAATCGGTAATATGCGCAAAAAAATGTTTCAATTTCTTCGAAGTTAATGAAAAGTATTGAATTAAAATGTCTGGAATAAAAACTTTTTATTTTCGAGAGGGAAAAAAGATTTGTTAAAATTTACCCCACCCCCCACCCCGACAGGAGGCAGGGGTGGGGGTAACTTTGTAATTTCAAATGGCAACCCCAATTTTTTATCACAGATTCAGATTCTCCTTTACGAAATACGTAAGTTTTATTCGGAAAATTTGTTTCGATTCGCGATAGCCGCATAATGTGCTGGACAACCGTCATGTTGAAACCACATGTTGTGTCGCACTTCCAAGCTTAGGTCTTCCAGCAATATTGGAAGTTGAATTTCTAAAAAGTCACGATATTTTTCACCGTTCCAATTCCCATCAATAAAATACGGACCGATAAGTTGATCTCCAATTATTACACACCAAACGTTCACGGACCATGGACGCTGATGCTCAACTTCACGCAACCAATGTGGATTTTCTACACTTCAATAATGCATGTTGTGCCGATTAACGTTACCATGGTTTGTGAAAGACGACTCGTCTGTGAAGAGTACTAGAAAAAAGAAATTCGGGTTTCCTTGTATCTGCTGAACCGCCCATTGACAAAATGTCACTCGGTTCTGAAAATCATTTCCATGAAGTTCTTGATGCAGTGAAATATGATACGGATGATAATTATTACGTTTTAATACCTTCCAAACACTGGATAGAGACATTCCGGAATCGCGGCTTAGTTGTCGAGTACTAACATGAGGGTCATGAGTGACTGCAGCTAAAATTGCAATTTCATTATCAGCTCCAGTAACTGTTACTTGACGCTTCCTTTTTTTGGTTTGTACACTTCCGTCAGTGATGAAGTTTCGGACAACCCGGTAAAAAGAAGCGCGTGAAGGAACACTTTCTGGAAAGCGTGGAGCATAAAGTGTGAGAGCATCATTGATATTCCTGCCACTTTCTCCATAAATGAAAATCATTTCAATCTTCTGTTACTGAGATAGAATTTCCATTGTAAAAGTAATGAAGTAAGGTAATGAGGAAATACAACGACACCCAAACCAACTCAAACGAACGTGACCAACAACAATAACCCAAACGAAAGCAACCAACACACCCAAATCAAATGAACACAATCAACCTTCCTAATGAATAAACGTTAAGCACGGACAGACGCGGTTATCGCTCGGCCGGAATGACGTCGAGGATTGTAGACAGTGGAGACTCGATGATATGTAATGTCTACATCCAAAATCGACTGTCGTCAGCCAACTGCATTCGGGAATGGTTTTCGACAGTTTTATCACTTTTACTGTCCCGTTGCCAAAAGTTCAAGCACCCCGATGGATGGTGAGAGGCAAAGGGACTCACCGAAATTAAGCACCCCGAAGGGAATAGACAACTACTACGTCCGCGTCGTTATTCCTGGGTAGAGCTAAAAGTACTGTCAACAATTTCATTTTTCGCAATTGTAGCGCCACCTATCGCGAACCGAAACAAATTTTCCGAATAAAACTTACGTATTTCGTAAAGGTGAATCTGAATCTGTGATAAAAAATTGGGGTTGCCATTTGAAATTACAAAGTTACCCCCACCCCTGGCTCCTGTGGAGGTGGAGGTGGGTTCAATTTCAACAAATCTTTTTTCCCCCTCGAAAATAAAAAGTTTTTATTCCAAATATTTTTTCCGTAGGATGCGTATTTTTTGAGATATTTCGTTGTCTCAAGTTAAAAAAAAACACCCTGTATATTAGCATATAATTTCAGAAAATCGATGAAAAATGCGAGGATGCTGATGACATTGCTTTAAGTATGAGGAAAATTCTAAGAACGGGAATGATTCACGATTCTGGTTGGGTACTTGTTGGTTAGTATTTGCAGAGTAACTGATAAATATTATAAGACAGTTGTGCTTAAGACAAGGTGGCCGAAGGTTACGGAAAACCTATAAATATCAGGGGAAGTCAGGAATTTTGAAAAAAATCTTGCAAATGCCAGGGAATTTTTATAAGAGGCAATTTAATTAACTGTCAAGGATAATAAATTTGAAAATTTTTAATGATAATTTGGAATTATTTTATTCCGTTTATGAAAGACTCTATGTTTAAAATGTTGGGAGATGAAGATTTTGGTTTATGATTATTAGTGGTAAGGGAAAAATTGGGAAATTTTGGAAATGAAGTTTTGCAGTCACCCCGTAAGACATTCCTGTTAGAAATTTATTTGCGTTGTAATTCTATTCATAATTTTTTTGCGTTTGCTTTCTCCGGACGATTATATTTTTAGTTAAAAATTTTACTATTTTGTTGAAAATTTTCTAACAAAGTCATTCTTTTTGCATGTATATTCGTCTTTTGTATTGAAAATTCAAGTGTTTTGGTAGAAAATTAACTTTTTGTTGGAAATTTATGTTTTTTTTAAGGTTCATTTAACGTCGCATCTACAGCTAGGTAAATAGCGACGTGAACAGTTAAGCTAAGAATTGGATTTATGCTATTGTGCAATTATTGTTCAATCTTGAAAGATTCATCTGTCAGGAAAAAATTGTTAGTATAGCAAAACTTGTTCGGAAAAATTTGTTAATATAGAGAATTTGATTAAATCTGAGAAAACAAATTGATTTCTTTTAAGAATTTGACTGTTTTTCGGCTTGCGTGGGTTGTCCTATTGCTTCTTGAAGAGAGTCTGGTATTCCTAATTTATGTCGGGTATCGCTGTGTTTCCTGCACTCAATAATGAGATTTTTTACGTTGATCGTGACGTTGATCGTGGACTTTTCAAGGATGTGCTTATAAGCACTCACACATATATGTGTGAGTCTTGTGTGGCCAATTCGAAGTCGAGTCAAAACTACTTGGTCTTTTCTATTAAGGGTCTTCTAAGTTGTATGGTTAGGATTTATTTGCTTGATAGGAAAGTTTTCGTTTCTATAATATTCAAGAGGTTTTCTCCAATGGTTATGGATTACTTGTTGAAAGTAATTTTTGGCATCAGACAAGGGAAGGGAAAGATTTGCTTCTTCGATTGGTAATGTAGTGGCGAACTTTGCAAGAAGATCAGGCTGTTCGTTACCTGTGATACCTTGGTGAGAGGGAATTCATGTGGCAATGATATTTTTGTTGTTTTGTTTGCATTCAGTGAAAAGTTTATGGACTCTTTGGATTCTTAAGTCTTGACAGTTTCTTTTTTGGATATTTTGGAGGCTACTGAGAGAGTCACTACAGATTAAGAAGTTGTTTCTGGGAAGGATTTTATATGTCTAATATGCTTTAACTAGGGCAGCCATATCGGCTGAAAAGACACTGCACTTTTCGGGTAAACTGAAATAGAGCTCTAGGTTGTTGGTGTAGACAGAACTGCCAGTTGCAATTTCTGTCTTGGATCCGTCGGTGGAAATGAGAGTGAAATTAAAGTATTTTTCTTTCATTTTTTCGAAGAGTTCTATCCATTGCTGGTTAGGGAGTTCTTCCTTCCTATACTGTGAAAGTCTGAGATCGATTTCCGGTATGTTAATACACCATGGAGGATCTGAACTGATTTGGTTAATTTGGATAGGGGGCATTTGAGTTGATAGTTTGTTTAAATAGTTTTTGAGGATTATTCCGATTGGTTTTGGTAGATTTGGCTTTTCTTGGTAGTTGCTAATATTTTTTTCCTGGAAGAGTAGTTAATGGGTTCGATTATTGTAATGTGCTCCTATCGATACTCCTTGTTTTAAAGTGAGTTCCAGTCTTCTGTGGCCTAAGGGGGTTCGTCAATTTCTTGTCGAATGCTTTTGTTTGGGCTGGTGTAGAAAGCTCCACAGCAGATCTTGAGGCCAAGTGGATCGGGTTGAGTAAGGCGAGGGTACCGGGTTTTGCCGAATTATATATTTTTGATCCATAGTCTATTTTTTTTCGGATTATTACTTTGTATGTAAGCTTTAAAACATTAAAATCTGCTCCCCAGTTTCTTTAGGATAAGATTTTGAGAATTTTTACTCGTTTTTTGCAGTCTTCTTTTAATTTAAGAATGTGAGGCCTCCATGTCAGTTTTGGATCGAAAATCAAGTCTAATAGCTTGACCTGATTTACTCTTTTGATGTCATGTTGATCAAGTTGTAGGTTTGGGATAGATATCGGTATTTTCTTTCGGGAGAAAGTTATGTATTGTGTTTTGGATTGAGAAAATTTGTACCCAGTTTTGAGTGACCAATCCCATATGTGATTAAGGACTCTTTGAAGGGCAGCTATGCTTGATTCGTAGTTTTTTTACTTTGCAGTAAACAGTTAGATCGTCAGAAAAAATGGTGACTCCTAATGGTTTTTGTATGTTTTTTTATTACGTCCTTAATTGAAATTAGGAAGAGAGTTGCACTTATTACTGAACCTTGGGATACACCATTTTATAATTTTAATTTGTCAGACAGGTCTCCATTCGCGCGAACTAAAATGTTTCGTTCATTGGAGAAGTTTTTAATAAAAGCTAGAAGGTTTCCATCTATTCCTTCTTCTTCTAAGATATTAACTATTCTTTTTTTCCAAGACATTTCATATGCTCTTTCAATATCAAGACACACAGCTATGAGATATTGTTTGTCATTGAAGGCTTGGCTGATGTTGGTCTGAAGTTGGATGAGAGGGTCAAGGGTAGATCTTTTGTGCCTGAATCCACTTTGCGAAAAATTGTTTTTTTTTCTAGGTACCAACGTAATCTATCATTGACTATCTTTCCGAAGAGCTTGCACATAGTGCATGTAAGAGAGATTGGGCGGTAATTTGTAGCTTGTGAGGAGTCATTGCGGGGTTTTGGGATAGGAACTACTATGGCTAATCTCCAAATGGAAGGAAAGGTTTGTTTTCCCAAGATATGGTTACAGATTGATAGTAGGTATTGTTCGCCAGAGGGCAGCAGGTTTTGGAGGAAGGCGTAGGGTATTTCGTCTGGCCCTGGGCCTGTACCGATTGATTTCTGGATTGAAGATTTAACTTCTTCAATGGTTAGATCTTGATTGATTTCAGGGAAGGTTGTGTTGTTAGAGCAGTTTTTGTTTGTTGATTTGGATTCTTCGGTTTCCTTGTGCCTTCTAAAGGAATAAGGGTGAAAGTTCTCATTGCTGGAGTCTTTTGCGAATTCTTTTCCTATTAGGTTGGCCATTTCTTTGGAATTGGTTGTAATGGTTCCATCTGGGTTTTTCAATCCTACTATCCTTGTGTTCCCTTTGGTCCCTATGACTTTCATGACTTTGTTCCAGATTGTTGACGTGGAGACTTGGTTGTTAAGAGTTGATAAGTATTCGATCCATGTTTCCCTGTCATTCTGTATATAAGCACGACGGGCTGTAGATCTTAATTTTTTTAATTCAATTTTATATTCGAGGGTATCTTGTTTTTTTAGCCTGTTGAATGCATGTTTTTTTGCTTTCCTTGCTTTTTTACATGCTTCGTTCCATCATGGATGGTGGTTTTTTGTTGATTTAATTGTGGTGTTTCCTACTGCAATTTCAGCTGTTCCATTAATTAGAGAGGTAAACTTAGAGACGATATCGCCGATTGGAGAGTCAGTTGTTAGAAAATTGTTTTCGAGTTTATTAATTTCAATATCTAGGATCTCTTGAAACAGTGCCCAGTTAGCTTTTTTTAAATTCCATTTGGGCGATTTAGTTATATTAGGTTCAGAACTAGAAAACGTGATTTTAATTGGGAAGTGATCACTATCATGAAGTTCTGTCAAGGTATCCCATTGGAGTTTCGGTGCAATTTGTAGGCTACACAGAGAAACATCGATTGCACTAAAGGTCCCGTGAGCGATGTTGTGATGGGTTGGAGATCCATTGTTAAGTATACAGAGATCGTGATTATCAATCGCATTTCCAATTCAATTAATAATTTCGACCATTTGGTTGAAAATTCATCTTTATATGTTGAAAATTGAAATAATTGCTTAAAAGTTCAACCATTTTCTTGAAAATTCTTTTTTGTTTTGCTTTAAAGTTCAACTATTTTGTTGTCAATGCAACTTTTTGCTTAAAAATTAATTTTGTTGTTCTTAAAAGTTTAACTCTTTGGTTGAAAATACAACTGTTTTTGGTTGAAATTTAGTCTATTTTGTTTGAAATTATAAGTATTTGATCGAAAATTCAACTGTTTTGTTGAATATTCGTCCTTTTAGACAGAAAATTCGTTTTTTGGGATTGAAAGTTCATATTTTTGTATTGAAAATTCAACTGTTCTCTTAAAGAAGTATATCATTCCATTAGAAGTGCAACTGCTTTCCATTGAAGTTTAATCTTTTTTGTTTGAAAATTCAAACATTTGGTTCAAAATTCAACTATTTGGTTGAAAATTTAATTATTTTGTTGAATATTGAACTATTTGGTTAAAAAGTTATCTTTTTTGTTCGAAAATCAAACATTGGACAGGAAAAAGTCAGAGTATTTTGGAAATGAAGTTTTTTGGCCACCCTGATCAGATTCTTGTTACAGAAATTTGGTTATTAAAATCTCTATTTCATGAAGATGTTCCCAGAACAAGAAGCGAAGCTCTGGCTTTGCAGCGAGTTGGCGTTATTCCTACTCACGTAATTGAAATTATTGACTCTACCTCGGGTAATATTCTTTATTTCGTAGAATAATTCTCTTATATATTTTATGATATTATTGAACATAGATATAAATATAAATTTTAAAGGTTTAATTTAAAAAGTTTCGTTTTTGAATTCCTGATTCCAGAATATCAAGAATTGAGTGATGCAGTGAATAAATTGCATCCACCCTTAAAAAATCGATGTGAGCGTTTTAAAAGTTTAGAGGAGAGAAAGTATAGAAACAATATTCGTGGTATAAGAAATGCTTACTCGAATCTATTAATAGTGAGGACAAGTATAATTAAGGATTTTAGCTATTTTACGCTTTTTCAAAATTATAAAAAGTTAATATTACTTATTCCTGAGAATATTTTATTTTTTTAGCAAGTGGAAGTTGGTGAAAGGTCAATAGAAGATCTTGGTAGGGACTGTGCGATTTTGGCAAGAACAAAAAAAAATTGTGGAGCTCCTTCTGTTTTTAGAATTGCTTTAATTGGTTCTCGAGGTTCCGGATGTCATACTATTGCCAAATATTTATCTCAGAGATATAATATTATTCATGGTAGATAAGAATCATTTTAAGTTTCCTTTTTATCTCAAGAAAGAAAAATAAGAATTGAAATATTTATTCTTAGTGGACTTTAATTACATTATGGAGCAATCACGTTTACAACAAACCCCTTTAGGGGAAAAAGTTCGGAAATACGAGCATAAATGGGGTAGGAAACCTGACTCTGCAATTCGAATTCAGATTGTAGAGGTCAGTTTTGAAATATGTGTATACAACTATTATAATTTGTACTTATTTTAACAGTGTCACTATTAAAAAAATATTCATTTATTCCAGAAACGAGTTCTTGAGAGAGATTGTCTGAGGAAAGGATGGGTTCTGACAGGATATCCAATTACAGTTGAGGACTTTAAACTTTTTGACCAATTGGCTACTCCTCCTAATAGGTAACATTAATTTAAAATTCTATAATTATTATTTCAATTTATTTAACATAGGAAATATTTGTGATGAAATAAATGTACAATAGGATTTACTCTTTTACTTTATATCCTATGAATAACGATTTTTATAATAGAGAGGATTTTAATTTAATAACATTATAATTATTTAGAGTAATTTTTGTGGATGTTGATGACTGTACTCTTCGGGAAAGATTAGTCGCACGTCGATATAATGTATTTACGGGAAGTGAACATAATCTAAGTTCGAAAAATACTGCTGAAATCCTCGTTAGCGGGGCCTTAGGAATTCATCCAAAAGATTATCGAAGCGCGATAGAAGAGGATGTAAGCTTTTTATTCTACAAATTTTTTTCTAACAAAAAAATTCACACAACACTTCTAGTTTCTTTTCAATTAAAAAAAAATATAGAATATGTTATAACTTTTCACTAAAATAACTGGATAATAGATTTGTGAGTATGAGGAAAATGTCAATGAACTGAAAAAATATGCGGGGGAATCAGCTCAGGTGATCGATGGAAATGCAGAGGAAAAGATTGTGAGGGAGAAAATTGAGGCATGTTTGATAAAAGCAGCACCAAGTGCACCACCGAGGATATATCAACTTCCGCCGGAAATCAAACCCTCTCGAATCGAATTCGATCCTTCCGATGAACCGGATCCACACGTTTTTGATCAAATTCGAGAACCAGAATCTACCTTTTCTTTGATATAAACAAATAAGATGAGAATCATGTTATTTTTTAAGAAAAAAACTAAAATTGTCAATAGAATCTTGTGCTAAATTGATGTTTGAAATTTCTTGAAAACAGGGAATTTTTCAGATTTGTTTTTACTTTTATATTGTATACATTTAATATTTATAATATTGTAAAGTTTATGTTTTGTTCAAAAATGAATGTTCCTTTTTATACTATATATTTGAAGGGTAGAAATGCAAAAGGAGTCAAGCGCCAAATTTTCGAAATCTGGTTTATTAACTCAAAAAATCAGATAAATTCTATTACACATGCCTGCCAAAGGATTTTTTGGGGCATCATTTTTCAAAATGTGTGTTCTTGTGTTCACAGTCCGAGAAGCTTTTCTAACCACAAAGTAAAAAATCAAATTTCATTTTTCTCGACACTGGCTAATTATTTTTAATTACTATTGGCTCCCTTCCGTTCAGCACTGAATAAACTAAAACCCAATTCCTCATTTTTTGGAAATATGCAAAATTATTACTGCTATCGTCATTATTTTGAAGTTGAAATGTCATTTTTACACCATTTCGAAGTCATAATTGGATTTTCAAATTTCGCGAAAGTGCATAATTTTTTTAAACAAACTTTTTGGAAATCAATTCGTCCATTCAATAGCTAGAATTCAAATTTTTAGTTTTTTCTTAAACTGCAAATTGACTCCACAATTAATGTTGAAAGATGTTAAAAGTCGATACGGACCCAAAATCTAACATCGAAACGTGACCATGTTTCATTCAATTTTTCAAAACCGGATAGCTTTTTGCGAGCAAACTTTTTTCAGTTCGATAGAGCATGAAAGTATCTCGAAAGTACTTTCTTATTTTTTTTTTTCTTAAATGGTCCCGCTGAATTTACAACATGTTTTTAGTCCCTCACTTTCCTTTTTTTAAAAAATTCCTCTTTTTCCCCTGTTTCCAAGAAAATTGGCCTTTTCCCCTTTTTATCGTTTTTTTTTGCTTAAATGCTAACTGAATTAATGGAACTCAATAAGAGAATCCGACTACGTATATTTAACTGGTATTTTTGGTTGAAAGTTAATTCTTTTTAATTAAAAAGTCTACTACTATATTTTTGGTTTATAATTCATCTCTTTTGGTTGCAAATTTTACTATTTGGTGGAAAATTTCACTATTTTATTGAAAAGTCATCTTTTTTTGGTCGGAAGTTTAACTGTTTTTATTGAATATTCATCATTTTGCATTGGAAATTCGTCCTTTTGGATTGAAAAGTTCTATTCGTTTATCGCAAATTGAATTATTTGGTTGAAAACCAATATTTTTTTGGTCAAAAATTCGACTGTTTTGTTGAACATTCTCCTTTTTTTATAGCAAACCCGTCCTTTTTCAATGAAAATTTATGTTTTATTAAAAAAGTTATATTTTTTTGGTTGAAGATTTATCTTTTTTTGTTAAAAGTGAATTCCTTATAATTGAAAAGTCTACTATTATATGTTTGGTCTAGAATTCATCCTTGTTGCTTAAAAATTCTACTACTTGGTTGAAAGTCGAAGTATTGTATTGAACATTCATCTTTTTGGATTGAAAATTCGTCCTTTTGGATTGATAATTCATCATTCGATTGGAAAGTTCTATTGTTTGGTTGAAAATTCCACTATTTTGTTGAACATTCGTCTTTTTGGCCAGAAAATCCGTCCTTTTGGAATGAAAATTTATCATTCACTAGAAAAGTCATATTTTTTGGTCAGAAATTCAACTGTTATGTTGAAGAATCATCTTCGTAGATTGAAAATTGAACTATTTAGTTTAAAATCAAACTTTTTTTGTTGAAAATTCGCCTTTTTTCTTGAAAGTTCCACTATTTGGTTGCAAATTCAACTTCTTGGTTGGAAATTAATCTTTCTTGGCTGAAAATTCATCTTTTTTGGTTGAAAAGTTATTTTTGGTTAAAAATGCAATATATTTCGACTTAAAATCTTACGAGTATGGTATCTATATTAATGTCATTGAAAAGAATTTATTCTTCTTTTATTACCCTACTTTTTTTTAAATGACCCAATTGCCCAGTTTTGAGAGAATTTCGGAGTCATAAAATATGAATTCTTTTTATAATTTATATAAATAAACAATTATTATTGAATAACTATCATTATAAACGCTTAATAGTCAGCCGGTAGAAATTTAATTTTTGTCGAGAAAAATCGAGAAATAGCCTGCAATTTTTTGTTTATTGAGTGGCCACCCAGTTAAATCAATAAATCAAAAACTTAAGAAAAAACCTAGTAGAATCAGTACTAATAATTTGGAAGAAAACATTTTGAAATTTGTTGGTGTGGAAATGAAAATATTGCAAATTTGAAATCTTTAAATTTCAATCTTTCAAAACAAAAAATTTTTAATTGATTTTAACCTAATGTAAATATATTGTCTCGTTATTTTCTTCTGTAACGGAAGGACGTATACGTGTTAAAATATTACTGAACAGTATCAATCCTGCGTGAAAGTAGGGGATGAAATCGTGCTACCCCTGCAGAATTCTATGATCCTGGCAAGCAAAACATCCTGTTCTCGCCACGTCACGCTTCATAACATCTACAATTTTCTCTGGCCTTCCTTTTTAAATTGCAGTAGATATGCAAGTTCAAAAATGCGAAAAAATTATTTCTTCAAAATTAACTTTTTTTTCTGGTTAAACTAATAATTTTTGAAAATCTAAATCCCTGCAATATTATAATCGATTTTGATCTATTATTTTAATTTGCACATGTACCAGCATTTTGAAAATGACTACTGATTATATTAAACTGTTCCCGATTAAAATAATAGCCTAAGATTTTCACTTATAATATGAAGAATATAAAATCATTTTCTATCTTTATGAAAATCAGAGATACATAAGAATATCACTAGACTAGCTAGTTCCAACAAGAGTTAGTTCTTTACAATTTTTATTTTTTATTTTAAAATTCAAATCATATTGCATATCAAAATATGTAATTAAAAACATTTCTTAGTGTTAAATGCGAGGGGTACACAACTCCTGCAATCGGTGTACACAGTTTATTGCAATCACCCTGTTGTCACCTTGCAATCACTTCAATCGCATTGCAATTTTACAGTGCAATCATGCAATCGGTGTACACCTAATTTTAAAGTTATGTACCCCTCGGTTAAATGTGATTTATTTTGACTATTTATTGATGGGTTCAATATAGAATTGAAGCTGGAACTTAAAAAAAAAATGAAGACTACATTTTGTTGTGGCAATTTATTTTTGAATCCTACAATACCGTCAGAAATATTCGGTACGATCAGCGAAAGTACTATTGAAAATCACTGTCGACTTTGAAAAGTGATTAATGGTTCAAAAATGGGACGAGAACATTTTTTAAAACCCCGTTAGAAAGCTTATGAAATGATGCGTCAATTGAGCCCTAATATAAGTATTTTTGACCTTTTGGAGAGAATTTGCAGCAAAAAATATCAAATTTATAAAACTTAGTCTTTATGGTCTTATCTTTAATTTAAGCCAATAAAACCTAAAAAATCTTAACAAGTTCTCGAGATACGACTAAAAATGTCCAAGCCATTATTGCTGTCGACCGCGAGAACGATGGTCGCCCACAATTTCTCAGATTTTATTTCTTAATTTCTACTCGTGCTCTGACTTAGGCTACTTAAGGAAAAAAATTAAAATTAACAGAATATAACCTGTAAAATCTCATCTTCAATTCAAGCCAAAAAAAAATTTAAAAATATTTAGGGGTTCCCAAGATATGACAATAAATGTCCAAGCGTGGCTGCATCGAGTCTCAGTCGGCAAACAACGGTCGCACTGACGGCCAGACTTGCTGCTAAAGCGACTAAAATTTGGCACAGACGCGCTTGGACATTTTTAGACTGATCTCGAGAACCCGTGAAGATGTTTAAAGTTGTATTGCCTTTAATTAAAGATAAGACCTTAAAGACTAAATCTTATGATTTTGATATTTTTGCTGCAACCTTCCTAGGTCATGCCACAAGTTGAAGTTGAGGTACAAAATTCGAGATTTTTTTTCAACTCCTCACGTGGTATATTCTCTCCAAAAGGTAAAAAATACTTCTATTCGGGCTCAATTGATGCGTAATTTTATAAGCTTTCTAACGGTTTCTTAAAAAAATTTCTCGCTCCATTTTTGAACGAGTAATCACGTTTCAAAGTTAGTTGTGTTAGAAGGACCGGTTCGAAATCTCATTTTTGATATATTAATAAAGAGATTTGTAACTCAAAACCATATAATTGACTGGTAATTACTGGTCTCCAATCCTCTTCCCTTTTTAAATTGCCTGCCCTCTTACCTTTTTCCTAACCTTTTTCTGACCATATTCCTCTCCCTAAAAGTTTTTTAATACAGTAAAATAATAAAATATTTATTTTTTTCAAAGAAAATGCCCTTGAGTGAAACTATTTGCCACTTTTTGAAGCACCAAAGTATCAATGAAATTCTACCCTAAAATCTTAAATCTTCATTTCCTACAAAAAACCACTTTTATCAGATTTTTTTTTTCACTTTGCTTCTTGCTTTGCGATCAGAAATGATAATCCTTAAAATTATTACCTTTCTTCTTTTTATAGACCTTTCAGTGAAAAGTTCTCTGTTGCAGTGTGATAGCGTCACATTAAATCTTTATTTTCCCGGAAAGTATCCTTTTTTGGATGTTAACTTTTATGTTCCCATTCAGCCTCTTCATATCTTGGGAGCAAGTTTTTATTATTTAAAAAATTAAAAAATGGATTTGCATTCACTTTCGAAAAACAATTTTCAAAACTCCTGAAATTTGAACCTCCACATTGTTGAATGATTTACTCGGAATTGTTTAAAGCAACTCAATATCTCGAGATTAAGTTTTCATTTTTGGTTTGAACTGAAAATTGCATTTCGCTCTCGTGAAAAATTCCGATTTTGTTTTTTATCTAGTTCTGTACTGCAACCCTTCAATTCTACATAGGAGGATTGTGTAGTAATTGTAACGATTGGTATTCGAACCTGCGCAGGATGAGAATTTCGTCCATGCGACCTTCCTCGCTACATGCATCCTTGATCCGGAAATATGCTTCACGTTTGAGGCAATTAAATCCATTAGCCATCAGTACTCTGTTGGTTAGACTCAACTCCTGAGTTTCGAAAGCTTTTGAACTTTGTTGATGTGATTGTGCATAATTGGCTTTCAATTTAATGCTCGAAAGCGAACGCAAAGGCAACGTTGAATCGATGTCCCACCCCACTCTGTAGAATAAAATACTCAACACAATTCCGCGTAAAATGAACGATAGTTTATTATTATTATTAAATTTATTTGACAAAATTGCGTTTAAATTTTTCTTAGGCCTCAATTTATACGTTTTTGAAAATATTCATTAATCATCATAAGCACCTCGATTTCGGCAGTAATAGCCATTTCAACAATCTGGGCTATTTACCACGAAATTTCGTGATTAATAGCCGATTCACGGGTCTCGGCTATTCATCACGAGATTTCCGTATAAATAGTCGATTCAACGCTCTGGACTATTTATTGTGAAATTTCGAGATGAATAGCTCGGACTTTTCACCCAGCTGTAAATATGGAAAATGTCAATGTTATTCCATATAGAAACTTGTATGCAAATACAAGTTGCAAATAAATAAAGCCAAGTTGGGGCCAAGTCGGTCGGTGAGTTAGGATCCAGCCGGGTTAGGCGTTTCATTTGTGGTTTGGTCCTGTCTAAATCCCCAATTTGGGGCCAAGTTTTTCCCATTTTGGGCCCAGCTAGCGCCATGACAAAATTTCCACACGGGTCTTGATTAAAACTTCATCTTTCGTGGTTAAAAATTCATATTTTTTGGTTGAAAAGTTATATTTGGTTAAAAATGCAATATATATTTCGACTTAAAATCTTACACATATGGTGTCTACATTAACGTTATTGAAAAAAATTTATTCTTCTATTTATCACGAAATTTCGTGATTAATAGCCGATTCACGAATCTGGGCTATTCATCACGAGATTTCCGTATAAATAATCGATTCAACGCTCTGAACTATTTATCCCGAAATTTGGGGATGAATAGCTCGGACTTTCCACCTAGCTGTTACTACGGAAAATGTCAATGTTATCCCACATAAAAAATTGAATTTTTATGAACTTATAATAAAGTTAAAACGTTGAATACTTTGACTGAATCAATTCGAAAAAAAGTAATAATGTGCAATCAAAATAACACAAAATGTCCATAAGAAAAAATTCAACAAAAAAACAATACATTTTTTTATGTTCTTTTATTAAAAATTACTGTTATTGTAAACTCAATCACAGCTAAGGTTAGGTGTATGACTTGAAGTATGAATTTCAGATTTTTCTACTTTTTCCGAGGTCATTTCACAAGTTGAAGTCGAGGTAAAAAAAATTCGAAGAATTCTTGAATTTTTGTTTCTCGCTCCATTTTTGAACGAATAATCACGTTTCAAAGTCAGCAGTGATTTTTAAAAGCACTTTTGATGATCGTACCGACAATTTCCGACGGTAGTGTAAACAGCAATTATCTCTTGGAAGCCTCCAAGAATGTAAAAAAATGAAAATTATGAAAATTTAGAAACTCCGCAAATAAGAAATTGTTCAACATTTTTTTCAAGCGTGATTAACCAAGCTACATATCTATCGATTCCAAAATAATTATACTTTTTCTAGTATCCCAATACGCTACTTTTTCACGTTGTATCGATTTTGAATTACAGAAATTGTTATTTGCGACCCACCCTGCTGTACATATTATGCTTATTTTACAAAACTTTTAAAGCTACTTCGATCAAATCAATAGTAATTAATAAAAATGTCCATTCTCGTATTCCTTTTTTATCAAGAAAAATAATATTTTTCATATCTGATAATTATTCCGTGAAATAATTTCTGTAAAGAGCTTTTTCCTTGTACAGTTAACCCGACTATGCTTCAATGATTTTATTATACGAAAGCGCGAGACTATTTCAAAAATACAAGGATCAAAGAGACACCGGAAGGAAACAGGAAGTTGGAGTTTAGGACACTAGACTCTCAGGGAGGTCACACAATTTCTCATAATTCATCAGAGCACACTTCTCAGCCAAATTTGATCTATGATACATAGAAAATCCACCATAGAAACAAGTGGAAAGAGCATGGTGTTAGGCTGGGAACCAACACGTGGAAATCCTTCAAGTGATGCCAGGACTTCAGCATCCTTGCGAAAGCCACCCCTCGGTACCGTTCTCTTCCTGGTCACCTGGTCTCCAAGGGTACGCGCTAGTTCAACACCTTCCGTATATTCTAAGGACGTTTCCTTCCTAGTTTTCCCACTAAATTACCCCATATTCCTATCTCTTCATAATCAGTTTAAATATTCTCGAGAATATTGAAAACACACTGCAGTTGAAAACTATTAGAGCTGACGAATTATTTCAAAAATTTTAAAATTAAGTTATGAATTATCCTCGGTTAAATTAACAATATCACAATTATCGCCGAACAAATAATTGCTAGTCGAGGGTTAATTGGAAGTAATTGGAAGTAATTGATCTAGATCAGAAATTAGACGATGGACTCCGAAGTGAATCAAACGGTTCTGTATCAGGAGAGAATGAAGAACCGAATCCTTGTGTGGCACAGTTGCAATCGGGCAACGATCCCAATAGTTGGCCAGCTGTATAAAATGGGCTACTGCATGTATTTGACTTATTCAATAAATATTTATAATAATTATTCGAATACTTATTTTGTTTGAGGATGTAAATTATTATTCAATAAACATTTATAATAATTTTTCAATTAAATCCTTATCCTGCATTGGGTGGTCCTCTGTAGATAGGGGGCCCATTATAAAGATCTTTACCCTATATAGAACAAACCCTTGCTGTTCTTTGTTAATGTTTTATATCTTGATTAATATTAGAATTTGGATCTTCTGTAATTTAACAATTTTTCTTTGAATTTCAGGGATTCGTAGGCTACACCGGAAATCCTTGTAAAGACTGTCGGATGTCTACGGTATTAGCTTCTACTATATTTGTCGTATTAGGGCATTTATCCCTTCATCGTTCAGCTTTTACTTTTGATCTCTGAGTTCTCTCCTTTAAACTGTAAACTTTACCCCTTTGGCTTTTGAAATTTGACCTCTTACCTTTTATGTCTAACATTTAATTCTCTACTTTTGGATTCTGACCCTTCTACTTTGAAGTTTAATCTTTAATCACTGACTTATGATCCCCTTTGGGGCCGTGCATAAATCATGTAAAGTCTTTTGGGTGGGGGTGGGGGGGGGGGGGGGAGGTGAAAAATTTGCTATGCTGTCTTACATGGGTGACACGTGGTCAAAACCATTTCTTACGTAAGCTATTTTTAAGTCCGCCAATGACTAAAAAATAAATTTAGCAGATAGTAATATTAGTATTAATATTAAATATAATAATCATCCCTTACGAAAAGATATGACAGGAAAAAAATGACACGTGTGTCATTTTTTCCCTGTCATTTTTTTTTGTCATTTTTTCGCGACCACAAGAAAATGACAGGGAAACGACAGGCAAAATGACAGGAAAACGACAGCCAAAAATGACTGGCCCTGATTGGCCATAATTTATTATAATATCGTTCCAATATAAGCTTTACAGGAAAGTTCAAATATTTGAACTTTCCTGTAAAGCTTAAAAAATCATTAGCAAAATAAAACAAGTATGGACGTTTTCATGATGAAACACCTCTTTGTAGCCTGTTGCTAATTCCGGATTATCTTTCCAACACATCAATTGTGGAATGTGTTCGATTTGCCATTTTAAAGACTTCTTATCCTTACAAAGTGCTAAACTTAAGTACCACGGGCAAAAATTTCAGACTATTTTCAACTTTCTTCATTCCCTTAACAAATTGATTGGGTTGACTGCGTGCTCCAATTCCATGATCCAACAAAGAATGGTTCCGCCACGCGCAACCTACGGACCCTTTGATTGGTTCACTTTTTTTTAGATGCGCGTGGCGAGACCATTCTTTGTTGGATCATGAAATTATGAGCACGCATTGAACTTCTTGGGGGATGAAGAAAGTTGAAAATAATCTGAAATTGTTGCCCGTGGTACTGAAGTTTAGTCCGTTGTAAGGAGAAGAAGGCATTAAAATGGCAAATCGAACACATTCCACAATTTATGTGTTTGAAGATAATTCGGAATTAGCAACAGGCTACAGAAAGGTGTTTCATCATGAAAATTCCCATGATAATTTTCTCTTGCTAATGATTCTTTAAGCTTTACAGGAAAGTTCAAATAAGTCCGCAAGTATTCGAGAATTTATAATGTTACACAATATTATTATAAATTATGACCAATTAGGGCCAGTCATTTTCGGCTGTCGTTTTCCTGTCATTTTGCCTGTCGTTTCCCTGTCATTTTCTTGTGGTCGCGAAAAAATGACAGACAAAAAATGACAGGGAAAAAATGACACACCTGTCATTTTTTCCCTGTCATATCTTTTCGTAAGGGATAAATACATGGAATAATAAATGAATATGCAAATAAAGGGTCATACACAAATCAACTTTCCGTCTACAGACAAGGGCTTTTAAGGCCCAATCGTTTTTTCAAATTGGAATATCTCGTCTTCTGGAAAATATCTTTACTAAAAAAGTTTTTAACAAATAACAGTAACAAAAATTGATTCATCTAGTAGATGCTTTCAGAAGTAATCCTGAATTTCACAATTTTTGTTTGAATGCCAGAAAAACTTCAAAAACAGATTTAAAAGACCCTGCCTGTAAACGAAAGGTAGGGGAAAAAGGCTGCAAAAGGAGCGTTAAGTAAGGTGTTTTTCTAAAAACTGTGTTAATTAAAAAAAAAGCGTAGAACATGAAGGCAATTAGTTTTAGAAAATAAAACAAGTTTATAACAATATGCATTAAGTTTTATGAAGGCACAATTTTATGATTTCTTCAGGGCCTAAAATGTTGCGCAGTCTAAAACAATTTGTGTAGTCCGAATTTAAAAGTGTGTTCGAAATCAAAAAGTGTGCAATGAAAAATTAACTTTACTTTTTAAGAAAAAATTTCAGTATTCTAACCTAATATTTTAAAAGTATTAAAAATTAATTTCAATGTTTATTTGAACAAATTATCTTTAGTCTATAAATTATCAAAATTTCTATTCATTCATCCCAGGCTTCGCAGTCTCCTTAAAAATTCAACTATTTGTGGTTGAAAGCTTCTTTATTTTCAGTTGAAAAGTCTAGTATTGAATTCCGGTTCAGAGTTCACCTTTTTGGTTAAAAATGGTTGTATTTGGGTCAATACTTAATTAGTTTTTTAAGAATTCAACAATTTTGTTAAAATGTCATCCTTTTTGGTTGAAAATTCAAATATTTGATCAAAAGTTGAAGCACTCCGATGAAAAATCGTTTTCCGGTTGAAAATTATTTTTTTTTACCGAAAATTCAACAGTTTGTTTTAAAATAAACTTTTTTGTTGAAAATTCATAACTTCAGGTTGAAAATTTGACTATTTTGTAGCAAATTCGTCCATTTGGCTTGAAAATTGAACAGTTTGGTATAAGACAATTAAACTGTTCGGTAGAAAATTGAACTGTTTCGTAAAAAATTATGTTTTTCAATTAAAAATTAAACAATTCCATTTTTGTTTACGAATTGGTCTTTTTTAGTTTATAAAATCAAATTGTTTGGTTGAAAATGAATCTGTTTTGATTGGGAATTCAACTATTTTATTGAAACTTCCTCTTTTTGGTTCAATTCAACTATTTCGGTACAATTCAACTATTTCTATTTTAAAATATAAATATTTTCTTGTTTGGAATTTCAACTATTACATTTTTTGTTGAAAATATATCATTTTTGTTTGAAAATTTAACTATTTGGTTGAACCCCAACAAAGAGGGATACGTGACTTAAAACTTCAGAACGGCCCCTTTGTTATGTCTGAAAAGACTTAGGTTTAATATAGATAGATAAAAATGTTTTTATCTGAACAGTTTTATCTAAAAAGAAGGAATCGGGTTTAGATGACCAATACATTTTTTCCGGTATTTTTTTAAGCTTCTGAGTTTTCATCACTATTTATTACATATATTTTAAGATTTAAAAATTGCGGTTAAAATCAAGCAACAGCATTTTTTTTTGTCTCGGAGTGAGGAAATGGATTTTCAAGACTGATTCGTCAATGTCTGTCATCCGTCAAATGAGTTACGCCAGAAGCATTCCCACCACCAGGAAGCTATAACTCGTAACATGGCTTTGCTCGGATTTTATTGTCCGCTTTTACCTTTCCATCCTGAATGAAGAAACATAGTTTCCATTCCACCAGGATAACATAAATTGTAGCTAGTTATTATAAAACATATTCTTCCAATTCATAAACCCCATTAATTAACAGTTAAGCATGACTGAAATTTAATCAGTAAACTTAAATCTAAAAGTAAAGATGTCAGATATTTATACAATTCTAGCAGTTCCGTTTTTATTTGAACAATCCTGAAAATTTATTCGAAAAGACTATCTTAGGCAAAAATTTTTGTTTGCATATTCTTCTTAAGTAATTTCTTTCGTGTTTTTGTTTATGGGTCATCGAAAAATAACGTAAGATGATTTTATTTTTATTGTTTCTTATGAATAAATAAAGTAGTTTAACTTTCAACAAAGTAGTTGAATTTTCAACCAAAAACGTAGAATTCTCAGCAAAAAATGTAAAAGTTGATATTTTAATCAAGAAAAGATTTTCATTTTGAATGAAAAACAGTTGCATTGAACCAAAAAGGAAGGTTTTCCAACCAAATAGTTGAATCCTCAACCAAAACAGATTTCTTAGGCAATAAAGAAAAAAATTTCATACAAAATGTTGAATTTATAAGCCAAATACAAGAGCTATCTACAAAACAGTTGATATTTTAAGGAAATAATTAAATTTCCAAACAAAAAGATGAATTTTTAACCAAAAAGATTAATTTTCTACCAAAAAAGATGAATTTTCACAAACTTTATGTATTCGAAGTGTCTCGTCGTTACGAAATTCGGGATGACTAGCCCGTTTTCAACATTTGGCTAGTCGTCCCGAAATTCGGGATGACTAGCCCATTTTCAACATTTGGCTAGTCGTCCCGAAAATTATGTATTTTTTTTTTATTTCTCTCTTTTTGAGTAAGCCGAAGATTAACAAAACTGCTCTTCATCCCTAATTGAAAATAAATGTTAAAAAACGGATAGAACTAAGAGTTAGGTTATATTTTATAAAGTGTAGTCTTTTAAGCTTTAACGTATCTAA